>JAKUBZ010000024.1:0-137266 GCA_030567055.1 Petasospora taoyuanica
CACCCCAACACCCCAACACCCCAACACCCCAACATACCGCCACCCGCACCCAATTACCCGATTTGCCCATCCACACATCGGCGCTACACTATAATCCATTTAACACCGCAAAACACGCTATCTACGCCAGTAAACAACATATCCCTATTTATCCACATAACATTGTCCAGATGGCGGCCGCACCCCACAGCTGTTATCCAAAACGCCAAAAATTGACACTCCCTTATACATTTCTAAATCACTAATACACCAACACTACTCTATTTTCTGGAGAAATATAGATGGCGCTAAATTAATGCTACGGCTACAGCACGACAAGCGCACCCTAACTATGAGACCTAATTGCACAATATCACATTTACTCGTTAATATCAAACACTAGTGACTCCAAAAGACACTCATGAAGACCCCAACGATGTATCTCTACCATATCTGGAGATATGATTGACCCAGACACTGTGTTTGTTGAACTTTGTTAATAGTACAGTGTCAGAATACACCATACAGGTACAATATTCTACCTATAAGAGTACCAACTCCAATATACACAACCACACATCGATGTGTACCAGACCCATCTGCATTCTGGAGATGTGATTAACCCATGGACGGTGATTGTTGGAGGATAACCCATACACCGTACACTGCGTCTCCTGAACTACAATGAAAATCCTGTAGGACCACCAACTCCAACACACCATCATGAACACATGCGTGTGTACCATATCCATCTGGACATGTGGTTAATCCATCAACTGTGATTGTTGAACCATATCCTGGGGTGTACTAACCTACGTGAGTACACTATCTCCACAAAACCACTAACTCCAAGACACGCTTATGAACATCGATAATGTATCTGTAACATAATCTGGACGTGGTGTTGACCTCTAGACTGTAATTGTTGGAATATATCAACAGTATAGTGTCAGAGAATCTATATGTTTACAAACTCGTGTAAATCTCTTCCCCCGTCTTCTGGAACCACAGACTCCAAGACACACTGGAGACCGATGTTTCCTCCATCCAGTACTGACAGTTGACTACCACCAATTGATAGTTCCCCCATAGGTCCCCATTTCATAGGTAACAATCATTCACTCATCTCTTCTCCCTTAAAAGTGAGCTATCTCCATGTCACGGTCCCTATTGACACTCTCCTTTTTCGTCGACGTCAAGATTTTTTGCTCCGGTACGGGCCACAGAAATCACAGGTGAACTCCTCCATAGTTAAAAGAAAAGACACAGCGTGGACATTTTTCAAACCCAGGTGGACTCCCATAGTTAAGCGCGCGCCCAGGTGGACTAATCGACATTACTTCAGAGCGAAAAAACCCAGGTGATACGTCGTAGGTGCGGGTGTAATTCAGGATATATACCCCAAGTAGGAAGTGAGCGCCGCAGCTCAAAACTGAAACAGTTCCCAGTGTCTAGGTAACGCTGTGGCGTGACGTTCAACACCCCAGTTCCCGATCTCCCTTATATCTGCAGTTTCCCACTTATTTCTTGTTCTTATCTTCAATTCCTACACGATACATTCTCTTTATCGTTATTCATATTGTGCCACGAAAAGGTTGTATTGAACCCGTAGCAATGTTGTCGTCACGCCTGACTAAAGTACTTTTCTTGTTCTTAAGCTTCAAAATAACCCAAGGTCTCTACGTAGCCGGGCCAGGGAACATCACTGCAAACCAATTATGTTTTATTCATGACTACTCTGTACTCAACGCAAATGCTACTGGTATAGCCTATGAAGCAGTTGTTCACGGTGAGAGAGTCGTGTTGGTGAAATATTCTGCGCTTCCTGAAGAGTACGAGGCAATTGATATCGATATGTACTTTGCCGAGTATGGCTATCAACCGGAGATCGATTATTGCGAGCATAGCTCGAGACACATATCAATCATACGTAACTACGCTCGTACAGGCGAATTGCCAGTGCCAGCTTGCAGGTTGGTGAGTAAGCGGAGTGATTAAACTGATTGGACACTGATTGCACAACGACATGGCTTAGAGCCGACAAGAGGCTGGAGACAGTTGCGACATTTGCAATAGACTCCAATGAGTAGTGGTAGTAGCCCAGAAAGGTGTTACAAATATCTTCTTTTCTTTACTGATTTGTCATGCTCTCCACCTGATAGTGATCACAGTATCATTGTAGTAAGTATACAACATGTATACATCAACATATATGGGGTCCCACATTAGACACGACTTATCTTATATGCTAGTCTCTCGTTCTGGAATATATCCAACAGTAACGAACATTACAGTGATAATAGAGTGTCCTATAAATCAGATATTTAATTGTGTTGTCTGGGGACGCTGTTGAACTGTCCTCCCCACCAGTGTCTTGATCTGTCGCCTCATATGTCTAGCGATGTGATCAATCACTCAACCAACAGATCATTTATACCGATGTGGATAGATTGCTTATGAAGAGACTTAAAGTCATCTCGATTAATCAATTATTGTTACCAATTGGCTGAAGATCTTGATGTCCCCACATGACGGGCAGTAAGGGTATATACTCAAAGGTACAACTAGACTATATATACGACTACAATAGGGTACAAATCAACCATAATATATGAAACACAGACACCACCGAGGTATCAGAATGTCCCTGGTGCAATATAACATCCAATGAGGTTTTGTAACTTAGAAATATAAGAAGATGTGACGCTATCGTACATTGACCATGATACACTACGTGATGCATACGTCAATACATACCATATTCAAGGTTGTCATCGATACAGTTGAACTCGACATTAGTACACAACTGAGTCATAGGAATATGTTAGACTCACTGGTATTGATCATAGACCAGGTACTATTGAAGTGTAGTGTGTGTTATAGTGTGGATATGCTCGAGTGATAACATATGTGTAGTTGTAGGGCAACTACAGTGATAGTACGAAGAAAGCTTAGCTTAGAAGTGTACAAGCAGAGATGCAGAGCGGAGACCTGGCAACTCAGATTTGGTGCACATCTGTATCACTAATATGAGATTGTGGCATAAGACCATTGTAGGGATAGCAGATTACAAATATAGCAGATCCCCTCACTCCCACACTAGCCAATTGATTGGCTGCCAAGGGTAGATGAACGTTGTAATAGTGATTATGTGTTTATCCCCGGCAACTGTGATTCGCAAATGTCACTCCGGTAATGTTCAATCGCACATGGCATTAAAATTGGGGACAGAACACACAACAATTGCACACAGATCTCGCTTCAAGATTGTGTCAAATTTTGCTGTGATGTGCCCCTGGCCGCGGCGCCTTGGGTATTTGCAGGGATCAGATATCGGAAAGTGTGGGCGGACCGGACCATTCACAATTTGGTGCCACATTTTGCACACATTGGTTTGAATAAATGCCTCAAAATTCTGAGAAGATTTGAGTCGACTTCACATATTCACAATGTCTTGTCCATTAAAACAGATTGGCACATCCCCCAATAGGTGGCGAAACGACGATAAAACCCAAGCACTCACATGTTTCGCGTCTTGTCAGTCGGCCAATCAGAGCGCGTCGTGCAGAAAAGAAACGCGCAGCGTCCTGTATATCGGTTTACTTTCCCAAAAAAAAAAAAAAAAAAAAAACAGGGCCCGGCGCTTAGAAGAAAATTTCGCCCGCCCTTGTTCTCCTTTCGAATCAACATCAAGAAAGGCCAGCACATTCCACAAGAAGCAACGATGTCTGCCCTCCCACAGTACACTGTCTCCGACTACTCCAAGTTTGCCCTCGCCGGTGCCATCGGCTGTGGTGTCACTCACGGTGCCATGACTCCAATTGATGTCGTTAAGACCCGTATTCAGTTAGACCCGGCCACTTACAACAAGGGTACCGTTGGTACTTTCAAGCAGGTCGTCTCCTCTGAGGGTGCTGGCGCTTTGCTCACTGGTTTGGGTCCAACTGTTCTTGGTTACTCTCTCCAGGGTGCCTTCAAGTTCGGTGGTTACGAGTTGTTCAAGAAGACCTTCATTGACACCTTGGGTATTGAGACCGCTACCAAGTACAAGGACGCCGTCTACATTGGTTCTGCTGCTATCGCCGAGTTCTTCGCTGACATTGCTCTCTGTCCGTTGGAGGCTACCAGAATTAGATTGGTCTCCCAGCCAAACTTCGCCAACGGTTTGATCGGTGGTTTCTCCAGAATTATGAAGGAGGAGGGTGTTGGTTCTTTCTACAACGGTTTCACCCCAATCTTGTTTAAGCAGATTCCATACAACATTGCCAAGTTCTTGGTCTTTGAGAGAGCTGCTGAGCTCTACTACGGTTTCCTTCCAACTCCAAAGTCTGAGTTGTCCCAGGGTACCCACACTCTTATCAACTTGGTTTCCGGTTTGACTGCTGGTTGCGCTGCTGCAATCGTTTCCCAGCCAGCTGACACCTTGTTGTCTAAGGTCAACAAGACCAAGAAGGCTCCAGGTCAGTCCACCATTGGTTTGCTCGGCCAGTTGGCCAAGGAGCTCGGTGTTGTTGGTTCTTTCGCTGGTTTGCCAACCAGATTGGTCATGGTTGGTACCTTGACCTCCTTGCAGTTCACCATCTACGGCTCTTTGAAGCCAGCTTTGAACTGCCCACCATCGATTGAGATTGGCGGTAAGGGTCACTAAGCGTATCGCTATGTGTCTATTCCCCCAACCCATCCACACGCTAACATATATTCAAAGAATGATAGAGTGATTAACTTCTTTTCTTTCAGTCTAACCTCCTTCTCACCCTGACACTACACTTATCTCTCATCGAACAATTTCACACACGCAGGTTTTGTACATAAAATGTTTCGGAGCTGAGGGAACGAGCTGGTGGTGTTCGGGCTATAATATAAACTCAGAATTAACATTCACTAGTAGTAATTAATTCTAAATATTACACTTTATAATACAATTTTTGTTCGGAATGGTCATTCAACGGCTGGGAACGGCTTGTCTTGCTCCATGAAGGCCTCCAATTCTTTGTCGAGATCTTCTGCCGACTTCTTCTCCCTCTTTTGGTGGGCGTGCGAATTACTTTTCTTCTTGGACTGTGTGTCCTCGCTAGCCATGTAAGAATCGAGTTCGTCGTCCAAATCTGCAGTTGTTGGTCTCTTCTTTCTATCCCCGCCTCGCTCAAGTCTCTGCGACTCTCTTCCACCTCTTCTACCTGAATCCCTTGGAACTGCAGCAATTACTAATGGCTTGATCAATTCCACAGTGATCACCTGATGCATAGCTTTTCTTCCATCAAACTCTTCAACAGCAGCAGCGTTGTCATCGAGTTTGTAATACTGAGCGTACGCGGTCCCAGTGCTACGGCCATTACGATCAAACTCAATGTAATGGAAAGCCAATTCACCAACTGGGCTCAGCATTGCAAACAATTCCTCTTCAGTAATGGAGTAGTGCAAGTCAGATATCTTGATGTAGTATCTGCCGTTCATGAGTCTCTGGGCAGCTCTCTTAGAAGTTGTGCTTTGTCCCTCTTCGCCTCCATCTCTGTCTCTATATTCACGACCACCACGATATCTCTTAGATACTCCTGATGAATGGTCTCTACGACCATCTCTGCCACTTCTGTCACGTTGTGGGCTTTTGTCTCTTCTGTTACCTCTTGGTGCTCTCTAATTGTTCGTGTTGTTAGTTGATTATTCATTGGTGGGCTCTTCAAAGTACAATATAACTTCGCAAGTTTGAACAACTCACAGCCGGTCTGGCGTCTCCAATGATCTCGTCTAATGACTTCTCGAAAACGTCGCTCATGATAGTATTTTGTCCTGATCTTTGTACGTATTTCCGCCTTCTCACTAGCTTGATCAGCTCAATTTCAAGGATCGATTGATTCTCCTAAGTGGGCGCGAGCGCTCGCCTAGAGAGTGGCATTTGAGACCAGTAAGTAATATTAATTGCTAATCCATGCTTTATGAAACACAGGCCATATATAGATTGAATCTACAAGTTAGTTCTTTTTTATTACAGAGTATTGTTTTGAGACCTATGAAAGGGATATTCAGACGGACGTTCATAGCAAGGCCACTCAAGATATATTAGATACAGTCAGCTATGACAAGGTTCTAGGGGACTATCGGGCCATAGAGATGACTCTAGCTGTGGTTTAATGTGGGAGTTGGTCAGCTTATGGATTATCTATCGATTGCCTATAAATATATATCGAACTGCCTCAGGTTCTTGTTTGCTCGTCTACTCCATCTGTAACGGCATATCCAGTTCATTCTACGGTTTCTATTGAGTGAAGTTTAACTATCATTGGTTGATAGGGCAGTGCAGTGTCAAGATACGAACAAGAATCAAGACACTGAGGTCTACATACCCATATTGTACTTTATCCTACGGGATTCTATGACACCAACCATCATAGTTATTCTTCTTGAGATTAGAATTCAAATCTGACTAGGCCACATCTTCAAACACATCTTTGAATCTTTGCTCGTTATATGGAACTGAGACCTTGAATGTATCAAAGTCCCTCTTCAGAGTTGCATCACAGTAAACCAGGTTACCGAATGCAACCGCTAACCTGTATGCAGCTTCAGACGAGGACTTGCTGATGCTTGCACCTTTTGTTTTCAAAGCAGTAGCAACAAGACCACAGATCTTTGAGGACTTGTACTTTGCGGCGTATGTGGAGTAGTTCAAGATAACTGTAGCAGTTGCATTCGCAACGTTAACAGAATGTTCTCCATCAAGTGTAACTGATTCTACACTCTTTAGCACCCTTGAAGCGATACCCACGTCTGTGATGATGGATTGGCCCCATTTCTGATTTAGGAAGACATTGGAGATTGATCTCATTGTCATGAAGAATACAGCAGGCTGTGATGGAACCAATCCTTTGTCGAAAACATCACTTAAAAGATCTGGAGGGATGTCAAGCTTACTGACGATAGAGCGGAAGATGTCCAACCCTGGAAGGCTGTTTCTCCACTTTTGGATAATCGTTGTACAGACCTCAAGTAACTCAGTAGAATCTCCAGAGTTGAGAGCAGCTTCAATAGAGGACAGTTGTTGAGAGTTGAAGGTCTTCTCAGACTCGTTGAACTTGCGAACACCCTTGAAGATAGACCCGGCATTAAGAGTAGTGAAGCCGAGATAATCGGTATGTGGCACTAATTTTTCACGTCTTTTGTCAGCATACGGATTAGTCGACTCTGTAGATGTGCTCAAATTGACACCTTGAGTGTTTTGAGTAATGAACTGTACGACCTGATCAGTATAGGTAAGAGGTAACTCGTTCAACTCGAGGAACCTGGTGGCTGCTGTGTATGGGTTTTCATTGGCATTGTAAGGGAGCTTCAATGGTGGTGCACCTTCTTGAATGTCGACATCGAAGACGTAGTCCCAATCTTTCTCCATGAAGGTCTGCTTTTGACCAGAAGCGGCAGCACTCACAACTTCCCCAATCTTGGACCACTTGCCCTCAATCCATTGATGAGCCTCATTGATACCAGTTGGTGACTTCACGACAATAACCTGTCCTTCCTTCTTTCCTGGTCTTTCGAGCGCTGAGGGGTTAGCGACTTTGGATTCATCAAGAGTCTGTGCACTTAATGCCATGCTTTCCACAGCCTCTTTAAATTCTTGGATCTCCTTATCCGTTGCAGCTCTTTCAGCATCTCTCGTAAAGATACGTACTTTACCATCACTGCTACCTGCAACAATGTCATCGTTGGGTAGAACATCGATAGCCCACACAGAAACACATGGAAGGGTGATAACCTGGATTACAGAGCCGTCTCTCCAAATTCTTATTGTTCTATCCTCACCACCAGAGATGACGTCACCGTTGGACAATAATTTGACAGTATAAATGAATGATTCATGTCCAACGAGTTCACGAATCAAATGCCCATCAAACGAGGTAACTCTAATAGTGGCGTCATTGGAGGCACTCAAAAACCCAGACCCATCAGGCAGTAGAGCCAATGATCTGACGACATCAGCGTGGCCAACAAAGGTTTTGATCTCTTTATCCCCTTGCCACAGCTTCACCGATCTATCAGCAGAACAAGTGAGATATCTCTCATTTCCCAAAATCTTCACATCCCAAACCGATGCACTGTGACCCTCCAGGGTGTATTTGAGCGCATTGTTCTCCCATACTTTGGCAGTGGCATCCCAAGAGCCACTCATGAGTTCCCCTGCTTGAGAATCAAGAGCACACACGTTAGACTCGTGACCGATCAACACAAACTTCGGCTCCACTCCTTCTGGTGCATAAGGGTCTGTGATGTTGATCACTTTGTCCTGGCCACCGGAAATTATGGAGCTAGTTTCTTTATCGAATGTCAATGCGTTGACAAATGTCGAAGAGGCAACGTTGACCTTGGAGCTCCACAATCCTTCTTTGGTCCAAACACGAACGGTACAGTCACGGGAAGCGGACACCACGGTGTCATTGTAAGGAGCAGCCACAGCTCTTACATCACTATTATGACCACTGAGAGTAGCAGACAGCTTGAAAACAGACATTCCGGTGGTTAATTGGAACAATTAAGGACTTTCAGCTGCAATACTCATAATCTTTGGAGGGCATGTGTTGCCACCCAGGGCGCCCCGGCCCACTGTTATCGAGCGCGCGAATCCCTTTGGGTGAGGTTTCTGAGAAAACAAATGAGCCATGACACAGGCGTCAATCAGGAAGAAACAAACAGGAATCAACAACCCTAACGCGGTGGATCTGATATTGAGAATGACAGTCAGCGCTTCCCCACTGCTGTATGCGAAGCAAAACGATGGATACATCTTCAAGTTGGCTCATGGTGATTCTCCTGCGCTCCACATTGGCTTGGGCGGCACGGAGCTTGTGAAGTCAGAACTATTCCCAGTGTCTGGTATCACTCAGATCGCCACTATCATCGGAGTTATCAAGCTCCGCTCATCTAAGTACATCATTGTCGCCTCTGAGGCACAGGAAGTTGGCCAGATTCGCCAGCATGTGATCCGTAAGGTCATAGAGTACAAGGTTCTCCCATTATCCAACTCCTTCTTGAAGGACGATGACGAACAGAAGTACTTGGAATTGCTAAAGCACCACTTGGACTCTGCACAGCTGTACTTCTCCTACAGCTGCGACCTCACAAACTCGCAACAGAGACTTTCTGTGCTCGATGGCGGGAAACCTTTATGGAAGACTGCCGACACCAGATTCTTTTGGAACAATTATGTAATTGAGGAATTGGTGAGCCTTGCAGAAGAGGACTCTCGCGTTGACCCCTTTATCGTTCCATTGATCTACGGCTATGCCAATATTGTACACACTACGACAAACTACAAGCCGATCTCTTTTGGTATCATCACCAGAAGAAGCAGACTCAGAGCAGGTACAAGATACTTCCGTCGTGGTGTCGATGCCGATGGCAACGTCGCAAACTTCAATGAAACCGAGCAATTGCTCATTCTTCACTCAGCAAAGGACTCATTTGAGACATACAGCTATCTTCAGACAAGGGGCTCCGTTCCAGTGTATTGGGCAGAGGTGAATAACTTGAAGTACAAGCCTGATTTGAGTATCGGTGACCCACCATTGGAGGCATCCAAAAAGCATTTTGACCAACAGATCGAGCTCTATGGTGAAAACTTTTTGGTTAACTTAGTCAACTCGAAGGGCTACGAATTCCCAGTGAAGAATGCATATGAGAACGTTGTTGGCGCGCTGAACGATCCAAAACTTCATTATGTTTACTTCGACTACCACCATGAGTGCAGATCCTTGAAATGGCACAAAGTGAAGATATTGATTGAGCATCTTGTCCACCTTGGTCTCTCCAACGAGGACTTTTACCATGAACGAACCGTGAATGACCATACAGAGGTGTTGAAGAACCAGGGTTCTGTTGTCCGCACCAACTGTATGGATTGTCTGGACAGAACCAATGTTGTTCAATCAACACTTGCCCACTGGGTTTTGCAAAGGCAGCTCGAGATCACTGGTGTGCTTCCTCAGGGCCAGCCTTGGGAGACTGATAAGCTTCTGTTGTTCAAATTCCAAAACATCTGGGCCGATAATGCCGATGCTGTCAGTAAGGCCTACTCCGGTACTGGTGCATTGAAGACCGACTATACCAGAACAGGGAAGAGAACCAAGCAGGGTGCTTTGAATGATTTGATGAACTCCATCACGAGATACTATAAAAATAACTTGCGTGATGGTCCAAGACAGGACTCATTTGACTTGTTCTTGGGTCAGTTCCATCCTTTCGAGGCTATCACGTCTCCATTTGAAGACAGAAGGCCGCCTTCCGTTCAGGCTACGCCATATATCCTATTGGCATCATCTGTTTTGTTCTTGGCTACAATCATATTTCCAAGGGGCCCGTTGAGCAGCCTGAAGAACTTGTTTTTGCTGACATCATGCCTTGCTGTAATGGGCCTGTCTAGCGGTTTCCTTTTCAGGGACGGCATGCAATTTGTCTATTGGCCAAAGCTTGTTGATATGGACTTCCTGGTGAAGCGTGATATCTTTTCCGATGGAAAGGTCACTGGCGTGAAGTTTGTCAAGAGCAACAAGTACCAAAAACCTTCGCAGGGCAAGACCGATTAACATCCTTTCTAGAACATTAGTATTCCTCTTGTTTTCCATTCATTCTGGGGAATGGTGGTCGATGAGATGCTATGTACAGACTGTGGAATTACTTCAAGTATAAATGTGTTTAAAATTAAATTGCGATCCATTCATACACACGCTACTACCTAGAGTATTATAGTACCTTATGATCCGGTAAACCCGCTATTTCCATGGTTGGATCCCAAACCCGCAGCACAGTACATATGAGCAAGCAAATTATTGCGAAAACTTCCTATCTGGGTGGTACATGAGCCAGTAATTCCCATTTACCACATAATAATTCATCTCAAAACGTTGGGCTCCTTCGAGGTGCACACCAGCCTACATTCAGGTATAAAAGTTAGGACAACTGCTTATACAAGCCTTATCAGGAGTTTCGTCTTGATTATACTTCACCAACGAAATCTTGCAATTTACACTCCTACAATGACATCTACTATATTCGCCGATGTTGCCTCAGAAGGTCTAGGTCTTATGAACTTCACATGGAGACCTGACCCAGTCGACAAGCCAATTGCCTTTGCCGTCATGAACGAGGCAATCAAGCTGAATTTGCCAAAGAAAACACTTTTTAATGGGGGCGAGTTTTACGGTGAGAACAGCATCAATTTGGAGTACATCAGGGACTTCTTCACGAAGTACCCAGAACAGAGACAGCATGTTGTTATTTCCATTAAGGGCAGTATGAATGCTGAGATGATTCCAGACCCAACTAAAGAGGGTATTACTAAGTCAATTGACCACATTCTGACTTATATCCCAGACCTGGAGATCTTTGAGCCTGCAAGACTCAATCCAGATATCCCCCTGGAGATTACTACACAGGCTCTAGATGCTGCAGTTGATAACGGGAAGATCAAGGCATTTACTTTGTCAGAATGTAATGGCGAGACGCTTGCCACTATTGCGAAGCTTTCTAAACACAAGCCAGCTGGTGTTGAAGTCGAGTTTTCTTTGTTTACCAGAGATTGTATTGATAATGGCGTTGCTCCAATTTCCGGCAAGCTTAACATCCCGATCATTGCATATTCCCCATTGTCCCGTGGATTTCTTACTGGTCAAATTAGATCCAAGACGGATATCCCAGAAGGAGACATGCGCCATCACTTTGAGAGGTTCAGCGAGGAGAACATCAAGAAGAACGCAGTCATAGTCGATCAGCTTTCAAAGATGGCGGAGGCCAGAAACGTCACTCCAGCGCAGCTGGCATTGGCATGGCTGAAGTACCACTCTGGGAAGACCATTGATGGCGTCAAGTTCCCAAAGATCATCCCAATCCCATCATCTTCTTCAGTAAGCAGAGTACAGGAGAACTTCGCCCCCGTGACATTGAGCGATGAAGAGTTCTCTACAGTTGCGACTCTTCTGAGCAACAGCGAGATTCATGGAGATAGATATCCAGCATTTCTTTCCAAGTACCTGGATCTCTAGATACTACCTACGCTAGTGTGAAAATAGCTTGCAATTTGACGTTCATTAAATCGAGAGTGTTACCATATGATATGTAGTAGCGGTCTCTGAAGGGACTTGTTAGTTTCTTATCATTCACTGGAGACTATCCAACAAGAAGACATAACGTCACACATTCATCGTAATCAGAGGTGCAAAAGTTCTACTAAAACATGCGTAAGACATTTCTCTTCAAGCATTAAGCTCAGTTGTCCCTATCTTGTGACTCATCATCAATTCGTGTGTGTTCTGTACATCTTTTAGTGTTCGCTAACTCAATTACGCACCGTTTCAATCTTGTTAGTCTGTAGTAACTGGCTGCTGTTGATTCGGAAAGCCTTGAGAAAGTTGAATAGAATGGAAAATTTGATTCTACTGAATTTCCAAAAAAAAAAAAAAAAAAAAAAAAATTCACACCATATACTAGGGCAGCGACCTTCAGCTTTCAAATCAAGTCCTGTTATATAACATCTCTCTACAGTAGCCAAATCAGAATAACGTAAATGTAAGCATGAAAGTCCTCAAGAATCAACTATGAGGACTCAGCAAATGCTTCCTTCTTGAGCTTGGCCTCCTGCTCAAGTCTCTCCTCAATCTCTCTGAGTTCACGCTCTCTCTCCATCAACTCCTTCTTCTTCTGCATCAAGTCCTTCTGGACTCTCTCCTCGAAGGCCTTGAGTCTCTCCTCCTCTAATCTGATCTGCTCCTCACGGGCCAAGTATGTGTCGTTGTGGTTGTTCAAAGATGGCGAATTGACAGATAGAACGGACTCATTACCTTCCTGCTTGATGTACGGGGATTGCAGAGATGGGGTACCTAAGGAACCTGATGCGCCAGCCGGGCCTTGCAGATGCCCAGGCAGCCCACCACCACTGAGGGCCTCTGTTCTATATCTCTCGTAGAGGATCTCATGAGTAAAGTCCTTCAAGTCCTGAAGGTGCGAAATGAGCAGAAGGTTTCTCAATATCACAAAGTCTGAGAGTTCGTGATCTTCAATGTTAATGAATCCCCAAGGATACTTTCTTCCTCTGATAAGCTCACCGTTGATCTCAAATAGCTGGTTGGACCCCACAACTGAGAATGGGATCAGAGATCTCAGGTAGGAGTTTGTGTCAATAGTCTCTGTGTCGTCATTCTCTAGATCATAAGGGAAATCGTAGAACTCAATCTGATGGTGTTTGAGATCCTCCAAGATCAACTTCTTATTCAAGATCAACTCCTCACGAGTCAACGAGTCTGCTTTACTAATTACGGGAATCACGTTGACCAGTCCTGACAATTGCTTGAGGAGCTCAATGTCAATCTCACTGAGACCGTGTCCCGTAGCATTGATGAAGTAAATCACAGCGTGAACTCTGGAATCTTTGAATCTTGGGTTTCTTCTCACTCTGCTTTCCTCAACAAGAACTTCATCGTACTGGTGCTTGATAAAGTCTGTGATGATGTTGAAGCTCGAGGAGTTGTCTAAAGAATCACCGAATCCAGGAGTGTCGATAAGCGAGAGAGAGATCTTGACACCTTCGTTATCCTCCAATTCAACTTGTTCCTCTCTCAGATGAAAATCACGGTCTGGCGATGAGTCTGTTGGAGCTGGAATGGTGGTAGATGCATCCACAACCTGCTGCCCGCAAAGGGAGTTGATGAATGTAGATCTGCCACTACCGGACTGACCCACAACCATCAAGGTGAACTGAATTCCCTTCTTCAAGGTCTTTCTCTTTCGCAAGGCTGCAGAAGAAATGGTCATTGCGTATTCTATTTGTGGAGTAGATAAGTTCGGCACTGATCAACAATGGTAAACGACTCCGCCTTTTGGCAAGATTGTGAGCTTTTGTTTCAACGTGTTATGAAAATTCCCGACGCGTAAATACAATAAGGATCTGAGTAGCTGTAGAGGGGGGATGATCGCGACAACCGGGTAACCATATATAAATTTATATTGCTTAGTCATCTTGCCCACCGCGAATGGCGTCTCAACTTTCGAGTCACCATCAAGGGCTGGGAATCGGATGGGGACAGTGATGCCGGTGAGTAATAAAGCCTGGCTCGTCCCATTTTGAAAGTAAGATTAACATATATGGCACAACACCAATTTTTTTACGATGGCTTACGTTGTACTCATTGACAACTACGATTCGTTCACCTGGAACTTGTATGAGTACCTTTGTGAAGAAGGTGCCCGTGTTGACGTTTTCAGAAATGACAAGATTACTGTCGAAGAAGTTGAGAAGCTCAATCCTGACATTCTTCTTATTTCCCCAGGCCCAGGCCACCCATTGACCGACTCTGGTATATCAAGAGATGTCATTAGAAACTTTGCTGGTAAGAAGCCAATCTTTGGTGTGTGTATGGGTCAACAGTGTATGTTTTCTGTCTTTGGCGGTGAGGTGAGTTATGCTGGTGAGATTGTTCACGGCAAGACCTCTACCATTTCACACGATGGCAAGGGAATGTTCCAGGATGTTCCTCAGGGTATTGCAGTCACAAGATACCATTCCTTGGCCGGTACAACAGGTTCGCTTCCAGAGGAACTGGAAGTGACTGCAAGAACAGAAACTGGTATCATCATGGGTGTCCGTCACAAGACCTACACCATAGAAGGAGTCCAGTTCCATCCAGAAAGTATCCTGACGGAGGAGGGACACCTGATGATAAGAAACATTTTGAGTTATAGAAGTGGCTACTGGGACGGCGCCAAGGCCCCGGAGGCCACCACCAACGGATCGGTAAAAAAGGTCAAGGCCTCGATCTTGGACAAGATCTATGCGCAAAGACAACAGGACGTCGAGGAGCAACAGAAGGTGCCTGGATTCTCATTCGATGACCTGAAGAAGAACTATGAATTGGGATTAGCCCCACCACTGATTGACTTTTATGCTCGTCTTCAGAAGAACCTTCCCAAGAAGTGTCTTTTGGCCGAGGTAAAGAGAGCTTCTCCGTCTAAGGGCCCAATCGATCTCCAAGCCAACGCTGCCGCTTATGCTTTGGAGTATGCCCAGGGCGGTGCTTCCGCTATTTCTGTGTTGACGGAGCCGCATTGGTTTAAGGGTTCGCTTGATGACTTGAAAAACGTGCGTCAAGTCGTTGACAAGTTGACTGACAGACCAGCTGTCTTGAGAAAAGAATTCGTCTTTAGTGAGTATCAGATCATGGAGGCCAGATTGGCCGGTGCTGACACAGTGCTTCTGATTGTAAAAATGCTGGATGATGTTACACTGAAGAGGCTTTATGCATACTCCGTGGAGCTGGGAATGGAGCCATTGGTTGAAGTTAGCTCCAAGGATGAGTATGTGAGAGCTTTGGCATTGAGCCCAAAGGTTGTTGGTGTGAACAACAGAGACTTGCACTCCTTCCATGTTGATCTAAGCACTGCATCCTCTTTGACCAAATTAACACCAACCGGCACGCTTTTAATTGCACTGTCTGGTATCACCTCGGGTAAAGATGCAAAGAACTACGGTGATGGTGTGGATGGATTCCTGGTTGGTGAGGCTTTGATGAGAGCAGAATGCACCAAGAACTTTATTGACGAGCTGATCAACTGAGATAATCCAGCATTTAAAGTATTATAATATCATTTACGGAGTAGGACCCCGCAATGGCTGTTTAACTGGTAGACCCTCGGAGATGATATGTCTGAGGATGCGCGACCCTCGGAACTTCTCGACCTTTTCCAAAAAAACGTTAACATACATGGCGTTGAAAGATCAAGTTGAAGATGGAAGCTTTCTGATTAAACGGAAGAGAACAGTTTTCAAGCTACATAACCATGTTCAGATCTCTACCGAAATCCCGTCTGTCAAGACACGTCGAGCGTCTCAACCTTTTATCCTCCGGTGCTGGCTCGGTGACTGTGCCAGCAGAGGTCAAGAGCGTTGAACTGATATTCAAGAACCAGGTGCAAGATGGTCACATGGGGCCAAAGTAAGTTTTATTGAAACATGCGGAGTATTCAAACAGAGTACTAACACACCACCGAGGAAGTTTTGGAGAGAAAATCTACCAAGAGTCCAGTTTCATAATCCAGAGCTGCCGATTCGCGTTGTGAGAGTGGAGCCTGAAGTCGGTGAATACAAAAATGTTCCAGCTCTCTTAAAGATCAACTTCCGTGAGTTTGTCTTGTATACTTGCCCCGCTGGAAATTCATACTAACAGAAACCTTAAAAGAGGATGGAACCACTGAACAGCTGGATGTGAAATACAAACACTCGTCAGAGATTCTCGAGTCGTTCATCACACTCACGAAAGCTCAGCCGGCTACTGAGGTAACAATTGGCGATCACTGAAGCAACCATTTCCGAATTGTTTATCCCCACGCTGTCATAGAAGAAACAGAAGCACATGGAACGCGCCGCTAATTACCCTGTACATAGGACGATACTTCTTTCATGTTGACATGGTTGTAGAAACTGAGATGCTGGTACTATAGCACACTAGTCGCGTGCCGGAGTCAGCTGAGTTCCCGAGTCATAACGATGACTCTGGCACGAGCGGCAAGAGGGATCTCCCCTTGTCCGGCTTCTTTTCCCCAAGGCGATGATCAGCCCCAACCGATAACAAGGTATATATATTGATGTGATAACCTTGTTGGTATTTTTTTTTGTTCCCTTTACGGCAACTTCCCCCACAATTGGAAGTCAATTATGAGCTTTTTGTCAGATATCGTCAAAGGAGGTGAATTGGTGAGTTTCCGCTCTCTTGTCTTCAAGATCATTTAGCATATGTACATGGTCAAGTGAAGGCATCGCCCTTTAACTAGTATACTTACAGATCACAAAGGGCATCAAGCTCAGCAAGAAACATATTATTGACTCGTATGTCAAGGTCCCTTTGGGGCTACTGATGATGATTGCAGTGCTATATGGAGTTAATGAGATCATTATTCTCACCACTATCAATTTCCCATCATCAGTGACATGCATGCTCTTACTCTTCTTCACACTTATCACAACCTCCAGATTTCTGGGATCACACAAGACATCAAAGATAGTTAGTGTGATTAATATCCCTGCAGGGTTTGCCCTGCGGTGGATCAACATCTTCTTCACACCAGCGTTCATTCCCTTGCCATTGAGCGATTGGATCAGTGCTAAAGAGGCACTGACAATTGCAGCAGTGTTTGTATTTGGCTTACTCATTGCAATGTGTGTGATGGCATACTTCACACTGCTGTTGCAAAGATTACTAAAGAAGGGAAGAAAATCGGATGTGGAAAGAGCCGAGGAGTTAAATTCTCTGAACGTTGTTGATCTTGGTGCTTCATCTACAGCAGTCAAGAACGAAACTGTGGTGACAGGCTCAGATGACACAAGTGGAGGATCAAGAGAAGGATCAAAAGAGAGCTCTCGTACAGCATCGAGGGTTGGATCCATTGAGCTTTTGCAAGCTGATACATTCAACGTATTGGACACAGTTCCTGCGACGATTTTGGAAGATATTGCGCGTGGTGATGAAGACGAAGAGGAGATCCAGCACCGTAAGACTTTGAACTTATCGAGAGTGACCACCAATAGAGAGGACATTGAGCGTGAGTTCAAGGCGTCAGCAGAGTCCCAACTTCTCCTGCCACCATCCCCAGTGGCTCGCTTAACGAGAACTACAAATCCAGGTGTGGATCTTGAAGTGGCACACAGCAACAAGCTGTTCTGCAAAAGAGCAGTACTCAAGCAGAAGCCTTTGCAGAAAGAGCGCTATATCCGCATTGGACACTTTATCCAAAACTATTTCGACTACCTTGTCTACGCTTTGCTGCTCATTGCAGGAGTTGCAGTTTATTTTGCCATGGATTATGCAATGCCATTGGATATCAGTATCTCCATCTTTACATTCCTTTTCATGATCAATGTACCACCTCCTAAGTGGAAACGATTCCTTCACCCTGTGCTGTGTTCCGTGTGCTTATCCTGGTTCTTCTACTACATCTTTGCGCTGATGAGGCACGAGGGCTTCTTGGATGCATTGAGACAGTACAAGACTGGCAGAAATTATTTGGAGCTGTTCAACCGTCGTACGACTAACGCACTCCCGGGAGCTGGTGACGTCTTCTCTACGCTAATGGATTGTTCGATTGTGTCACTTTCCATTCCGATGTACACGTATCGCAACGATCTGAAGCGTCACTTTGTGACACTGATTTCGCCAATCCTGCTGATGACATTCACCAACTTCTTTATCTACCCGCCATTGTGTTACCACTTGGGAATCTCCGCTGAGAACTCGTTGGGATTTGCTGGTCGTTCCGTGACTTTAGCACTGGGTACACCCTTTGTTGAAGCATTGGGTGGTTCGCAACAGCTGATGGCATGCACCACTGTCCTTACTGGAATTGTTGGTGCTCTTCTGGGCCAGTTCATGTTTGGTCCAAAAGTGATGAGAATCAGAGAAGATGACTATGTAACCCGTGGTGTCACATTGGGTTTGAACTGCAGCGCAATTGCTACGGCGCATTTGCTTAGTATCGACCCCAGGGCCGGTGCGATGAGTTCGCTCGCATTTACACTTTTTGGAACCTTTATGGTTATCCTTGGAAGCATTTCGCCATTGGCAAATGTGGTCAGAAGCTGGGTTGATCTCTGAAGACCCAATTTATTTTGCGATCTTCTGAGTTATAGGCTACACAGACGATCCGTTATGACTTAATGAATGACACGATAGTATATGATTTTATCGTATAGAGTATACCTCGAGAACTGAGTCAAACATTGAATGCCTTGGACTTCGTTGTTTATGCTGTTCTCGTCGATATATGCCTGATAAAGTTCAGTAACGGTTTTCCATGTGTGCTGGAATTCTTATTGTATGCGCAACCTCAAAATTGTATCCCTTTGTTTTTCTTTGATGAATGACACAATTGAAGCAATGTCCAAGTCAGGATTGTTAAAGTCGTCCTCATTTTCTCCTCCAATCTTCTCAGTAGATGGGTAGTCGATGTAGTCAATGTTTCCTTTCTTGTGCTTTGAATTGGCAGAGTAGATTTCTTTATAACAATCCTTAAAATATTGTTCTTCCTCACGAAGATATCTCTTGGTATAAACTCCTTCTTCAGTCCAAACCTATAGTAGACGAAGCTGAGGTTGTCAAAACGCTTGGTTCTCAATTTTGCAAAACTCTCAAAGGAGGCCTGGAATGACTCCGATCTGCCCACAATATATTCAAGAAAGGATTTGGGATTACCAATAATGACAGACATGCAATCACCGTGGTACATACTGGACAAAACTCTGGAAAGGATCTGCTAGCGGTGAAGCCAAAGCGATATCCAATGGTAATGGTAGTATGAGTGGAAAGTCATGTGTTGCTATAAAGCACACGCTCACCGCGGAAGAACAGCATGGTTGAGGACATTGGAACATCCTTTGAAGTTAAAACCTCTGCCAACAAACTCAAGTCTTCTGTAGAGGTTCAACTTGTATTTGCTCTCGATGCCCTTCCAGCCCCTTCAAATGACAATCACATATCCTTCTCGGTTCTTAGGGTCATACAAGCTGGGAAGTATAATTATACCACTGGAAGAGGTCATTGAGCAATTCTCTGAAATGTGCTTTAAGTTTTAAGCTCTTTGAGAGCTCAGATCTAAGAGTAGTTTCGAACTCTTCCGTGGATGAAAAGAGTACAATGCCAATCAACACGCAATATGCACATGTCAAATCGTGATCAGAAAATCGCATCGACATTGCATGAAACGGGGATCGAACCTGCACCATCTTCTCTGCACACGTGGTTCGGTAAAATATGTAAACAAATGGAAGCGAATACGATACACTTTCATCCTCTCTTCCTCATTGAATTAGCTCACACCATCACCAAAAGAGACATGCCTGGCCTTTCCGAACACATTACCAAGTTAGAGCCTATATTGGGCCCGGTTCTCGACCAGCTACGTCCATTCACGTCAATGATCCCTCTTCAGCTCATTGAGTTGGGAAGATCCTACTATTCCGAGGAAGTATTCGACCCAATTGTTTTGAAAATGGACATGTTTGCCATAGAGAACGCTCCCTTGTTGCAAGCCTTTATCTCAAAGACCCTTTCTTTGGGTATCTTGACGTTCTCTTCCATTGTTAAGCTTCCACAGATTCTCGCCATCGTTTCTCAGTCTTCAGTGAAGGGCCTCTCTTTCAGCAGTATCCTCTTGGAGACGTTGTCCCTGGTGATGACGGCTGCTTACAACTTCAGGCAGGGCATGGACTTTATGAGTTTCGGAGAAATCGCATTTGTTGCCATTCAAAATGCGCTGATCCTCATCTTGATATTGTATTATTCTGGCAAGACAAACTTGATCAATGTTTTCATTGGTCTTTCCAGTTTGTTAGCTTACTCTTTGTTCGGTGCTCCACACAAGGAGAACATTGGTGTCTTGAAGAACGAGGACATTGCATTCCTCGCTCAGTTCTCGGTCCCATTGACCATCTTTGCCAAGCTACCACAGATCATGGGCAACTTTAAGAACAAGTCCACTGGTGCCTTGTCGTTGGCATCTGTCGGCGCCGGTCTTGTGGGTACACTCGTTAGATTATTTACCGTATTGAGCAGTGGCATCACTGACAAGGTAATTCTTGCTGGATTCTTCGTCAGTGTCGCACTCAACGCTATCTTGTTCTTACAGATCCTTGTGCTTGGTGGTAAGAAGAAGGTCTCCACGGAGAAAAAGCACAAATGAGGCTCTGGAAAATGGTCTCATAGATAAACAATAGCTGCCTATTTATTGACCATAGTCTGAAATAAAGCTACATTTGGTGACCACGTACATGGAAAAGGAGTGAAGCCGCAAAGAGTTTGACTAATTTGACACATAAATTTCAGTCTGGCAGCTCGTCTCGACCTCCACTTAATGACCAATAGCGTAGACGTGCGCGCACCGCAAGACTCCGCATTTTGATCGTCAATTGACGCGATATGAATCGGGTTCGGCGTAAAATGCTGGGGTGAAGTATCGAATTTACTCAACTTCGTCTTATATCCTGCGAGTTTGATAGCTAAGAAATCACAGGAATGGGGCAAAAGAAGGCGTTCAGCTCACGCAGCCGAAGAGGGTGCGTGATGTGCAAGAAGAGACGAGTCAAGTGTGATGAAAGAAGACCTACTTGTGTCCGATGCGAAAAGCTTGGGCTTTCTTGTGAGTTCATCGATGTGCAGTTGACATGGGAGGATGAGGCCACAGAGAGAGGTATCACTTTTGGAAGATCGCTAGAGGCACGGACGAGGCGAAGGGATTTACAGATACTGAGGCCCACCTGTAGGACTCAGAGTGATCTTGACCCCCACGGCGACCTTCCACTGCAGCACAAGAATAAGGTGCAACAGCGAGAGCACTATCCCTTCTTGAACGTGACCACCAGGGAACTTACACGACTTTGTCAAGGTGCTTCGTCGACCAGACCCAATGTAAATACCCTCGATTCATCACCATTTGGGCATATCTTTGAGCAGGCTCAGATTCCCACTTTGACATCGAACAACAGCAACGCCGCAAGGCCGGATGCCTTTGACTTTATTTTGAACGATTTCTCAATGCCGATCGTGTCATTTGGCGATTTGTTCTTGGATTCCTTTGCAGAGTTTCCCATCGCACAGGTTATTAATCCTTCAGAACCGTCACTCGAGCAGTGTTCATTCCAATTGAACAACACCGAGCAGAAGCTGATGAAGTACTTCATCGAGTCGATAGCACCCGGATGCGTTTGTTGCGAGGTGAAAATGACTAATGGAAGTGCATTAAACTCATACATTGCACCTGAACTGAACCCATACCTGCATTTGATCATTCCTCTATCATTCCAATCACAGCTCTTGATGAGGACAGTGGTGGCAGCATCTGCAACACAGCACTATTTATTGGGCGATACACAGTATGAAGAACTGGCTCAGGAATATTTAAGAGAAGTTGTTTCTGAGATTCCCAAGCTCATTGAGTCCAAGCGAGAGACTGATGGGTGGGATGATGTCTTCGCTATTATCATCATGCTTTGTTTCATTGAGATCTCTGTGAGTTGCAGTAACTCTTGGCTATCCTTGCTGAACTACTCAAAGGCAGTCCTGAGAGGCTCTTCAGGTGTCAAAGAGAAGGTTTTAAGCCCCATGGGAAAGTTCTTTGTGCGATACTTTATCTCTCACGAAGTGATGGGAGAGACCGCATGGGTGCAGGACAGCCACTCGGGAGAAAGAGAATGGAGGAACGTTACTATTGAAGACGATCCGTTCATACAAGAGTTGAAGAAGGATTATGATACAAAGATCGACCTGGTCTTCGGTTGCTCACCTTATTTGATCTCCCTGATTCATCGAATTTCTGTAATTGGGCAGAGCTTGGATGATATTGAGCTGGAGTCTCCAGGGCAGAATAAGGCATTGTATATGAAGGAAATTCTTAAGCATGTCGATGAGACAGAACAGATGCTGAACAGTTTGAACCAGAGGCTGCCCAATAACAGTGAGATTTACTTCGAGGAGGACGAGAGAGGATATATCTCCACTATTGCTGAGATTAAGAAGCTCGCTGCTATATTGTATCTCTATGCAGTGGTGTATTCCAACTCATCGTCGGTCTCATCCTACATTGACCCACGCAAATGTACACAGAAGATCATGAGTCTCTGTGAGGAGCTGCCGGATTGTTACATGTCCCTTCTATGGCCTCTGTTTGTCGTTGGTCTAGTCGGTGCACTCGACGATGAGCAGGTTAGGTGGTTCGTATTAGAGAAATTGAGGCATATGGAGCGCAAGCGAAAACTCAAGACGGTTGAAGCTGCCAGAGAGATTGTTATGAACGTGTGGAAGGAGGCGGATCTTGGCGTTAAACCTGCAATTCATTGGCGAGACATAATCAAAGGCAAGACCACCAACATATCCCTAGCATAAACAATACAAACACTTGAAGCTCGAAAGTCATGTAGACACTCCAGGCTCCAGCTACCCCAGCTAGGCTAGCTCTAACGCACAGTTATCGGAATTGTATTCATTTTAGACCTGGTGCATATGTGGGGATCTCCGCCTCCGCAATTTCGTCGTGTGCAGCTGCCTACAACTTTTCGTCGTCTGGGCCTGCCCGCGGATTTCAGGGGTGGTGGGGCGAAGGGCTAATAGTGATCAGAATAATGATGGCCCATCTGGCGATTCAGGGCGCTTATAAATTTCACCAGCTTTCTCCGTGCTGAATGATATCGAGTTCTGAATTCATCCCACTACAACCAGAAAGAATTACAACTACACAATGACCGTTCAGGTTTCTATCGCTATTGACAGAGGTGGAACGTTCACCGACGTTATCTACAAAGTTGGCACTGTGGAGAAGACTTTCAAGCTGCTATCCGTGGACCCAGATAACTACGAGGACTCCAACATCGAGGGTATCAGAAGAGTGTTGGAGGATGTTACTGGTACTGTGATTCCACGTGGTGAGCTTCTCGACACTTCGATCATTTCTTCCATCAGACTAGGTACTACCGTCGCTACCAACGCTCTCTTGGAACGTAAAGGTGTCTCATGTGCACTTGTCACGACCAAGGGGTTCAAAGACCTCTTGCACATCGCTGATCAGTCCCGTCCAGACCTCTTTGCTCTCAATATTGTGAAGCCTGGCGTTTTGCAAGATCATGTGCTAGAGGTTGATGAACGTGTGACGATGCCTGCCTTTACAGTAGACCCAACCGGCTACGATGCCCAAGACCTAGTAGACGGGGAAAAGTACGTTTTGGGTGAGACAAACGAAGTCTTTGAAATTGTGACACCATTGGACACCGAGAAGCTTGAAAGTGATCTCATTGAACTGAAGAACACCACAGATGTCGACTCCGTGGCCATCGTCTTTGTCCATGGGTTCAACTTCCAGAAGCACGAGAAGTTGGCTGGTGAGATTGCCAGAAAGGTCGGGTTCAGCAACGTCTCATTGTCACATGAGATCTTGCCAGTATTAAAGATGGTTCCAAGAGGTCAGTCCACCGTTGTTGATGCATATTTAACTCCAATTGTTAGACAGTATGTCGCACAGTTCCTCAAAGGTTTGAAACCGGACTTTGAGAAATTTACCAGAATCGAGTTCATGCAATCTGACGGTGGTCTATGTTCTTATGACAAGTTTTCTGGTCTCAAGTCCCTGCTCTCCGGCCCAGCTGGTGGTGTTGTGGGTGAGGCCAAGACCTGTTATGACAAGATGCCTATCATTGGGTTCGACATGGGTGGTACCTCTACAGACGTCAGTCGTTACGACGGCCAGTATGAGTTCTCGTTTGAGAACATTGTCGCAGGTATCAAGCTTGCTGCTCCACAGTTGGACATCAACACTGTCGCCGCTGGTGGTGGTTCTATTCTCACGTACCAGAACGGTGTCTTTGCTGTCGGTCCAGAGTCCGCCTCTGCCCACCCAGGCCCAGCCTGCTACAGAAAGGGTGGTCCGCTGACAATCACAGATGCCAACTTATTTACCGGTAGAATCTTGCCAGAGTTCTTCCCAAAGATCTTTGGGCCTAACGAGGACCAGCCTTTGGACATTGAGATCACCAGAAAAAAGTTCCAGGAGTTGGCAGACGTCATTAACAAGGAGAACAACATGAACAAGACGCCAGAAGACATTGCATTGGGTTTCCTCAAGGTTGCCAACTTCCAGATGGCCAAGCCAATCAGAGAACTAACCGACGCAAAGGGTCACGACATCAGAAAGCATGCTTTGGCTTCCTTCGGTGGTGCTGGCGGTCAGCATGCTACGTCTATCGCGAAGGTACTGAAGATCAAGAAGGTGTTGATTCACAAGCACTCCTCGATCTTGTCTGCTTATGGTATTTCTCTTGCCGACTTGGTGAACGAAGAGCAAGAGCCGGTCTCTACTGTGTATTCTGAGTCCTCCAGGCACGAGTTGATTTCCAAGTGCCAGTCTCTTTACAAGAAGTCTCAAGGTAGTCTTGAGTCCCAAGGTGCTAAGAAGGAGTCCATCAGCTCAACCCTGTTTTTCAACATGGGCTACAAGGGTTCTGACACAAGAATCATGGTTGCTCAGCCAGAGGACAATGACTTTCTCTCTGTCTTTTACGGGATTCACGAGAGAGAGTTTGCCTTTAACGACCCAGAGAAAGACGTCCTCGTCTCTGATATCCGCGTGAGATCTGAAGGTAATGCAGAGGAAGAGGTCGTGAAGGAGGCTTCACCGTTCGATAACACTATCCCTGTGCACCCAGTTGACATGACTAAGTGCAAGAAGACCACCAAGATTGTGTTTGATGAAGGTGCTCTAGACTCTTCTGTGTACTTCCTCAACGATCTCGACGTTGGATCTACAATCCAAGGCCCTTCTATCATCTTGGATGCCACTCAGACCATCTTGGTGACTCCGGACTCCACAGCCACCATTCATCCAAGGCACGTCGTGTTGGAAGTTGATGTTGATGTCAACCGAGACACTGTGAGCACTGACTACGTTGATCCTATTCAGTTGGCTATCTTCGCTAACAGATTCATGTCCATCGCTGATGAGATGTCCAGAACTTTGCAGAAGATTTCTGTATCTGCTAACATCAAGGAGAGAATGGACTACTCATGCGCTTTGTTTGATAACCAAGGAAACCTTTGTGCCAATGCTCCTAATGTTCCCGTTCACTTGGGTTCGATGTCCTCTGCTATTAGGTACCAGCTTGATCACTGGAAGGATGACTTGAGAGAAGGTGATATTCTGTGTACCAACTCCCCATCGGTTGGTGGTACCCACTTGCCAGACTTGACAATCGTTTCTCCAGTGTTCCACGAGGGTAAGATTCAGTTCGTGGTCGCTTCTCGTGCGCATCACTCTGAGATTGGTGGCTCTGCTCCAGGCTCCTCGAGTTCATATGCTAGAGAAATCTACGAAGAGGGTGTGAACATTGAAACATGGAAGATCGTGGATGATGGGAAGTTTGACTACGAGGGCTTGAAGTACCACTTCACTGAGGTTCCAAGAAAGTACGGTGTCTCCGGCACTAGAAACATCGACGACAACATCTCTGACTTGAAAGCCCAGATTGCTTCGAACCAGCGTGGTATCAACCTGTTGAAGGAGCTGTTCAACGAGTATGGGAGTGAGACCGTGTTGTTCTACATGGGTAACGTTAAGAAGACCGCTGCCTTGGCTGTGCAGGCTTATTTGAAGGACTTTGCCAAGAAGAACGCTGACCGCTTGCCATTGATCGCTGAGGATTACATGGACGAGGGTACCAAGATCTGCTGTAAGATTGACATTGACGGTGATAAGGGTGAGATGGTCATTGACTTTACTGGTACCTCTCTCGAGTCTTACAGTAACTTGAACTCGCCGAAGTCCGTTACCTTCTCTGCCGTTATCTATGTGTTAAGATGTCTTGTGGATATGGAGATCCCATTGAACCAAGGTTGTTTGGACCCTGTGGAGGTGATCATCCCAGAGAACACATTGATCAACCCATCGCCTTACGCCGCTGTGTGTGCTGGTAACGGTATGACCTCTCAGAGAATCACTGACTGTCTGTTCAAGGCCTTTGGTGTGACGTCGGCAACTGGTGGATGTATGAATGGCCTGAACTTCGGTACTGGCGGTGAGAACGCCCAGGGTGAGATGATCAAGGGTTTCGGCTACACCGAGACCATTGGCCAGGGTAACTGTGCTGGTATTCTGGAGAAGGACGGCAAGAGGTTCGGTTTCCATGGGTTTTCCGGTACGCAGACCAACATGACCAACACGAAGATCACGGACCCAGAGGTTTTGGAGTTGAGATACCCTTGTTTCCTAAAGCAGTACACAATCAGAAAGGGCAGTGGTGGCCGTGGTAAGTTCTGTGGTGGTGATGGTCTTATCAGAGAGATCCAATTCAACTCGCCAGTGCACATGTCGTTGGTCACACAAAGAAGAGTATACGCCCCATGGGGTATCTATGGTGGTGAAGATGGTCAGATAGGTGAGAACTACTTGGGCAGAAACCGTGGTAACGATATCCTGCAGTGGATCCGTTTACCATCGCAGGCTGAGATTGAGATGAGAAAAGGCGATATTCTTAAGGTTTTGACTCCAGGTGGTGGTGGTTTCGGTAAAGAGACGGATTCTGATGAGTTCTGGGGGTTGACAGAGGAGTCTGAGAAGGCCTCGTTTGTACCATTGTCTGGTGGTACTGTTGGTATGAAGAAGGACAGTTCTGACTCGTCGCAGTAGTTTGTTTAAGCAGTTTTTTTTGCAATAAATATTCACATGTTTTGATCTATTACTATATCTTTATAGCGTTAATTAATCGACAATATTATGCTTGATGAACTATATAGCTATATGGTCTAGGCTCTGCATCCAAATTGCGCGATCAATCAAGTCAGCTGAACTCTAATATAATGCTGATCATGAGTTTAAATCTCAGGTCGTCTCGGCCTCACTTTGCCGGGGCTCCTACGATATTGTATATGGAGCTGCACATATCCGTCTAGCCACTTAACGGTCATTTGTGGTTACTATGCGCTCGTCTACAGCTTCAAGCCTCAAACCCGGGGTTTGTAATGCGGAGATTCTGGGGAGCGGGTATGTGTGGGGAATTCTATGATGGCGGTTGTCATGGAGACAAAAAAGCCCGCTCTTATAGATTTAGAGTTTTGAAGTCTACCAATAAGCGATCAGTGGACTGAATGCACTTCGATTAAGATGGCCAATGGTCAAATGACTGGGGGATCGACTCCCCAACTCACAGATCTGTAGTCACATCGTAATCTGTACAATGGATATCAGTGAATCAGCAAGCAACCTGCTATATCCGCCGTGCTAAAAAGCCAAATACTTGATCAAGGGCCACATCTCCGCTCTCTGTCACAATCTTCACTACTAGCACTTTGGTGTTTGTATTATATGGCAGGCTGAGAGAGTGACACCCAAGCCCAGAGATAGGCGGAGAGCTGCTCGTCTCGAGCTGCCCGGGAACAATACACATTGGTTTTCCCAGCCACTGGCTAGAACTCCAAACTGGAAGCTTGTGCTGCTGTCGTCTGCACCTTCCGCGCCCCGGACTCCAACACTGAGCCGGTGCGTCAACCGGGGATAGATGGTGCGCTCCGACAGGGAATGATCGATAACAGCACAAAAAAAGTAATATGGGGTGTATATGTATTTAAGCAGGCGATCTGCCTCTCATCGTCTTTCAATAATCGTCGTGTGTCTTTACTTTGTCTTTAAGTTATCTTAACAACACCAGATCATGACGAAGGACGACATCTTACTGGATGCTGTGAAGAGCACCTCTTCTCACGACTCTGTGAAGAACGAAGCCGTTATCACTACTACTACTTCTGCGATTGCTGCTCTTGGTGACGATGCTGATGATGCCGCTGTGTTCCTGTTGGAGACTGCCGGTAAGCACACAGAACTCACGCCTGAGGAGCAGAAGGCTGTGATTAGGAAGACAGACTGGATCCTGTTGCCAATGTTGTTCTGGACTGCTACTTTCGGTGCGGTTGACAAAGTGTCCCTCAGTACTGCTGCCATCTTCGGTCTCCGTACTGACACAAACTTGGTCGGTCAACAGTACAGTTGGCTCTCTTCGATATTGTTCATTGGTTCCCTCGTTGGTATGTGGCCAATGTCCATTATGGTTTCCAAGTACAGAACTGGTAAGGTTATTGCGTGTTGCGCATTTACTTGGGCCGCCCTCACACTACTGCAGTGTGCTTGTCACAACTTCGCCGGTCTGGCTGCTCTTCGTTTCCTTATGGGTTTCGTTGAATGTGTGATCGTGCCAGGTTGTTCCTTGATGATATCTGTGTTCTACAAGAAGGACGAGTCTCCACACAGAACGGCTATAATCTTCTTCTTTGGCTCCTCGATCATTAACGGTGCTTTATCGTCATTGGCTTCTACTTTTGGTGACTCTATCCCTACATGGAAGTACATCTATATTCTTGTGGGTTCTGTGTCTTTTGTGTGGGCCTCCTTCATGATCTATTTCCTTCCAGACTCCCCATTGAATGCCATGTGGCTCTCTGAGAGAGAAAAGATCTTCATGGTCAAGCGTATGGCCGAGAACAGAACCGGTGTTTCCAACAACAAGTTCAAGATTGACCAGGCCAAGGAAGCTTTCATCGACCCAAGAACTTATATCATCATGCTTTTCAACTTTGGTATCAACGTTCCAAACGGTGGTCTCTCCACTTTCAACGCTATCATTATCAAGAACTTGCAGTTCACTTCGGTGCAGGCTTCCTTGATGGGTATGCCAACTGGTGTCATTGCATCTGCTTCGACCTTCTTCTTCACTTGGTTGGCTGCTAGATGGAACAACAGACGTTGCCTGCTGGCTATCATCTCTTTAATTGTTCCGTTGGCCGGTGCTATCGTCTGTTTCGCCACGGAGCAGACTAACACTGCTGCGCAGCTGGTCGGTCTTTACATGATGTACTTCTACTTTGCTTCTTATATCGTCATGCTCTCGCTGGTCCAGGCCAACACTGCTGGTCACACAAAGAAGGCCGTGACCTATGGTTTCAACTACCTTGGCTACTGTGGTGGTGCCATTACAGGAACTCAAACTTTCCGTACTCAGGACGCCCCAAGATACCACGTTGGCTTCGCTTCTCTGATGGTCGGGTATGCCGCTTGCATGGCCTTGGCTGTTCTATACTGGGTCGTTACCTTCTACATGAACAAGCGCAAGGAGGCTAAAGCCGACGTCGACCAGAAGAACGGAAGCGAGTTGATTGACGGCTTGGAAGAGGAGGAGATTGCCGACATCACCGACTTCAAGCAAGCCCGTTTCAGATACATTACCTGATCTGTGCCGTTATGGAACATGTGCGTTGGTAGTTGCTCACGGTGAACCCCAATTATATATTCTATCTGCTTAACCTTGTTTTTGTGAACTTTTTTTATACACGAGGGCCTGGTGCCTACTGCCTTTCATTACTCCTTTGGTACTAAAATAAGCCAAGATCTAATAGAAAACCCTGAAAATCCACACGCGAGCGACCAAACCCTGGGCGAACTAGTGAGGGTGGAAAATTATGACGTAAGTAGTGGGCGTCCTCTAGAATCCGACTACTGAATTCTTCACCCTTAGATAGTTCAAACAATAGTGGCCAAGGAAGAAATAGAGGATGCACACATTGTCCATACGAAGGGTCAAGGACGACGACAAGGAGAAAGAGAGAGACGGGGGCGCAGACACTGCCCCGCTGTCCGCTACGCTGTCCAACCAGCAGGAGCAAGGAGCAAGTCTCACAAGGAAGCATTCATTGTCTAGCTCTTTCAAAAATCTTTTTGTGAAATCACCGCCTATGGAGCACTCAAGCAATGCCTCCATAAGTAACCGAACGTCTCCTCAGAAGATTACTGCATCGTCTCCCCTGTCTGTGGCGCCAAACTCCTCTTATTCATTGGTCAAGGAGGACCACATTTCACCATTGGTTTCCCCATCTTCATCTCTACCAATGGTTGCTTCGAGGGATATGACGCGTTCTCCGACGCTAAGGGCCTCTCCATTAGAAGCAGTGGCTGAAGAGTCGCACTCACAGACCCTGGATCAGTCATTGGCTGTGAAGAACTCACCTTCAAAGATCGCTAAGCAGACTCCATCACAGCAACAGTTGAGCACCACATCGATTGCTCACACAATGCAGCCTTCATCTTCTATGGCAAAGAGCTTTACTTCACTGGCGGATCCAAGAAGAACCCCAATTTCCTTCTCAGATGACGGGTCCCTGTTGATCTATGAGGATGGTACACATGAGCACGTTCTTAGGCCGACCAAGCCGGTAAAGATCCCCACTACGACTGGTATCTTGTCTGGCTTCTTAAGGAAATCCAGCAGAGGTGGAGATGGAAATGACGCTGCGTTCTCTATGCTTCCTGAACAGAATAGAATGGATTTCCAAAGACGTTGGAGCATCCAATCGAGAAAGACTACGGATAGCAACTTGGATGATGACGATCATAGTGACGAGGATAGTGATGATGGTTCTTCTAGTGAATCTGGCGAAGAGGAAGACCACTTGGCTATTGATGCTGCTATTGGAGACTTTCAGCTGACACTGATTAACCAATTGGTGGATACCATCGATAAGAATGAGGATACACTCCCTGTAAAGGACCCTCATGCACCAAAGGACTTCACCACGGTGAACCCCACGAAAAGCTATAAACTATCGGAGAAGTACGGTAAACCGTTGGGAATTGTTGGTAAAGGTGCATATGGCTGTGTGAAGCTGGTCTCTCGAATGGATAACACCACGAAGAAGGAGTTGTTCTATGCTGTCAAAGAACTTCGTCGTAAAATTGACGAAACGACGTCACACTTCTCTACAAGACTCACTTCTGAGTTCGTCATTTCTAACTCGCTAAAGCACACCAATATCGTACGAACATTAGACCTGATGCACTCATCAGCTGGTGTTTATTCCGAAGTAATGGAGCACTGTGCTGGTGGTGATCTCTACTCTCACATCTTGAAGACTAATAGGGAAGGATTGCACTCAATGGAGGCTGATTGTTTCTTCAAGCAGATACTCAAAGGAATTGCATACTGTCATTCTCGTGGTGTTGCCCACTGTGATATCAAACCTGAGAATGTGCTATTGACAAGCAGTGGTGTAGCCAAGTTGGCCGACTTTGGCAGTGCTGCTGTGTTCCGTACAGCATGGGAACACCAAGTGCATTTGAGCTCGGGAGCATGTGGAAGTGAGCCTTATGTTGCACCTGAGGAGTTCATTCAGAAGGAGTATGATCCTCGGTGTGTGGATGTATGGGCTGCTGGAGTGTTGTACTTGACCATGGCTACTGGCACATATCTGTGGTACATTGCTAAGCCTGGCGAGGAATTGTATGACAACTATCTCCAGGCTAGACCGCCGAGGGGTAAACTCATTGGTACTTTCGAGCCAATTGAGAACTTACGTACCGGTGAGAACTACAAATCAAGGAAGGCCACTCTGTACGCAATGTTAGACCCTGATTTCTCCGAAAGAATGACTATTCACCAGGCTTTGAAGACACCGTGGCTGCAGGAAATCAGACTATGTGAAGCAGCAATGGACTATCTCTGATGGTGAGCTCGAACGTTTTCCTTAGCCTACATTTATACTCTAATGATACAAACGATACGCTATATATCTATAGCTGTGTATTGTAAAATGGTATGCAGGAATCGTAATGCATGTGAGGCTATAAAATGTGTACGGAATGGGTTCACCACCGACGGACGTGAAGAAGTGAAATAATCTTAAAATTCTTTGAAGAGATGTTCATATTGGTCTGGGCCAACGGCACCATAATTTGTCTCCTCCTCGGGGTAACGGTCGAACTGGGATGTGTCACCCGTATTTGGTTGCACAGGTGGCTCGTAGGGTGTCTCGATATCTCTGCTTAGTAGTCTCTCCCATACAACTTCGCTGAACCACGCGTGAGCCTTGACGTCCTGGACGCCATTCTGCAAGTTGCCTAACCGCTCACTAAGGTTTTTCGTTATCAGTCTTATCAGAAGGTCCAGGGCATCCGGGTGGAAATAGTCAGGGTATGTTATCTGACCTGCAAGGATGTTTTCGTAAGTTTTCATAGGTGAAGCGTCGTAGAAAGGTGTGTAGCCTGCAAGCATCTCAAAGATCAGAATACCAAAAGACCACCAGTCCACAGACTTATTGTATGGTTTGGTGGCGACCACTTCGGGCGCAATGTAGTCTGGGGTACCACAAAGTGTGTATGTTACATCCCTTACTTCCTTAGCAAATCCAAAATCCGTGAGTTTGATATGTCCGTTTCTGTCCAGCAGGATGTTCTCGGGCTTCAAGTCTCTGTAGATGATATTGTGGGAGTGCAAATACTCCAGGGCAAGACATACCTCAGCCGCATAAAACTTCGCCACTGGGTTTGGGAATCTCTGGGACTTTCTCAACAAAGTGAACAGTTCGCCACCCTCGACGTAGTCCATCACCATAAAGACTTGGAACGAGTCCTGGAAGGTGCCCCACATACGTATTATGAAAGGGTGTTCGACTAGTGCCAGCATCCGACGCTCGTCGTTTGTGTGCTCCACCTGCTTCATCTTGACAACTCTCTCCTTCTTGAGCACTTTGAGAGCGTAATAACGACCATTATGAACAGAACGTGCTAAATGTACTCTGCCAAAAGAGCCTGTGCCCAAGGACCTTAGCACTTGGAAATCACCGAGCCCGTATTTACCTCTGGAGATCGAAGACTTGTGTGGCAGTTTTGATATGGACGCTGTGGAGCTTGTCGGATGTAATGTTTGACTCGCCTGTTGTATTTGTCCTTGTTGCTGTTGCTGTTGCTGTTGTCCCAGAGAAGGTGACGGCGATGTGCGCACTTCAGGAACCAACGAAAACAATGGAATGCTTGGTGTTGTATGGGGCGTGCTCTCCATTTTGTGCTCTTTATACTCGATCAAGTCGGTCTCTGGAAGATATGATTGTCCTCGAGATAATTGGTATCCAGTGGCTCCAATTCCCTTATATCTGCCTAATGTGTTGGGAAATTCGTTACGTAATGTATGATGTGGTGATTGCGCCTCTACTTATAGCTCAAGGAAGAGAGCCAATGATTGTAAGAAGCCCTATGAGAAGGTTCGCTTATGTCTGTATGTCCGGCTGTGTCGCAGTGGTAATTTAATGATAAGTGTAAAATCGAACCGGTGATGTAAGAATAAATGAGCGTCCCAAGTAGATTACTACCCAAATTGCGCCTCGAACTATGTTTTGCGAGACTTAGAGGGGGACCCCACCGCCTGTGATATGTGATACCGCGAATATGTTGGATGCTGCTATTTGCACACGGGTCATTAGCATAAGCTGCGACGCAGGACGGCAGACTAGGGCCTAAGAGAGGTAAATTGTGTATAAAGATAAGGAGCGTTTCAATCGGTTTGTGAGTAAGGCAAGAGACTGAGTGGGAGAACCACCAGTACAAGAGTAATCTGACGAAGTTACACAGTCGTACAATGGAGTCGCACTACCAGGTTCTGGGGCTAGAAATCTCAGCATCTGCTGATCAGATCAAAAAGGCGTTCCGTAAGATTGCACTGAAGCACCATCCAGACAAAGCAAAGGCACAGGAGTCTGTGGAGATCTTTAAGAAGGCCAACGAGGCGTATGGAGTGCTATCCGATACTGTATCAAAATCGCACTATGATAAAGAGCTCCGCTCGAACAGTTCCACATCGAGTTTCAAGCATACATCTGCATCAACATTCAATCGTCATACAACAACAAAGACATCGACTACAACATCAAGTACGGCAACGCGAACTGCACCCACGCCCATGAAAAGAGGCGGATCCGAACCACGAGGGCCAATACCTCATGGTCCACCACCACCATCATCTCACCCACATGCTCATCAACCTAGAGGAGCTTCTGATTTCTTCACAAACTTCGCTTATCCTCACAACTTCCAGAAACCGCCATACGCTAATATCTACAGAAACAATGCCTTTGAGCCTCCGTATGGTTCCTCGGGGAATGTTGATAACGTATTTGATCGTTTTATGACAGGTTTCTCAGGGACAAGGCCAAAACCACAGAGTGCTGATGAACGGCGTGATGCACCACGTCCAGCGAATGGCGGCAGAGGACCGCTCAATGGCAATGACAACGACCACATGAGACCGAGTAAGGGTCGAGAGTCCATGCCAGTACCTCCGCAGCCGCATGTTAAGCAAGAACCGATGCCAGGATCATGGGGTAAACAGAGTATGAACTTCCAGCATAAGAAGTCTAGCAACCAGAGGAGTGGGTTGGGTAATGAGCCGCATGGATTCACTGAAAGATCACAACAACACAGTGAACGGTTCAACAGGCTGAATATTCCAAAGCCGATCAGCCGTAAGGAACCACCTCATCTTTCGAAACTTTCCTCCAGGCACGAAACGACAAACATATTCGGACCTATGACACCACAGGTCTTGGAACAGATGCAGAAGAGAGCAGCGGTGGAGACCAAGTCACCACATAACCCTGGAATGAGCGTTCCAAGGCCCTATTCCATCAATAATCCACAGGGAAGCACCACAGAGGCACCACCTCTCAAGTTTTCCAGCAGGCCATTCCCATTGGACACGCGCCCATCTCCAAGCAACATCCAGACAAAGAAGAACAGGACAATGGGCCGCGGCAATGGCAGAAGACGCAGCTCTGGTAATGGTGGGTTCACTTCTCCTGCTCCACAAGTGCCTCCGACACAATACGAATCCAGAAATCAAAGGCAAAGAGGAGACCAGTTTGCTTATGGCAAAAGGCCCCGTAATGACCGCATGGGAAGCAGAAACTACAGATTTGCTAGAGCAGAGGAGAGATCCCGTGTTGAGGAGATTGATAGAGAAGGGGTTAAGTATGTTCGTGCCTACGTTGAGCATAACATTATCAGGAATGGTGATAGTATTGACTTATCTGATTCTGATTCTGGGAGTTCAGTCTCAAGTGATAGTGAAGAAGATTATACTGATGAGCAGGCCGATCATCCTGGTGATGAAGATGACGACATTGTGGAGATTGGTGAGACTGAATTTATGAAAGGGCCCAGCAATCTGAACTTTAGTCGGAAAAGGGATAGATCGGATGATTTGGGTGGTGATGAGGATACTAAGCGAACTTTCACGATGGGTGAATTGTTTTCTACTACACCCTTGACACAGACCAACGGTAACTTCGATATGGGATCTCTCAAGTATACAACGCCTTTAACGCAGACCAATGGCAAATTTCAGATGTCTGATATGAATGAGACTTTGCCTATGGAAGGTGAACCTGATCTCAAAAGTAGCAAGATTGAGAAAGACGTTGAAGATGTTGAGATGGAAACCGAGCAGGAAGTGGTAGACAATCTGCTGGATATGAACTCTTTGGAACTAGACAAGGACCTAGGTGGCTCTACGAATGGTATTGTTAACGGTAAGGATGGTCATGATCACCTTTGTGAGGATAGTGGAACTACTAATAAGCGCGCTGTTGAACAAAAAGAAGATAACGATGACGATGACAATGATGACTCTGAGGATGACGGAGATGTCACTGTGTGTGGTCCGCCTATCCCCTCTTTTGATCAGAATGCACCTGTCGCTAATGACAGCGCATGGAGAGCATACTTGGACAAGTACATCACGTATCATGGAGACTCGATGGTGTTTGGTCAAATGTTGCAGGAGCAGAATACCACGCTGATGGGTCAGCTGAATGCTGTACGCACCCGTATCTTGGAACAACAGAGACACAAGAAATCTGTCTTCCGCAGAGATTTTGATGAACTTCACACGTTGATCCGCAAGACGAGGAAATACGCCCGCAAGATAATGAATTTAAGCGATACTATGGCCTCTGCAGTGGACCAGTACGAATCTCAGTTGGCACAGCGGAAGAAACTTCGCAGACAGTGAATTATCCACCGAAGTGCCTGAACTTATTACGAATTTATGGCTTCTCAAATTGGCTCTTGGTGATGTAGAACCATAAAATGGCAGATACCCGTGCCACTAAGTAGCATAAATGCACAAAACTGTGGGGTTAACTATGTAGGGGAGGGAAGTTGACGGAGACATTATTGAGGAGATTCTAGGCAAGTTATCAAAATTGTAGTCACCAAAATGGGAGGATCCACATCGAAGCAGCGAGTGCTTCCAAAGGCAGCTAGCCAGGCAATCCAAGGCTCTGTACAGAAGAGCAAAGTGTCGCTGCCCCACCACACAAGGACGCCACCGACGCTCAACCCGCAACAGCCAAATGCAGATCATCAGAGAGCAGAGAGAAACATCAATGCTGAGCAGATCGGGCACGTAAGGGTGGAGGAGGTTCCAATTAAGCTTGACCAGAACCATCCAGCGCTGAAGCTGCTTAGGAACCGCCAAAGCTTGGAGGGCATGCTAAAGAAGGCCAATGAGGACAATAGTGTCAAGGGAGAAGTGTCTACAGTACATCCCAACACGTTTGTTGCGCTAGTGGAAGACCTGAACCATTACTCGGCGGAAGATGTGAGCAAGCGCTACAACGTGAAGCTCGAAGTGATCAAACAGCTACAAACGACTAAACTGCAAAGTGCAAAGCAACGCATCGACGTGAAGAATTCGCAAAAGAAACTCACTATGAAGGATCGTGAAGAGCAGTACGAATTTGACCTTGAACGCATGAACGGCCGTGCTGGGAAGGGAAATGCTGGCCTAGAGAGCGCATTGGAAGAACTCGTCAAGCATTGATTCTTTCTCATGCATATATATTTATCCGTTTTTTTTTATATTACAGATCTATCTGTTAACGATTCGCGTGATAAATTCCCCTAGCCTAACATTGAAAAGCGTTGTTGGATCAACACCTGGAGACACTGTGTATTTTATCGGCTGTACGGGGGGAGGGTTAAGTCGAATCCGCAGAGAATATTTCTTTACACTCAGTATGGACCACCAATTACAGATTCCCGGTCCAAAGAGATTCTCGTTCAGTCCGAGTATGGGAGGCGGAGTGGGACTAAACAAGGTCAGAGGTGAAGTGAACCCATTAAGTGTGATTTCACAAGGGTCGTCAGCACAGTTGAGGAGAGGCTCTAGTAGTGAAAATCTGGAAATATTGGAGGAAGATAGCCAATGGAGCTATATTGAGTCGCTGCTTAATCAATGTGAGAAGCATCAGATGGCCATGGAGGACAAACTACGACACCTGAACGAGTTGAATGAAGAGATGAGTGGGATGTTGAACGACAAAAGGGACATAGCAGTAAAGCGGCAGGGATATCTTCTGACTCCCGAGGATGACCAGTTCACTGATCTGTATCAAGATGAAACCAACCCACAGGACAATGACCATAGAGTCTTGCCGATGGACATCCCATCATCACCCGAGTCATACACTTCTCAAACGAGTCAATTGGAGATAGAAATCAACTCTAAGGTCTCTCTGATGATGCAAAGAGACATCAACAACAAGAACAACATTAAGCTAAGGAATATAGCTAATGGTCTGTTGAATCTATTAAAGTACGAGGTCCAGGATGAAGATGGTGTTATCAAGCTGTTTAACCTCAATGATGAGGTGCACATGAAATCTGAGAGGCTTCTAAAGACGTTTGACAATCTGCTGGATACCTACAAATAGAATCCAAATTTGTAATGCTTTATGTGTGTGTATGTACAAGGTAAATAATCGTAACCAGCCGTGAAACCCATCAAAAGACCACTTTGAGTCTATACGTTCTCCCATTCTCAAACCATTTTAAACAGCCTTTGGAGCCATAGCGACAATCTTGTTGAAGTTCTTCTCCTTCAACTCTCTCGACACCACTGATGAGATTCTGGTACCAATAGGCTCGGAGTTCTTGTTGATGAGCACACATGCGTTATCATCAAATCTAATAGTGGAACCATCTGGTCTCTGAATCGGCTGTTTCGTTCTCACAACAACGGCATGACATATATCACCCTTTTTCACACGGTTCGAAGCCGAAGCACCTGTGATCTGTGCACTGGTGGGGCGAGCCTTTTGAATAACCACAACGATTTCATCTCCCACAGAGGCATAGTTTTTCGGTGACTTGCGCATCACCTTGATACACTCGGCCATCAGCGCACCGGAGTTGTCAATCACCTTGAGCATGGACTTGAGATACAACATTGGTATCTTTATTTCGTTCTTGGCCGGGATCTACAATTAGAGATAAACACACAAAAGTTGCAACGCTGAAAACCTCTTTTGCATTTTTCAGAAAAAAGCTTCATAAACGTCTGAAGTTGGCAACTGCCATAGAGAGCTACTTTCGCGAAATCGAGATCAGTTCTGCTGCAACATAGAGCTGCATAACTGCTCTCTGCTGGACCTACCGCTGCTTTTTTTAGCCGAGTGCGCAAGTGGCAGAGAACAAAATCCCAAGCCGTTACGTAACCGCTGTTCGCTGAGCCTTGTGGTTTCTTCTTTCAGTGTCTCTGATTCTCCTGTTTCGTCTTATTGGTTTGAGATAGGTTTCTTGAACTTCCTACAAGTCTAGTTGTTTCCACTGCTCTTGTGCTACTGTCCGGCAGATCACTCCGCTCTCTTTGTGCGCTTCTCATCGCTCTTGATCCCTCTGACACTTTTAATTATCACTGTTTCACCGTGAGCCAACATAACACAACAGCTGAATAAGTAAGGAGGTATGCTGTTCACAAAGTCTATTGTCACAGTTTTGACCCTACTGAAGAGCTACACTGTGCTCGCCGATGTGTCGATTTCTAAACCTGTTGCTGATTCGTCGTACACTGTTTCAGACGGAGTTGCTAGTGTCATTGTGACATGGATTGAATCAAATGCCTCTCCTCTACTGAGCACTATTGAATCTTATACGTTCACCATTTGTACGGGTTCAAATGATGACATCGACGGCTTGAAGGCGATTGAGAAAGTTACGGCGAGTGATTTGACCAGTTACTCCGTCACATTGGATATTCCCTCTACCGTAGGTGCCAATGGTTCGTACTTCATCCAAATCTACGCCGTTGTTGACGATGGTTACACTATCCACTACTCTGAAAGATTCACATTGGAAGGTATGACAGGAACCACTGAAACATCGGGTGAAGATGAGGACTCTCCGCCATCTGCACAGACGTCGTTGAATGATGGCACCACAACGATCGCAGCTTCGCAGCTGTCCAAGTCATTCTCGTTGTACTACACTTCGCAGACCGGGCTAACAAGATACGCTCCAATGCAGACACAGCCAGGTTCAACCGTCACAGCGACGACTTGGACTAGAAAGTACCCGACCTCGGCTGTTACATACTACACTTCTCTGTCGACAAGCGTTGCACAGGTCTCCACTGTCACCGCTGGCTGGGACTACACCATCTCCTCAGGTGTTAATTGGGCGTCGCCAGCGCCGTTCCCATCCGAAAATGGTGGCTGGTACGATCCAAGTTCACGTGTTGTTAGTGCTACACTGTCTGCGTTATCCTCCAGTAGCTCTTCTGAGAGCACTGTGGACTCTTCAGACGAGGATTCTACTACTACCGCATAGACAGGGCCTACGCGTCTCAAGTGGATGTCTTGTCATACATATATTTTCTTTTTGGTTTGGGTTCAGAACTGGTACATATATACTTCTTGAATGGCCTACTTGTAGTTTCCTTGGTAAATCAGGTTGCACATATATCATACACTGCGATAGTATAGGGAAAATCACCAGTTATCACTAGAATAGAACAGCTCTGGAACTTTGTGTGTAAATTTGATGAGACCAGCAAGTGCCTTTTCATTGATTGGGTGTGCACTTGAGTCGAAATTAAGTGATTGAACATCAATGGCACGAATCAGTAAGTCTTCAGTAACACGGGCAATAACCTCATACCATACACCTTGTTCGAAATGGATATCTGGAGAAAACGTGATGTCAAACTTCTCTGTAGCTGGGTTATCCAAAGAAGGAACAAACACAGTAACAGTGTTGTTTGGCTTCATATGTTCAACACGACACGTCAGGCGGACCGTACGGTTAGCGAACTGCGATAGCATCGATCCATCGATTCTCGGAGTGGCTCTTTCCATGACTATGTGTCTCTTGGTGTGGTTATTGGATAAATGGCTGATACTTCAGTATATGAGGGTAGGCAAGTTCAAATAAGTAAACACTGCAAACGCGTCAAACGTCACAAACGCCACTTCATGATAGAATTTCGCGTAACCTTGTTTACGCGTTTGGTCATGCCCAGCGCCAGAGAGCACATGGCGTGTGAGATATGTATACCAAAGTACCAACTGATTCTTCTACATTAATAGGCCCTATTTGGCGCATAGTCAGTTGCTTCTCTGGGCCATGACTTTTCATGAGACTTCAGACAGACAGTAAATACAAGCTCGTACCAGATTATAGCTCTAAAGGTGCAAGTGTACGACAAGAAGAGAAGACTCATTAAAGAGACGAAATTCGGATTGAAGATAAACATATGATATATTCAGACGTCCGTAAGCACACTGCTTAGCATAATGAAGAACATTCCGACAACGCACCATTTGATCACTTTTGAAGATGAACCACCAAAGTTGATAGCAGAGACAAACAGTTGCAATGCAATGATAGTCAAAAACCCTGAAGTGATCCCCAATAGTGCACCAAACACATTCAGGGACTCCTCTTTCTTCAATGTCTTTCCATCAAGGAACAGCGTAGCGGCCAATGCGCCAATTGGCTGTGATAACCCACCAAGGATAAAAGTGATACCGAAGGCCTTTGCCCTGGAGTTTAGAGCCAAGTAGAGTGGAAGGGCCATGGAAAAGCCCTCCACTATGTTGTGAATCGCAAGGGATAAAAAGATGGAGAGTCCCACTTCCGGATCAGTTCTTGTGGTGGCATATGTGATAAATCCCTCAGGGAACTTGTGCAGTGTCAACGCTAAACATGTCTGAAGTCCAATCGATAATAACCGAGATAACGGGGTCGTAATCTTGTGGTGGTGATCCTCCGTATGACTTGTGTGTAAGTCCAAGTTGGGCTCTGTGGCAAGTCTGATGTTATTCGAAGGCTGTGTTGTAAACACAGATGGTGATGTGGCCATCTGTTGTGAAGTGGGTGACTGTGGGTCAATAATAGTGTATGCTACCAATGACGATTTTGTACGTTTCATCGACACATCTCTGTAGAACTCCAAGTTGTGAATGTCACTGGAGACTCTATCCTTCAGCTTATCACTGACACAGGGGAAGCCATCGCATCCTTGGTCGAATATGCCCTGGCAGACCTGTTGTGTCTGCGGATGCGCAATCTTATCAATGATCCCCATAATAGAGCTTTTCTGTTGAATCTGCGGAATATTTGCTGTTGTGGACTCCTGTTCCACAATATATGCCCGGGTATCATTGTCTGTCGTCAACGGTGTCACCTCTGTCGCAACCACTTTCGTGATCAGTTGTACTTCACTTGGGCTTGAGCTTGCCATTGTATCCACTTCACTCTCGGAGTGGGAATGAGAATGAGATTGCGAATGGGAATGGGAATGACTATGTGCGTGCATGTACTTGTTCTCCTCTGAGTGGCTGTGATGGTGGTGATTGTGCTCTTCTTCCGCTGCCCCGTAATCATACACATGACTATGGCTGTGAGAATGGTCTTCTGACTCAAGGTCTTCTCCGTGCGCACAGTGAACAATGCTCTCAGAGGTAAAGTGATGGATCAGCTTATTAAGCACTGCACACATCAATATCCCACTCATAAAGGAGATCATGATGGAGATATTGGCACTGAGCACTGGCTTACCTTCCTCACTCCGCTTTGCGGCCTTATCAAAGTATTGATATCCCTTGGGTAGCAATCTGTAAAGACTCGTAAGCATTAGCGAGCCACAACTTAATGAGAATCCCGATATCAGGAAGTGCTCGTTGTTCCTTATCGAGAACTTTGAGCGTGGATTCCACCATGTGACCAAGAGATCCAGGAATATCACCGATGCTCCCATAATACACATCAGCGATGAAAGCACAGTGAGGGCCCACGCCCTATGGCTGTCGATGGTATCCCACAGCGTCATTTATGATATTATGTGTGTGATTGGATTCTTGAACAAAGGATAGTATAGATTGCAGCTCTTATCTCTATTTATAACAGCTCCAGGTACAGGAATAACTCACAAGGTGCCATAAAAAATCGAGGATCGGCATCCACGGCGGTGGCGCGCATGGGCGCAGGGAAGATGTTTATTACGTCAAATTTATATATCCTGATCTCTAGATTTTTGGTAAAAAGGGGTATTAAATTAAAGGGTAATGTATGAACCAAAAAAGGTGAGATTGAACCTTGGAGGGGAATCAAGCCACGAATACGATACGCCATGCTGCTCTCATGAGAAGTTCACCGGATTGCGCGGCACCAAACCAACGCTGTCCCTTCTGATAGAGTCATAGGATCTCATCGGTGGTTCCAACAAGTGTGTAGTAGAGGAAGATTGAGACTCTCCATCACTAAATGAAACTTCGCTATAAGAGCGTGGCTTAGCAAATCCACTGATCTCAATCTCATCGTGGACTCTTACTGTCAAAACCGTCAGGATCGCCATCATCGCGATGACCATAAAGATGACAAACACCAACTGAGGGTAGAAGCTAACAGTGTGGCCATACACGTTCAATGCCAACACTGGGCCAATCATCACGATGATGTTCTTGATGACAGATAGTGCACCAAAGACCTCACCGGATTTCCCCTCAGAGTAGTACTTGATTATTGTGCTTTGGATCGTTGGCGTGACCACTGCGCTGATAGCACCAGACAATGCTGCGTAGTATATCCATTTCAGAGAATGTGCCTTCCAGAAGAGACATTGGGCCACAAGTTCCCATGTAGTACCAAACAGAATCATAGAGATATCAATGTGATCTGGGGCATGGGCACGCTGATGACACACCACTCTAAACAGGTAGAGAATAAATGGACAGATGGTATACAATGCCGTTGTCTTTGCAATTCCCAACATTGAGATAACATACCCCAACTTCTCAGATGACATTTCGAAGTTGGCCATTGCATGTAATATCATCACAGGACCAGATGCCACTGCAATCAAGAACACCATACACTCAGCAAACACCAGTGCAATGACGTTATACCTCGGAATGAAGCCGAGCTCTCTATGGCGTGGAAGCCATAGAAGTTTCAATGGGGTGAATACTGATGTGATAGAATGTGAAGATCTCTCTAGTATAGCTGAAGTTCCTGATTTTGTAGAGGAGAACGACGCCTTCTTGACCAAATGAATGGATTGTGACCTTTTTCTCAAGAGAATCGGACGGGATTCCTTGATACCGAATAATAGCAGAAGAACAAACATAATGTTCAAGTAGAAGCCCATCCACAGCGTAGTACGTGGATCGTCCGTACTTCTCACTATAAGAGAGCCCAACAAAGGTCCAAATCCCATTGCACCGTGTAACGAGCCCATCATGAAACTGAGGGAGCGGGTTCTTATCGAAGGGTCCACAATGTCTGTAATGTAACTGCTTGCCAACGAGAGCATAACTATAAACCCACCACTGACACCGGTCATTGCACCGACAGCGACAAACCACGACTTGTGGAACGGAGCATCTTTGCGAAGGATAAACAAGTTCATAATCTTCACGATAAGCATCACACTGCCCGTATATAGCATAACTTTTCTTCTCCCGATGCGGTCTGAAAGTTCGCCGACTTTACCAGACACAAGACAGCTGAGGAATCCCATCGCTAGTGCAGCGCTCGCCTGGATTCCGGATATTGTGGTTTGGACCTTGGGATCTCGACATGAAGTGACTGATGGGTCATTCACGGAGAGATAGTGACACACAACGGAAATTGTGAGAACCATTGCTGATGACAGTGAGATGGCCTCTGACATGAAGCAGATGAAGAGGGAGATACACAAGACAATAGCATTGGGCTTCTCGTGCCATCTCAAGGTCGAATGATGCTCTCTATGCTCTCTCAGAACCCTATTGGTATGCAGTTCGTTCAACTCCTCATCTTCATCGTCAAACACCGACTCGCCAAATGCTGTTTGCTGTTTAGGAATGGGTGCAGTGTCCTCGTGGCCCACCATCTTGTTTTCTATCTCTCCAACTAGAGCGGCAAAACAGATCAAATACGATACTGGATCTGAAATCAGATGCTATGCCTTCAAAGATTTATAATTGCTGAATTGTTGATTTTGCAACTTTGCTTTTGTTTCGCTCACTTGTGCCCCAGATCTAAGACCGATGCCATGGGGAGGGGGCGCGCCAATGATAACGCGAAAGTCCGATCCAAAAGCGGAACTAAAGCCGCGAGTATATATATATAACATCCAAACTTCGAAAGAGCAGGGACTTTGGTCTGTTTGTGCGTTGTGCGTAATACAAAACATGTATTTCTGATGTTTATCCACTTCCATTCTTCTTTTCATAAGACATGTATTTTATAGCTGATTTTAAATCAAAAGGTCTCCAGGAACTGCAAAATCTGCTCGTCGTTTAGCACCCATTCAGTCTCTGAGAGCTTCTCCCTTTGTGTAACCCAGACGTATACATAGCAGTCTGTAGGCCTCTGAAGTGTGATCACTTGCACTGTTTCCCTTCTATACTCATCCCCTTCATACTCGTCCATTTGCTGCAATTCTGTATCTGTGATTCCCTCTATAAGCACACCTTCTATGGAATCATTCGGTGATGATATGGCAGCTGGGTATACCTCATTGATAACACTATACCGCTTATAGCCTTTTAGTGTAGCCCCAAAAGTCAACGTATGTTCGGTGTCCTTTGATGCCAGTACTTTGTCCAACACCAATGGACTCATCAGTGTGCCATAGACGCTGCGTAGTTAGGTCCTTATAGTTCTTCAGATGGAAAGAATTGAATGGGAAACATACATACAACAGCTTATGTGACATCTCTGTCATGCAATCTTTCCGAATTATGTTAATCTCTTTCTCTGCGAGTCACCACCAGCACACAACTCTTCATAACTCTGCCTTAGATCTAAGCTGCTGGTTAACAATCCAATCCATGCACCTTCCTGGTTACCAATGCAACAACCAAGCCAGGATTATTTACCGACAAATGTCTCGACGCGACCTCTGCGCGTAAATAGAAACGTGTCGCTCGCCTTATGATCTGTACCACATTTTACAATACATAACTCATAAATTCAAGAACTAAAGATGAGCCACCGAGCAATGCTGCTGTTTGCCGGCGTGGCATTCCACCTGTTCTACTTGTGGTCGATCTTCGACATCTATTTCGTCAGTCCGTTGGTCCATGGGATGCAACCCCATCTCTCTACTCCAGAACCACCGGCAAAGCGTTTGTTCTTGATTGTTGGTGATGGTCTGAGAGCTGACACCACATTCGATAACATCACACATCCAATCACTGGCGAGTCGGGGTACTTGGCTCCTTTCATCAGAGATATTGTGCAAAACCAAGGAACGTATGGTATCTCCCATACACGTATGCCTACAGAATCTCGTCCTGGGCATGTGGCAATGATTGCCGGGTTCTACGAAGACGTGAGTGCAGTGACAAAGGGATGGAAGGAAAACCCTGTGGATTTTGATTCTGTGTTGAATGAGTCGAGGCACTCCTACTCGTTTGGGTCCCCGGATATCCTCCCGATGTTCAAAGATGGAGCATCGGACCCGAACAAAGTGGACGCATGGATGTATGGCCACGAGTTCGAAGACTTCACTCAGAGCTCTATTGAACTGGATGCGTACGTTTTCAGACACCTGTACTCGCTGTTTGACAATTCCACCAAGGACAAAGAGCTTCATAACCAAATCCACCAGGACCAGACGGTGTTTTTCCTTCACTTGTTAGGGTGCGACACTGCTGGGCACTCATACAGACCTTACTCCGCCGAGTACTACGACAATGTTGCCTACATTGATGGTGAGATTTCCAAACTGACAAAGGAGGTGAAGAAATTCTTCAAGGATGATAAAACCGCGTTCATCTTCACTGCAGACCACGGGATGTCTGCATTCGGGTCGCACGGTGACGGACATCCAAACAATACGAGAACTCCATTGGTTGCTTGGGGTGCTGGTATCAACAGACCACAGTTATTGGAAGATCCAGTGTTTGATAACTACACAGAAGGGTGGAACTTGGGCTCTGTGAAGAGAAATGACGTGAAGCAGGCTGATATTGCCTCTTTGATGTCATACCTCATCGGTATCAACTATCCCGTGAATTCCGTTGGTGAATTGCCATTGGACTACATCAACGCCTCGGAGGAGAAGAAGTTGAATGCACTATACCAGAATGCGCTGTCTATTGTTGAACAGTACTACGTTAAGGAGCAGGAGATGAAAGACTCTCAGTTCTTCTTTACGCCATTCCCACAGTTCTCCCCAAAGCCAATTGATCAGTATAAGCAGGAGATCGAGCAGCTGATTGTAGACATTGCCGTCACAAAATATGTGGAGTTAGAACCACAGGCCATCGCTTTAACCGAGGAGTTGATCCAGTTGACACTCGATGGGCTATACTACCTTACTACTTACAACTGGTTGCTCTTGCGTTCCATCGTCACCCTCGGATTCATTGGGTGGATCACTTACTCCTTCATCATCTTTCTGCAGCTGTTTATCCTTAAAAGTGACAACCAAGAGCCAACATCAACTTTAAACTACACAGTGTTCACCACCATTGGCCTCATGATGAACTATATCCTGTTCTACCAGCGCTCGCCATTCAACTACTACATGTATCTCCTCTTCCCATTGGTCTTCTGGTCCCAAATCATCGCAAAGTCGACTACTCTGAAACAGGGTGTCCTTCAGTTCTTCTACGGCATCTCCACTGTGCAGATCGTTCTTAACCTATTGGCCATCATCTCTGTGTACGAGGGCATCGTCTACGGCTTCTCAGAGCGCTGGATCTTCACCGTGTTCTTCCTCTTCTTGGGTCTTTATCCCGCACTTCTCGGTATCCACGACTTCAAGACTCTGGGTGCCTGGTCCATCACGTGTATCGGGATGAGTCAGTACACTCTGTTTGATGCTGTGAAGACCGAGGACTTATACCAGATTAACATTGCCGGTGTCGCTATAATTGTGATGGGTGTCTCTGGTTACTACTACATCCTTACTCAGGCTAGAGATGAAAATAAGTTCCCACAGATCACAAGCTACACAAAGACTGTGATCTCTGTGCAAATAGCGGTGATAGTGTTGATGCTTCTGGTGACCAATAAGTCTGTCATGGCATTGCAGGCGAGAGAAGGTCTTCCAAAGGAGTCTCAGTTCCTTGGATGGGCACTGTTTGTTGTCTCGTTGTTTGTGCTTCCTACACTACACTATTTGAAACCACACAATGATTACAGAGTAAGGTTGTTGGCCATCTTCCTCACTTTCGCACCAACATTCATCATTCTCACAATATCCTTTGAGTCTCTCTTTTACGTGAACTTTTCTCTGCTGTTGCTCCAATGGATCTCCCTGGAGACAGCAATCTTCCAGTCTACACCTCAAAAGAAGAAGAACCACACGCAATTGCTGCGTGTTTCCGTGATCGGGTTCTTCTTCCTTCAAATTGCATTCTTCGGCACAGGTAACGTCTCCAGCATCTCTTCGTTCTCTCTTGACTCCGTCTACAGATTACTCCCAGTGTTTGACCCATTCCCAATGGGAGCTCTGCTTATGCTCAAGCTTATCATCCCATACCTCTTACTCTCAACCGCATTGGGTGTTATGAATGTGAAGCTTGGTATCAAGCCATATACAATCTCCACGTTAATCATCTCCACATCTGACATTCTCTCCTTGAACTTCTTCTTCATGCTTAAGACGGAGGGAAGTTGGCTCGATATCGGCGTTACCATCTCCAACTACTGTCTTGCCATCTTGTCTTCCTTGTTCATGCTTATCCTGGAGATTGCCAGTCATATCCTCTTGATGAACGTGGAGTACAACGAGTCAGAGAAGGTAAAGACTAACTAGTTTTACAGCAAATGTGATACATGCTAACAAAATAATACATTGCTCTAATAGTTTTGTTCACTCGCCTAAACCGGTTTCAGCCAAACGAGCATCCCTCTCAAGTCTCTTCAGTCTTCTGATCTCCTCCATGCGTTGGAACTCCTCCTCATCGTCGTCATCTGAGGACTCTTCTTCGTCCTTGGTGGCGGTGATATGGGCAGCAGGTGCCACTACTGATGGTGGAATCTCTGCCTGGGTAGCCCTTGGCGACGCCAACGGGGAAGGGGAAGAAGATCCTGCTCTCCTAATACCGAGCTTGGCCATTCTTTCTTCCATCTTCTTTCTCGCCTGCTCTTTAATGTATGCCTTTCTCTCGTCCTCGGTTCTGTAAAATGGTTTCGAAGCAGATGGTGATGAGACCAATGGGGAAGAGGGTCTCGCCGATAATGCGATAGAGGTTGTTGGTGATGCCACAGCTGGTGGTGGAGAAGGAGAGAACGTAGCGCCCACAGATAGCGTGCTCAACTTAGTAGCCAGTCCACTAACTCTGAAGGATTTTACAACCTCCTGGACCTCAGGTTGAAGTCCCATTCCCAATTCCCATTTCTTATAGTCATGATCGTCTACTTGGGTGTCGAATGCTGAGAGAGCAGTAGACGAGATCTCCTTGACAGAAGTTTCAACGTCTTGGATCATGCGCTGGTTCTTCTCACTTTCATCCTTGATGGCCTTGGCACCTTCACTCAATTCTGAAGTGGCATTGGCCATACGCTCAATCTCTGGATCTACTGGCTTCCCTGTTAGCTTAAACATCTTTTGCGCAAGCAACAGCTTAGCCTTGGCTCTCTTGCGTTCCTCGTCGCCCACATTGCCAATACTGGCACCAGGGTTTTGAATCTTGAATAGCTCCAGCTTCATTTCGGTGATTCCGTTATCAACCACCGTGATCTCTGTTAGCAGTGCAGGAATTCTAGAGACTAATTGAGTGAGTCTCTGTTTCAGTTCTCCACGCCCTGATGACCCATCTGCATTTGCACTAGGTAGCGCCTTGATCTTTTGTTTCAACTCCTCGATAGCGATTTTGTCCTCTGCATCTAATGTCTTTGCATCATCTGCATATTCCTCCTGCTGTACAACCAATGCCTCCAGCAAGATCTTCTTCTCCTTGATCAGCTTCTTCATCTCTTCAATAGAGAGCTTCTCTTTAGTAGTTGGCAGTGTGGCGTTCTCCAATTTACCAGTTGTTCGTCTTCTGTGTCTCGACGACGAGGTAATGAGATCATCATCGTTGTTCTTAAATCTGGAACCATCAATCTTGGAGTTACTAGACTTCTTCATTGTGTTCACACCAGTAGACTGAATCTTTAGTCTGTTCTTAACATCATCCAGGATTTTCATGCTTTGTGGCTTCAAAGACTCTGGCAACTCTTCTGGGATCTGAAAGCCATTGAGTCTCTTGTAGACAAGCCACATACCCATCTGGAAGCTATCCTTATCCAAATGCGTCTGATTAGCTCTGGTGATCAAATCCCAAACCTTCTCCAAATCTTCACGGTTCAGACCGGATTTTCTAAAAATCTCGGCTGAAATATCAGCGCTAAGCAACCCCTTCTTTTCTGTATCGTAGTTATCAAAGATCCTGTTGAACAATTTCTTTTCCTCTGAAGAGATCTCCATGTACTGGAGGTAATTGTACGACTGAGAGTACTGGCTCGACTGGTCAACCAAATTGGTTAAAAAGAAACTATTTTGCCCATACCCTGTCTTCTGTGCCTGCAATGGAGCCAATTGAATACCTGTTGGATTGGACTGTAGTGGTACCAGGCCAGTAGGTTGTTGCTGTAATGGTTGTGTCATGGTGCCAGTTTGTTGTGTGTTCAATGGCACTAGGCCAGTAGGCTGCTGTATCAATTGTACTGTACCAGTCTTCTGTGTCTTGATAGGAATGAGGCCCATTGGCTGTTGGGCAAATGGTTGCTGAGAATTGTTACCAGATCTCTGCGTACTCAATGGAATCAAACCAGTAGGTTGTTGTTTCAACTCTGGAGCAGTGTTACCCGTCTGTTGGTTGTTCAATGGAACCAATCCTGTTACCTGTTGCTGTAAAGTAGGCGGTGGCTGAGACCATGTAGACTGCTGTGTCAAAAGAGAAGGCATACCAGTCTGCTGTCGTTGCACTGGAGCACCAGTGGTTTGCGTCTTCAATGGGACAAGGCCTGTTGGCTGCTGGGCCAATGGCTGATGGGCCAGTGGCTGTTGGGCCAGTGGCTGATTCTGATACCCAGTCTGCTGAGTGAACAAAGGAGCTGTAGACTGGGATGCCGTTGGTTGCGGCTGATTTGGTAACTTCTCTGTCAATGACTGTGACAAGGATGGCGCAGAATGTGTCTGCTGCCCGCCAAACGATGGCTGCAACGAAGGCCCATTCTGGAATCCAAACCCAGTAGGCTGGCTTGCCAATGTCTGGGAATTATATGGATTGGAATCTTTTTGCGTTGGTCTCTGTGGTGAAGTCATGAAAGAAGGCTGTGTGAACCCAGTCTGTTGGTTCTGCAACTGAGACAGCTGCTGTTGTTGTTGAGGTACGATTGGATTCGTCTCAAAGATGTTGGACGGCGTCTCAATGGTGGTGGAAGCAACGGGCTGGCTGCTTGGAGCGCCCTCGGGAATGCTGAAACTAATCTCATCCACCTGTTGGGACACCTCTTTCTTAACGTTAGTGTCCAACGCATATGGAAGCTCACCGCCTCTTAGCACAACGTTACACAAATGTAGTGCCAAAGCAAATTCCGGGAACAGTAGATCTCCGGTCCTATTAATATCACTAAGCTCCCAGATCTTGGCCAGGTTGTGTGGACTCAAGCTGGATTTGAGCAAAATAGAGCGGGCTGCCTCGGGGGAAATTGACACTCCGCTGGTGGCCGATAAGAACAGATTCTCAAACTTTGTCTGATCCTGTGCACTCAAGAACGACAGCTGTGCGTACTTTCCAGTAGCTGTATCACTTTGAGATGCTCCCGCCCGTAATGGTACCTGTGGGGCGGCGAATTGGGCGTCACCGCCGTTGTTGGTCACCGTGTCGTTGTTTGGTGGGGCATAGGCATAGCCTGTAGGCTGGAATGCCATTGGCACCGCCTGCTGGGTCTGTTGTGGCTGCTGCTGCCATTGCTGCCAACTATTCTGTTGCTGTCCATAGAATGGATCAAACGACATCCTCAGCTCTGTAATCTCTGTAGCTGAGATATGTGTTGATCTACAGAGGAGCTTTGGAGATTTGAAGTTGAGCCGTTCTGGGCGCGACGGCGAGGCCGAAAGAGCGCGCGCGCACCCGTGCGTGCACTGGCGAAGATGATCTGTATATATATGTTTCGAGCCTTTCCACCTCGTTATGTCCAATGATAGTTCGTAAAATCCATACTTAAGTTCCACCAAAGATGAGTAAATTGGCCGATCTCTCTGCTGAGCAGAAGAAGTTACTTGAGAGATTTCTCAATGAGCTGCCAGCCATTGTGGAAGATGCCGAGTACGACGAGGTGTTTGGCCAACAACTGACACCTTCCGGTGAATTCAATAACGAAGCCGCTACAAAGAACATTCTATTCAAGTTTTTGAAGGCCAATGCGTTCGACTACACAAAGGCTAGGGAACAGCTGGAAAATACACTCGAATGGCGTAAGGAATTCAACCCATTGAGCGCTGCTTTCAACGAAGAGCACGACCACAAATTTGACAAAGTGTGCGTTGTCACACAGTACGGTAAAGAGGTGACGACATGGAACATTTACGGTACCCCAAGTGGAACGAAGCCACAAGATCTATTCAGTGATATTGAAAAGTTCCTACGTTTCCGTGTCGGTGCCATGGAGAGATCCATCCAACTGTTGGACTTTACTGATGACACCAAGGATTACATGAACCAATTGCACGATTACGAAGGTGTGAGTTTCCTGAAGTTCGACCCGGATATCAAGAAAGGCTCCAAGGCCACGATTAAGATCTTCCAGGATAACTACCCAGAGCTACTGAAGCGCAAGCTCTTTGTCAACGTTCCAACAGTGATGTACTGGGTGTATGAACTCGTGAAGAGATGGCTCTCCAAAGAGACTGCAAACAAGTTCACACTCCTGAGCAATTCTAAGAACGTTGTCAAGAGCTTCGGAGACGCTGTCCCTGAAAGATATGGCGGTAAAGGTAAGCCATTGCTCGAGCAGAACGTGAAAGAGGTGTACCCTTCGCCTTACGCCGCCTATCTACTACAGCAAGGTGTTGCCAATGAAGTTGAATAAGTAGCGTGTAAATTTGTTCATATATTTGTGTAATAGAATCGTAAAGTCGTTATGTAGTAATCATAAATATGGAGAACTCAGATGAATCTCAGAACCGTTTCGTGCAGCACCACCCCATCCAGCTCGTGTACTTTCTGCATCAGCTCGTCCGCTTCAATGTCTTTGTAATAATCTCTCATGTTCTCCCCGACTTCCAAAAGCCCGTTGATATAACGATATTTCAACACAGTCATATCATCATTGACTTCTTTGTGGACTGCATTCTGTGTGTTGTTCTTTATCAACTGCTGGATGAACTTGTTGGACTCGAGCGAAACGGGCTTCGAGACCAAGTAGGACAAATAGTCCATGAATAGTTGCTGGTCCTTGGTGAACTCAAAGTCGGAGCCCAAATATTCCAAATTGAAGTACTGTCTAGGTAGTGCTTCCAGGAGCAAAATGAAAGAGGATTCTTTCGAGACCAACTGCGCCAACTGCTCAATGTCGTGCGTGATCTTCCACATTACCTGGTGGAGCGACTTCTCTAAGAGACTAACGAGTGTTCCGTCTTGTCTCAATGACAGCCAGTGCTGGATATTGGACTCGTAGATCTTCTTCCCTAACTTGACATCATTCAGCATCAGCGCTCTAGAACATACCAACAGCTTCAAGTCATGCAACTTGAGGAAATCCAAACGGTCGTTGATGTACTTCAAATCTTTCAGGTGCTTGCTCATTAATAAGGCTCTGAGATTACGCAAGTTCAAGTTTTGACTGACAACAAGTTCATCAAAGATATCCAACACTTGTCTGCAACTCTTAGACTGTGCGATGGCCTCTTTTGTACTGGTAAAGTCCATCACGTCGAATCTCTTCTGAGCTGTTGTGGATGGTGTGGTGGTGGTGGTGCCGTTGTGTGACACATTCAAGATCGAATTCAGTCCCAACAGAGACTGCGAAAAGTGCTGCATCGATACCTTGGGAGACGCCGTTGGCTTTATATCAGAATTCAGGGCAGCAGTGAAATAATTAATGTACCGGGTCTTCTCCTCTGGCGTTACAGACTCAAACCCTTTCTGCGAGAGTAGGTTTGTAGCCTTGAGAATCTCATCCTTTTCTAGGCGCTTCTGAACGCACGCAATCCTGGAAAAAGAACGAACAAGTCGTAACATATTTCTCTTTGATTTTTATGTATTTTGTGTGTAGAATATTCAAATTAAGCTGAGTTGATGGTTGTGATAGTGGGAAAGTATGATGTCAAAATTGCGCTTGTATTCAAGCCGGAACTTGGAGTCTACCCTCGGAATATATTTCCGTAATACACCGAAAAGAGTCATTAGGGGGCCCTACAAACAATTCCTACACGTCAGCTCAACGAATTGATTAACAGCTATACACACCAGACGAGAGTCCGTTGTCCCATGCATTAGGTCATCACCGCTTCATGGGCTCAACAACCCCCTGGAGGGTCGGAGCCTAAACAGCGATGGTTTTAAAGATGGATGCTTCCCAGAGGAGAAGATTGTTCTCGAGACTAGCACTGAGTCGTGTGAAGACGTGTTGCAAGCAGCATGTCGATCCACAGCAAGGTCAGCTCTTACAAAGCGAACTGACCTGACCCAATCGTGTCTCTGGAGTTAATTTGGAAAAAGAAAGAAATCTTTAAAAGTAGGTCTAAGTGAAGATGGTGGGACAACATTTGAAAATTTTAGCTATGGGACGCGGGTGCTGCCATTTTCACTCAGTGCCATTAACCAAATTAGGAAGTAAGCGCGAGCGCATTCTCAATTATCTGTCAGGACGCTAGGCAAGGCAATTGAGCTCAGAATTTCGAATTCTGGCAACTTCATCCATCGAACTCTTGTGCACTGGGCAGCAACAACAGTAGAGGAAAACTCACTCTGTCTGTCTGTATCTGTTTGCTCGATTCTCAGCACAATCAGCATTCACTGCAATGTCGCTGCTCGCCAACCTTAACGCCTTTAAGAACAAGGTGAAGACGGCGCCTGTGCTCTCTTCGAAGCCATCAAACAACAAGTCTGCTTCGCCGCCAACAACGGGTGCCAGTTCGACTTCTGCTGGATCAGTGAGATCCAAGACATCCGCAAGCGCAAAGAGACACCTGGACGAGGACGATGATGAAGAAGAAGAGGGGTTTAAGAGACCGATGTTGGACGGCGACTCTGGTACACATCTATCCACAAAGCTACTGTTGGCTGTGGAGTACATCAAGGGCAAAGACCGTGCAGTACCCATCAAGTCGATGCTCTCGTACCTGAATTTGAACACCGAGGAGGAGCGTACGAAGCTTATGAACCTGCTTGTGAAGCTTGAGAAGATCCAGTACGACTCTAATGAAGAGACAGTGGAGTATGTGTCAATCCACAACATCAAGACTAAGGATGAGTTGTTGGCGTTCTTGAGAAGCCAGCCGACGTTCAAGGGCATCTCCGTGAAGGAACTCAAGGACGGATGGACAGGGTGTATCGATGCAATCAATGAGCTGGAGGACGAGGACAACATCTTGGTACTGAGAACAAAGAAGGACGGGCATCCGAGACTCGTATGGGCAAACGTAGGAGGCTCCATCGCCTCTGTGGACCAGGACTTTGTTAAGAACTGGCAGGCCGTCAAGCTGCCGGAGAGAGCAGAGCTTCCGAGTCGCTTGAAAGCCATTGGTCAGAAGCCAGCGTCTGTGGACCCAGCCACCATCAAAAAGGACAATTCGGGACAAGAAATCAAGAAACGTAAACAGCGCAAGGGTAAGATTACCAATTTGCATATGGCCGGTATCCTCAAGGACTACAGTGCGCAGTAGTACTTCCTATATATATTATTATGCTATGTTACGACCATCCTAAGAGATATTTTTTAACGTTACTATATCTGTATTTCGAGTAGTTTTGGTCTACACAATCTATACCTTCTCTACTTCTTCTTCTCCTTTTTGGATTTCTTTTCCTTCTTCTCTTTTTTCTCCTTCTTGTCCTTCTTTTCTTTCTTTAGCACCGGCTCTATCATGTCCTCATCCTCGTTTGCCTCAACTACGACGTCATCGCCCTCCTCGTCCCTCACGCCGTCCTGTTCTGTTCTATCATAGCCAGTAGCGAAATGTTGTGTCTTAAGCCCGTTCACCTGTCTCACGTCTCTTCTCTTCTTCACTACCTTACTGTAGTTGATTTCTGGGATCTTCACGGTCTGCTGTACGTTATAGAATCTCTTGATCTCGCCCATCTCCTTGGATAGTACTTTGTACTTGTTACTGGCATTTGAACTGTTCACGTTGATATCTGTGAGGTCCTCTTGTATGACGTAGCTCTTTCCGCTCTGTTCAAACAGCTCTGAGCTCTCTAGAGGGTTGAATGACACAGGTAGTGTCTTTAGCTTGCTGAAATCGAACCCTTTTGGTGCCTTGATCAACCACATCTCTTTGTTCTTTGGGAGTGACACTGGCTTCACCTTGTGGTAGTGCTTTGGTGGCTGAAACTCCACCTCCTCATCCGAGCCAGAGTCCGAAACATACTCCTGTGACAGCGTCGCCTTTGATGCCTTAGCCATCTTTATATGTATTGTCTAATATTTATAAAGAGAATGAGCCTTATTCAGAGAGAAAGTCCGAGATGACCTTATGGCATAATTTTTTTTGTAGAGCGAGCACCGGAATTGCAAAATGCGTGTGTTCCGAGGGTACAAGGTATATATATTTGGCAGGCATAAATTTGAGGGGATTGATCTATGGATTTTTGTTTGTTTGACTTGCTTGTAATAGATATCGACCAGTAGTATCTCTTATATCCAGCAACCGACCTTGTAGCGTGCCATGTGGCATGTCAATGATTCTGAGGACCTCGCAAGGTAGCACCACAACAATCCACAATGCCTACACGAGCTTAACAGATCTAGTGTACAATGTATTAGTTTAATGCTCTAAATGCACAGCTTTGTTAAAATCAGTCCAAAGCCATTCTCTCCTCGGCCACAGCGTTTTCAGCAAGCATAGAAGCGAGCTTCAATGGCTGCGTCTCTCTGATGGTGATACCGAATCTCTTGTCCTGGCCCAACTGGATCAACTGAACAGCACCAGTGATCAAATCGCGCTTCTCATCGAGCTGGAACTCGGAGTGTGTCCAGCTTGGCTTACACGTCTTAGATCCACCAGTGAGTCTGAGTACCTCTGGTCTGCCGCCAGTTGCAATACCCTCCTGGACAAGCACCACAGTGGACTGTTCACGGGCCACTGGGATTGCAACGGAATTCTTCTTCAACAAGGACTTAAGCTTGAGGGAGGAGATTCCTAGGCGTGGCAATGGCAACTCCAAGCCTGGCAAAGTTGGGTTCTCCGCATCATAACCGTGAGCACCAGTCTTGTTTGTGGTGTTTAAGATGTGGTGGAATGGCAAGAATCTCACAGTCTGGACAGATCTAGGAACGGCCAAGTGATTATTCACAACCTCAGACAGACCAAGTCTTGCGGCCTTGATGTCTTTCTTAATGGCCTCGACGTCCTCGCTTAAAGTCTCTGGGCCTAAGTTGTGTAATTTCTTCAGGTTGATAGGGAACTTCTCGGATAAGTGAGCCAGCTTGAACGGATACACGGATCTCGTCTTGTCAATTTTAGTCAACGTCTGTCTCGATGTTCTGAGCTTCAACGTGTGCTGCATGGCAAAATCTCTGACAAATATGCTTGGCTTGATATTCAAAGAAGCAGAGTCCTCGTTCTTGCCACTGTATCCGTCCAACGACTGGATAGTGACAAGACCGACCTCATTAAACTCGCTCAATGGAGCCATCTTCAAGTCAACGATGTAAACTTCACCTGGGGTGACAACAAACTCATCAGTTGGAATCGCAGAGGCCTGCGAGACACGTGCGTTCTTGATGTCCTTGTTTACCTTGATCAACTCCTGGGAAGAAGAGGCCCGCACCAACAGAGCGGCCTCCTGGTCAGCCTCGGTCCACACAACACCCTTGTACTCCTTCTCAGCAACAACACCTTCGGCCTGGCCGGCAAGGAATCTTCTGATACGACGGACTCTGGAGCCAGGAACAACAACACACTTGAAACTTTGGGCGATCTCATCAACGACTTTGCGGATCAAAGAACCCGTGATCGTGGTATTGTCACCGTTGGCGGCTTTCAAAACCTGTGGCATCTTTTCTGGAGACAAGCACACGCCGAGCAAACTGATCACAGCCTCATTAGCGACGTGAGCGGCAACAATGGCGTCAGCCTTTGGCCCGAGAAGAGGGCCAGTTGGACGGATCTCACCGTCCTTCTCCTCGCCTGGTGGATAGATGACCAAAGTGTGCGACAGGTTCGAAGTATAACCGTCAACGTGACAGCCCAACGAGATGGTGACAATGTCACCAGACTCAAAGTACTTGAAATCCCTCAAATCATCATCAATCTCTGGAGCAAAACCGGTTTGAACGTTGTTAATGTCAATGGTAACAGGCTGGGCAATACCCTTCTCATTCACGGAGTTAGCACCTCTCTTGTAGACGTCTTCCAAAGACGAAGCCATGAAGGAGTCACCAAGCAAACAGAGCTCTGATGTAGTGAGCTTAGGACCCTGGTTCAAGTGGTACCCTTCATTGATCAGCTTAGACACATAAGTGAGGGTGGTCTGTGTAACCTGGCCGGCAAGTCTGTACTTGGCGAGCACGGCCTCGTTGATGATGTTCTTGTCTCTGAGGAGGATATCCTGGTCCTGTGGGGCAATAGCAAGTTCCATCTTGGGCTCCTTTATTTGTTCAAATACTTCTCGGTCAACACATAAAGAGAAAGCTCATCGCAGGCATATAAAAAAAATTGTAAGCTCTTATGGGAACTGGAAACTTTTCATCCGGTACGGCCACGACAAGAAATGCAAGAAAAAAAGTAAAAATAACGACATCTGCAGGATTCGAACCTGCGCGGGTAAACCCAAAAGATTTCTAATCTTTCGCCTTAACCACTCGGCCAAGATGCCTATTTCGACAATTTGGTTTCTAACTGTTTTTGTCTCTGTATCACTCTGGTAGGAGCACGCCATGGCAATATTTTGCCTGATTATTGCTAAATATAGCTACGATTTGATGATCTCTTAAGGCTCAGTGATCATTTATGGTACATGAATCTCCAAAGTTTATGATAAATTTATTGAAGTGTCCGTTGCTTTAGCCTTTATACTCCACATCAAGCACCAGTGCTTCCAAAGGTGGCAGCCCATTCTTCAAATCTTGTCAAAGTTTCCCTTGCAACACTCTTTCTGATTACCTTCATAGCCTTGTCAAAGTCTGAGATTTGTATTCCGCGGATGCTATTCATGTCAATGCTCATAAGGCTCTCTCCAATGTCTCTTATTGGTTCCATAGCAGCTTCCTTGGCTAAGGAAGTGATGTCGCTGTTTGAGTATCCATCAGTCACATTGGCGATAAGCATATAGTCCAGCTCACTCAGTTGGTTCTTTTGGTATTGCATTAGCTTCTTTAGCTGTATGAATCGTGTTTCAAACTCCGGTAGTGGGATATAGAGTCTTCTAGTGAATCTTCTTCTAGCTGCCTCATCAATGGCCCATGGAAGGTTAGTAGCAGCGAGTACCAACACCCGGGACTTTTCAGGACCTTCCTTTGCAGTAGCAGATGACAATGCTGACCATTGGATCAAGAACTCTGTCTTCACTCTTCTTGAGGTCTCATGCTCCCCATCACCTCTTGCAGTCAACAAAGAATCAATTTCATCAAAGAAGATGATAGACGGGGCTAGTTTCTTGGCCATGAAGAACAGAGCCCTGATAAGTTTTTCACTCTCACCCAGGTACTTGGACATGAGACTCGAGGCGCTGATACTGAAAAAAGTAGATTTGGACTCATTGGCCACTGTTTTCGCAATCATCGTCTTACCTGTGCCAGGTGGCCCAAAAAGTAGCATACCAGTGATAGGTTCTCTCAGCCCGCTGAAAAGATCAGGTCGTAAGAATGGGTAAACGACAGTCTCTCTGAGTGACTGCTTAGCGTGTTTCAAGCCAGCAATATCGTCCCAGGACAACTGCTCACCGGTGACCATAATCTCATCCAGAATCTGCTCGCACGCACCACGGTCAACCCCCTGCAGGCAATCCATAGCCTCTCCAATACGAGGATCAAGATAAGTTTTCCTATGAGGCTTCTGAGCGCCCCCTAGTACTCCATCTGCTGGCAGTGGTACTGCCACTTGCTTCGGCAGTGGCTTAAGCAATGGCTTCTGTAGTGGGGACGATACCTTAGGAGATCTGCTACCGGCGCCATATGTGAGATTGATCTGGGTGTTGATCTTCGGCTGGGTGTATTCATAATTCCTCTTTGAGTTTGAGAAGCTCTGCGATACCTTCATAGTCGGACGAACAGGAGAAGTGGATCTCGATATCTGCGTGATCTTCTTCTGGTCCCACGCTAATGTTGCTGCTTGTGACACTGTGAGGTCCACTGACTTTGGTCTCTCCAAGGGTCTCTGGCTCTGTGATCTGGACGCACTCGCTGATCTGCTGCTGATTCTCTGCCTCGGCATGTCCAATGATCTTCTCACCGGTGTGGGGCGCCCAGGATTCGACACCGAGCGTTGAGCAGTGCTCTCTAAAACTATCGGTGTGGAATGTGGAGCCTTGAAGGACATTTGAGGTGGTTTGCTCTGCTGTTGAGGCTTCTCCTGTATCTTCCTGGTCTGGAAAGCTGACATGAATGATGAATAGCTTGATGCGCTTGTCCGTGTGTCGTCTTTGATGATCAATGGAACTTTGGTTTGTAGTCTACCTTCCACAGCAGCCTTGCGGGAAACTATCTTTGCCTTCAAGCTCATCAAACTGTTGAGTGCTACCCTCTCAGTGGGTGACAGTAATTTGGTATCATAGCGTCCTTTCAAATTCTTGAGCTCATCTTTACACTCATCGATAAGAGTCCCGTAATATACGATGGCTTCATGGTCCTGTTGTCGTATCTCCTGTTGAATCGCTTTGGCAAAGCCCTCGCTTATCCTGTCATGTGCTTTCTGAACTCTGCTTTTCAGTGGCATATTCTCCTCAGTTATTGGTCTCTTGGTTCTGTAAATTTCCTTGTGTAATTGATGAGCTTGAGAGTTATCACTCTATTGGTTGCTTCCAAGGGTCTTTGGCTGAATAGTAGATCAATGAATAAACTTCTATGGTCTATAGTACTCTCAACACAAGTATTATCAGTTCCTCTGAAGCATCCACTCCTGCCAGACAGATTTGGCGATCAATTGCACAATTTATCAATCGCTGTGTTTAAAACTATTGGCAAAATTCCTACTTAGGCCCACGTCCCCAGTGTTTACCTTGTGTTCAACGCGGTAATATCCGACCAAGAGCATCCCCGTAATTGACTCGAATGGTGTTCGGGTGGGCCTGATCATCCACGAGCCGTCCATCTGCTGAAAGAAAAAGTCAAAATAGGTCCATTAAAGGTGGGGAGATGAATCTAACGTCAAAAGGTCTTCAAGCTTTTTGAATTAAAATAAAACCATGAGCTTGCGTTTGGCCAAATCAGTCCTGGCGAGATCGCTCAAGGCCCGCGCGGGCTCTTCGCTTATGGCTAGTATTGGTGTATCCACGTCTGCCAGATGGATCTCTACCACCAATGTCAGACTTCAGGAAAAGAAGAAAGACGAGCCACAGTCTATTTTGACAGATGACATGCTCGCAAAGGCTGGTGTCGACATTGATGCTGGTGCTAAGACAGGTGAATCTAAGACTGAGAATGGAAAGTCCGAACAAGAGCAATCCGCTGGTGGTTTCTCTGGTGGGAAGAAAAGACGTCCTCAAAGTTCAACGGATATCAAGAGAGAAAGATATGCGAACTTGTTCTACGTCGGTATTTTTGCCGCCTCCATCGGTGGAGCCGGCTATCTTGCAAGAGACTGGGAGGAGTCCGAAGACCCAAAGATAAGAGAAGATATCCCAAATGGCTACACCCTTGATCTTGTGTGGAAGAGATTCAGAGCCAGATTCAACTCCATTTTCACCTACTTCCAGGAGCCCCCATTCCCAGATCTCTTGCCAGACTCTCCACCTGAGCCATACAAGCGTCCTTTGACTTTAGTTTTGACATTGGAAGACTTGCTGATTCACAGTGAATGGTCCAAGAAGACCGGTTGGAAGACTGCAAAGAGACCAGGTGTTGACTACTTCTTGGGTTACTTGTCCCAGTACTACGAGATTGTGCTGTTCTCCTCGAATTACATGATGTACTCTGAGAAGATTGTCGAGAAGTTGGACCCATTGCACGCCTTCATCACCTATCAGTTGTACAAGGAACACTGTCTGTACAAGGACGGTGAACACATCAAGGACTTGTCCAAAATGAACAGAGACTTGAGCAAGATGATCATATTGGATGTTGATGAGAGCTCTATCAGGCTCCAGCCTGAGAACGCTATCAAGTTGCCACCATGGACCGGTGAGGCCGATGACACTTTGATCAAGTTGATTCCATTCTTTGAGTACCTCGCTACACAACAGTTCAGGGATGTTAGGCCAGTGTTGGGCACTTACAAGGACAAGGAGCACTTGCCAGAGGACTTTGCTAAGAGAGTCACTCTTTTGCGTTCTGAATGGGAGAAGGACCAGTCCAAGAAGCAGAGTGCAGACTTCCTCACCAAGCTCTTGGGTATGCCAGTGAAGAAGCAGAAGTTCCCGTTGGATGCCGTGCACGACGAAGGTGTGAGAAACTACCAGGCCTTCATGAAGCTCGTGAAGGAGGAGGAAGCCAAGCTCAAAGCCCAGGCTGAGATGCCAAAGGAGACTTTCAAGCTCAAAGACATTGTGGAGGGTAACATGCCAACCCAGGAGGAGATGATGAAGAGGCAGCTCGAGAAGCAAGCCGAGTTCGAGAGACAGCAGGCTGAGGCAGCTGCCTCCCAGGCCAAGGCCTAAGCAGTGCCACCCCTGTATATACTAGACTGGCCTTGCTTTCTAAGGACCTTAATGAAGAAAGATCATGACTTTTCGATATGGATTGAGTCCGATCCCTCAGGCATAGCACCACCAGTGGCATAAAATGGCGCAAATGGCCGCGACGGGTGGCAAACACAGTTTCGCCTTTTTTTTTGAAGCTCTTGCATGCGCTACAAATTTGCGGGGGCGAGTCCTTTTTGCTCCGGGTCCAAAATACTTTGCGCGTAGCGGCTCTGCAAGGAGCCCGGTGTTGCGTAGACCGCATTCCGTCAGCGCGCCAGTGGCGAAACTCCGGCCTGATTCGGTAGCTGCCATCGGTTCGCGTGTCGGTAGCCGCGAAGGCCCCAGTGGTTGTTCGTTGTCGGGAGAGAAAGGCCCCAATTTTCGATTTCCCACCAGCAAGCACAACAACAACAACAACCGTTCAGCGAAGGGAATCACCAAATACCACACAACACATCAACTAAAGTGAGTACACATTCCGAAGCTCTGGGACACACGCATTGCGCAGGTATTGTCTCCAATGTCAATTATACCACAGCGGCCCGCTGATGGCGGTTTCTCACTGTTATTGCACGTCGTGTTTTGGGCAAACTCGTGGAAGCACTGGTCTCCCCTGGTACACTACGACGCATAGCGCACTTTTCCACACAGCGGCTCGCCATTGCACAGTAGGCCCCATGACTCCCATCTATTGGATGTCCGTTTATCCAGGGGCAACCACGCGTTTGAGCTTTGATTCACTTCGCCATGGAGTGCGTGATCTCTTGTTTAGCGCGCCCCCAAGCGCCGGAAAAGCTCGCCCGCCTCCGTGCGCTGCGCTCAGCCCGGCGGATGGTATGAAACCTCTATTCCAAGGAGGTTCTACGCTTGCCGCCTTTGTGGTATCTATTGCTGTGAACTTGCCTCAAGTGCGCGATCTGTGGTGCTGGTGGCTGAGAGGGCGTCTCGTGGTATCTCTCCACTTTGTTTCAACTCTGGCCTTTGTCGCGGCGCGCTTGAGTGTACAGGGGGAAATGGAGGCTGGGGATCGGAGAGTGAAACAAAAGATCAGAACACGATGGGCACACCAGAGCAGTTATTGAGTCAATCGCTTGTGATTTCCCGGTGTTCTGCTTTTGTTTACAACCGAACTCGATCTCCAATCTCTGGCTCCTACTCATAGCTTGAGCTTAGCCCAGCTTCCCAAATCGCCACTGCTTCAGACCATTTCAACCTCTTCCTTGCAATTTCCGTCCCCTGTTTTTTTCTCTTCAAGAGTCCTGTTTACTGACATACCACAGATCTACAAATGTCTCTTTCACGTGAGGATTCCGTCTACTTGGCCAAGCTCGCCGAACAGGCCGAGCGTTATGAGGAAATGGTTGAGAACATGAAGGCCGTTGCCTCCTCTGGCCAGGAACTCTCAGTTGAGGAGCGTAACCTCTTGTCTGTCGCTTACAAGAACGTCATTGGTGCTCGTCGTGCCTCTTGGAGAATCGTTTCTTCCATTGAGCAGAAAGAAGAGGCCAAGGGTAACGAGAGCCAAGTCTCTTTGATCCGTGAGTACCGTTCCAAGATTGAAGCCGAGTTGACCAAGATCTGTGATGACATCTTATCTGTTTTGACAGTGCACTTGATTCCATCTGCCGCTTCTGGTGAGTCTAAGGTGTTCTACTACAAGATGAAGGGTGACTACCACCGTTACTTGGCCGAGTTCGCTACCAATGACAGACGCAAAGAGGCTGCTGACCTGTCTCTCGAAGCTTACAAGTCCGCTTCTGATGTTGCAGTCACTGAGTTGCCACCAACACACCCAATCCGTCTTGGTCTTGCCTTGAACTTCTCCGTGTTCTACTACGAGATCTTGAACTCACCAGACCGTGCTTGTCATTTGGCTAAACAAGCCTTTGATGACGCCATTGCTGAGTTGGATACCCTCTCTGAGGAGTCTTATAAGGACTCTACGTTGATCATGCAGTTGCTCAGAGACAACTTGACCTTATGGACTTCTGACATGTCTGAGACCGGTCAGGAGGAGTCTGCTCAGGCTCCAGAGGAGAAGGCCGATGCCAAGGACGAGGAGTAAGTGCTTTAAACCATCAATACACTGTTGACCCATACACATTATCCATCCATTCATCACCAACGTCGTCATCATCATACACGCTTACAAATACCACCAAGTTTCCATCCTTATTTGCTACCAGCATCGCTCCTTTTGTGAATGTATTATGAGGATTTGCTATGTCAACGAACATCAGAGATGTTTGTTTACAGGAGCTGTCTTTTTTGCTGATGCTGACGCTTCTCTTCTCCCACCCTTTCGCCACTTACAGGTTATGTACTGCTTTACCATCCTTTTATTCTGCTCTTGGCCTATTTTTTTATATAAATATCAACTCTTGTTTACTTTCTGAGATATAAAATGTATGTGAGTCCTCTATCCATGATATGTAACATGTAATTTAGGTTCGATTTAATATTACGGTCCTAGTTATGGGCCGGATGTCTGACAAGTTATAATTGTAGGAGACAGATTGTTCGCGCCTCTGCTATCAACCAGCCATGAATGCTCCCCATATTGATTCTACCACAGTGTACTGAGTCTCTTATTTGATTGCAACGTAACAGCTAGATATTCTAGATCAATTCGACTCCAACCCAATCTATCACAATGTCAGATCTTAACGGAGTCTTCAAAATCGTCAATCTGGCGGTCGGTGGTCTTTCGGTATGCCCCAATCATTTGGAAAGCAGTTCCTTCAAAATAGTGGGACCTATAAAAGCTAACTTCTAATCACAGGCCATCTCTGGTGTTACCCAACTGTTGTCTGGAGTGTAAGTATTCAATTCTACTACTTCTCATGTCTCAATCTGCTAACCATTCACCCAAAAGCCAGTCTTTCTTCCTCGGTCTCTATTTGATCGCCTTCGGTGTTGGTATCATCTTCCTTGGTATGTTAATCCACACAACACACTCTAAATTTCCCACTTACTAATCCTTCTCAGAGTTCTCGATTCCACCTCTTACGTTCCAGTACGCCTCGTTCCTCTTCTCGTTCCTTGGCCGTGGCTTGTGTAAGTTTAATCTCTCAGCCCATTCGGAAAGCTACTAACATCTCAGTCTATCTCCTTATCGGTGCCATCTGTGCCGGTGGCTCTGTGCTCAAAATCATTTTTGGAACACTCATTGCTCTTGTCGGTATTGCCTTTACTGTCTTGGAGTTCATTCCAAGCATCGAGGCCCCAGAGAACTTCAGATCACAGGGCCACGTCTTGGAGGAAAACGATGAAGAGGACATCATCTAAGCCTCAAGCTCCGAGGGTGGCCATTGAGAGAACTATATTCGTCAACAACAGCCCACATATATGTTACTCCTCTCAAGAGTCGTTTGTATATTCCCCAAAGCGTGCTAATGTAGTGTGCATTCTCATGGTCGCCATGGAAACCAGCAGCTATCGTTGTGCAGGTGCTGCAAATCGTGGTGCGAAGCCCTCACCTTCTAGTAATCGCAAGATGCGTGTTTAAGTATGTGCCAGATTGAATTCCAAAACACATACGAGCAACCTACCTTGGTGTTTTACCTTTTACCCAACTAGTGTTGCTTTTCAATCTAACCGCCCTATACGTTTTACCCGTTAGCACCAAAGAACGCATCTCTACGTATTCTTATATATATATGAGATATGGGCACGAATGAAGCGGACCCGCAACAGCCAGCGAGGACCATTGATATCCCAGCAGACTCCTTCACAGCCTCAAGATTCCTCTATGGAGATATTTCAGAAATATCTGCTGTGTCAGAGGTTGTGTTGTTGGGCGGTATACCGAATCTCTGGTTCAAAGAGCAAAAGAAGGGCCTCTTGACATCCTGGACAAACCACACCTTCAACGACGTCCAGCAAACACTCAATGAGTTCAACTCGGGCACAAAGCGTCTAGGGTTACAAGATTTCAGTCGAGATTCGAACACAAGGCGCATTGTGAAGCTTTTTAAGCGTGCAGTGGATGAGGAAGATGGCTCGGACTTGGACAGTGATGACGATACCAATAGTGACGATCTGATGAAGTTTGAAGAAGAGATGGATGTCATTAGCCCTGGATTTCAAAGCCTGGATAACACTGCTGTGACGACTAACGGTGTTTCTCTCATACATGACGATGACAATAGTGATTTTACAGGCCACTCGCATGCACCGATGAGCATCACTACGCCCAGGGATGCTCTCATCTTCAAGGATCCACATGATGGATCCATTGTTCCTGTTATCGAAGAACATCTACTGGGTCATTCTTCTGTCTCTTTACCACAGGAATCGTTGGCATCTACGGCAAATCAGAGCTTCTATACAGCACATGGCTCGGTGGATTCTCTGGTACAGGAGGGTGAAAACGTACCAGAACCGGAAATATCACCAGAAACGGCTACCGACGACTCGGGTGATAGCACTTCTGTGGAAGTTCCCACAATCTCCGTCCATTATGCGGATGATGTGACAATCAAAAGCCCTGAGATCTCAAACTCGATAATTGACTACGGTGAGGTTTCACATACAATGGACCCTGCCCCACAACCAAGCCAGCAGGCCAGAGTTAGATTCCAAGAGTCAAATAACTTGAGATCAAGGGCTGAAAGCTCAGCTTCTCGTATGGTGGAACTCAATCCTTCTCCAGTGACAGATATCAGAGTGGAAGGTCTTGACCAGAGACGTGAGCTGGCGCTTGAGAAGGTGAGAACTGTAGCTTCAATGACAAAGAGGAGGTTCAAGAAGGATATCAAAGGTGTGAAACGCAAGAGCCTCTATAAAAGGTTTGTCAAGAGCTTCCATGCTGGTGAAATCATCAAAATGGAGAAGATGTTGGTTTTGGTGAAGGCACCAGCAAAGACTTCAAACGTTTCAGGGTTCACCAGGTTTACAGAGGCAGAGCCATGTGATACTCGAGTGGTTGAAAGATGGAAAGAATACATTGTGGTTGTCAGATCAACAGGTAATATTGATGATCCATTCCTACTCCAATTCTACACCAGCCATGAGATTCCAGATGAAACAGCCTCTAAGCATTCTAAAGACGTCTTGGACTTCACATTGACCAAAAACTGCTATGTTAACTTCTACAACACACTTGATCGTACTGTTTCCCTTGTTAATAAGGACAAGATCTTCATTTTGCGGTGTCAGACTCCTACTTCGTCCGTGCGTTGGTTCTCCTTTTTCAATGAGATTCTCGGCATAAGAGCCCCAGCTGTGATTAAAGCTCAAATTCCACGTCTGAAACTATCATTGAACCTTACTCTCTCAAAGTCTTTCTATGATCGGGTTGTGGATTTCAAATTTGAGCGTGTGAGGTTAGAACTGAAGGAGAAAGGTTACCGTATGTTAAAACAGCCCATTGTTCTGGAGATGGTCAAGAAAGTTAGGTGCAAGCTCATGGAAGCTGGGTATGATAACGTTCTCGATGAGATCGATGATTCTGGTGATATCATTGGAGTCTGTTGGAGATACTACGATCGCCTTGAGTGGATGTTTGGTGAGACCATGGGTAACTTGTTCTTCCAACAGGCAATGAACTTGACACACGAGATGGAGTTGAGATATTTAAAGCATTACCCAAGGAAAGTTGATTTGGATAATGGTCTAGCATTACAAGAGCCGACTCCTATCGAGGGCTTTTTGGTAAGACTCTCTACAAGAGAGGGGCATATGAAAAGAGGCCTGCCCAAGCGGCAAGTGTTTTCTTTTGACTACCTCAGTACGTGCGATCAGCTTCTCTTCTTCTCCAAGTCTCATAAGGCGATCCCACCATTACCTTATAATGAGATGTTGTTTGAGAAGAAGTCATTGAGCAATGAAGATCGCAAGAAACTCTCTGAGATCATACCACCAGTTCACCACAATAACCCTTACGAGGTAGACTCCAGTGGGCATTTGAGCTGGATATCCTCTGAAAATATGAACAGAGGAGAGTTCCACAAACGAGACATATATGCAGTCTACGAGTTCCAAAGAAGAGTCAATATGGTGAAGGGATCACATGTGTTGAGCTTGCTCGATGTGGCCAATATCGTTGAGTTCAATGGGAAGGATGTTCCTGTGAACGTTGAATTTGCCAATTCTTTGATTTGGGGTGAGAAGACCAAGTCTCTCCATGAGTGGAACTTAATGCCGAGAGATTCATACTTTGCAATCATGATGAAGAATGGGACAAAGATCGTTTTGGAAGCACCAAACAGGCAGATTAGGGACGAATGGATCAAGAGACTCAATGACTTAAGAGCATATTGGGAAAGACGTATCGCACAGGATAATGAGTTGATCCGTTCAGTGAGAGGCCTGAATGCTGAAAAGCTTCAGATGCAGAGCTTGGCCAATGATGCAGAGATGTCACAATCGACACCCAAATGGCAAGCTACTAAAGGTGATGCCAGTCAGGATATCTTCAACATCACACCGTACTCCATGTTTCGGCCTATTGTGCGCTCTGGGATTTTGTATCAGAAGCCAAAGAAGCATTCCACTTTCAAGAAGTACTTCGTCATCTTGGTGCCTGGGTATGTTGTGCTCTATGAAATGCATTCTCGTGGCATCACTGGCCATATCAAGGCTACGACGTACTACAAGCATTATATGACTGTTCCATTGAGAGAATGCTATATCTACTCTGGGGCTGTGTGCACATTGGACTTGTTATCCAGAGACAATGACGTGGATCAGGTAAAACCAGGCCGTGTACTGTTATCCCGGGTGTATGAAGACGGATGGCTGAGTTCAGATGATGAGCCTTCACGTTGTTTCACACTATGGTTTGGCTCTAAGAGAGCCATTGCTGGGAGATCAATACAAAAGTTGAATGCAAACGGTGGTGACAGTGGAGCACGCAATCCAGGGTTGATTAAGATGGTTAGTCGTCTAGGTGTCACTGGGCAGAGTATGGTCTTCATGTGTCGCTCACGTCAAGAACGTGATCTTTGGGTGTCTAATCTATACACCGAGCTAGAGAGATTTGGACGCGCTAGTGACATGGTTTGATATATTGTTATCCACCATTACATTTGTACACATTGCATAATCGCATATATAGCTGGCTTTAGCACTGTATGCTTATTCTAGTATTTCCTTAAGCTCCTTCTTGACTTTGTCAACGACCTCGAGCCACTCTTGGACAAGCCCGCCTTCGTCCCAAAGCTGATACATCTCAGACTTGTCTGCGTCGTAGAGCTCCTCCACCAAGGAGTAGAGCTTATCGAGTATAGCTCGCTGGTCCTCTGTGGACTTGGCATCCCAGGCCTCCTGGTTTCTCTCTTTGAACTGGTTGACGTAATCTCTGTATGGCTTTCCGAGCTCTGCATCAGATTTCGACTCGATCTTGGAGTAGTCCACCAGAGAAATCAATAGCATTGCAGTAGACAAGATTTCGCTACATTCGTCAACCTCAAGGTAGTCTGCATCGACTTTGTCCTCCAGAGATTCCAAGATAAACGTATCGAGTATGTTGTCTTCTTTCTGGAAGTCCGCACACTTGGCCAAATGGTCGCAAGCACAGTCTTCGTCGTAGACCTGTGGTCCGAATGCACCCATTGTTTGTTCTAACTTGACACTTATATGTGGTGTATATCAGTCTCGATAGCGGGCTATTATTAAACTCCAGCTACAAGCCTTTGCTTTATTCAGGTAAACACCGCCTCGGAGTCTCGGAGGGGGTCCCTGCATTATAAAGCGGAGGCGGTCCTGGTCGGGTAACGCAAGTCTGTTTACGTAATAGCTGGCACTACTTTTGGATCAAGCGGTGGGTCCAAATTACAAAGCGATTGAATATATTGATTATAATATGTTGTTAGTTTCTCCTGATGGCAGTGGAACAAATCACTGCTTATCAAATGAGGATATTCCATGAGCGCTGCTCAGGGAGCATCTTCTTCATTTTGTATCTGGAGTGCATGCGCTTACCTTACCAGAGCTCGGTCTCGCACTCTGAAATTGAAACGGAAAAAGCTGGCCTACTAGCCGCTCGCTCCCTGTCAACTCTCAAATCTTGCCATAGTGGCCAATTGAGCTCCCACATCATAACGAGCCGATCATTGGAGGACGTAAAATCCCTGAACAAAAGAAAAGATAAGGGAAGTAATATATATATATATATATTATCTTCGAAAACTATAAATCATTAGTGGAACGCCGAACTTAACGTCTGAGCCCTGGCATCTATGATGACCCATAATATATAAGCATTATTATGTATCCATCATGTACAACTGCTTCAAATGGACCCTTCTATACTAATCAGAAGGGGTCAACCTCATATGTAATGTCGACGGTTGACCAGAGATTTCCCTCCCACCCTTCATTTTGAGTACAAGCCAAGGGATCCAAGGGGGCCCGGGTCCATCAATTCTCTTATGAGAGCTAAACTTCTTATGCCCTAGTACGTGAAGCTTTTATTATAAGGTATATATAACCATGGCTTTCCTCTCTCTCATAGCATCCTGTAGCTCTATATTCACAACTCAACAATTTTTTTCTCTCTATGAACGGGTCATGGTTTCCAATGCACCTATGAGCTCGTCCCGCAATGTTTCCATCACCACAATCCAGTCATTCAAGTCGTCAGTGTCCATCCACAGCTCATAGGACTCGCAAGTTGATGAGTTGAGGATCTTCTGCGTTATAGCTGTGAGGGATTTCTCAAAGAGCTGTTTTTGGCTTTCCTTGGCCAAACTGGACCACAGAAGTCTATGACGATCAACGAATTGCAACACCATCGACCTATATGGCTCTTGAATGTTCTCCTGACTCGACTGTTCAATAACACTTCTGTCATTCAGTCCGAGAAGTAGCACGGAGACGGTCAGTACCTCTCCAGAGAGATCTGTCTCGAGGTACTCGCTCTCCAGAGCACGGTTCAAAGACTCTAAAAAGTCTTCAAACGGAGGTGATGCGATATTGTGGAGACAATACGCCAGATGTCCACATGTCATGTCATCCTCGAAGATGTGTACGCCTGTCACTCCCATTGGTCTGTGGATGTGTTTTCTATACCTCTGTCAATTTTTTCTTTTTGTTCTCGGCTTATAATATTAGTCCCCGAGGTCTGAGATTGTATATGAAGAGAAGTACGCTTGTAAACAAAGCAGTGGGGCCCTCGGACTCTTTTTATACACACAGAGCTGCATCCAAGTCAATATACGACCCTCCAAAAGAAAAGAGAAGGCTATATATATGTAGTAGTTCCCAAAGAAGCCCCCAGAGCCCAGAGCCCAGAGCCCAAAGCCAAGCTGCCGTGTTGGAAACCTTCTGCAAAAACCGCACGTTATTCTGTGTGTTATTCCCGCTATTTGGTGAAAACTCCGCAATATATTTTAGCTTCTCCGCAACATATAAAACGTTCAGTTTTCATCAGTCGTTTTGCATTAAAGGCTATTAATTAAATATATCAAAAAAAAAAAAAAGTACCTCCATTAAGCCAGTGAATCGTCATCTCTTTGGACCTTGGCCCCATTTTGCAAGGCCTTATTAATCTCTTCCAACAAGTTGCTCCAACGTTGTGCGTTCTCTCCTTCCTTGGTTTCTTTCAGTTGCACCAAACTATCTCCGCGGGGTTCCAAAACCGTGACATTGTCCTCAAGCTCAACCTCTCCTGGTACCTGCTCAGCATGGTTAACTGCCACAGACTCTGGTGACATCGCAAGATGTTCTTCACTGGTGTTTAAGCTTGGTCTCTCCACACCCTCGAAATCGGAGTCAAAGTCGGAGTCGAGGTCGGAGTCATGCTCACCTTCAGAATCTCCATTATCAGCAGCGTAGTCCATACCATAGGCAAATGAAATTTCATATCTGGAAATCAAGCACTCCATGACTTCGTCCCACGATGGCACTGTGAGCACGTTCTTGGACTTCCTGTTCAGTGTGTTGGAAGCGACTTGGATTACCAACGCATTACGCACTGGTAGGTCATTTAGACACCTCTCCTGTAACCCAGTGGACAGAATGCATAGTCCAACGTCCTCTTCATCCAGTGACAGTTCCTTCTGTAGTGTCTCACTAACAGAGTCTCCTGCTTTCGTGGGCTTCCCAATGTCATCAATGGCAGAGACACCGTCACCAAATGCGTACACCTCGTTCAATGAATTTCTCGAACACACCATATGAAACTGCGTGAACTTCGTAGAGATCACACGACAGATGTTCTGTAACGTAATCATAGTACTGGTCTGCAGTGGTTTTTCGTGGTCAATGCACAGGACCAAGTGCTCTGGTTTGTGGAACTCCAGTGGTGTCTTGGGCGTCTTGGGCGTCTTGGTCATCTGCAGTGGGCTCGAACCTATATCAGAGAACTGCAATGGCGATAACAAAACAGGCAAAGTAAAGCTCTTTGTGTCTGTGTCCAAAGTCTGTGCACCCACACGCTCCTCTTTCGGATCCACAGTTGAGGACAAGTTTTCAGAGTTAAAGTGCTGTTCAGTGTCGCACAGGCCAGCGATCCATTTCTCCAGAATTCCAGATTCCTTCTGTCTAATGAACAGCGTGGTGCCCTCCAGCTTCAACTTGAGAGTCATGTGGTCCGGAGTTGCAACCCTGGCGCCCTTTGGGCCCAGTGGGAACTTCATAATCTTGGTGTATGACATGTCCACCATTACCAGCGAGTACTGGAATAGGTAAACAATCATCTGAGTGAACGAGCCATTGACATCGTTCAGTGTGACTTCGAGTCTATCCACGAGCCGCAAGAGCCCCAATTGGTCAATGTCTGCTTCTACGGTCCCGGAAACACTGTGCTTCTCTAGCTCTCTCACCAGTTGGGAGACGTACTCTGAACGAAGCAGCGCAAGTGAGATCTCGTCAGAAGGGAAACACTGCTGTGTAGTGGGCGATGGACTCTTTGGTACAGAAGAGACGATGGAAGAAATAGCAGAGATTGAAGATCCCCTAGACTTGTGTGTACGGTAACGTGGCTGGTCTCTGTAGTGCGATGGCGTTCTTGAAGGTATAGAGGTTCTGTATGACAAATCAGGGATGTCAATGCTGAGGTCCTTGGAGTTCTTCCCCTGGAGCGATAGCGTCTGCAACTTGTTGGTCGTTACATCCTCTATGTCATTGGGCACTGTCTGTATTGGTGGATTGATGAGGTATCGGGATATCAAAGAGTCTCTCAACTCATCGTCATTAGGGTAGGCCACTTTGTCGCATAGCTCACACCTTGGGAAGATCTTGTGAAGTTCATGCGAAGGGTTTGGCGTATCGTTGATAAGTAGCCATAGGCACTCCTCGTGGCAAGTGTGGCCACACGTGAGTTCCACGATTTTCTCCACTTGCAAACGTGACGATAGGAGCTCTTCACAGAAACAGCAGCTCTGGTTGTTGTACTTCTTCTGCTTTCTCGGCGTCGTGGACTTGGAGTGTAAGAAAGGCGTCACTTTTGGTGGTGTCAACGGGATGTGTATATCCATTGATGCAGATGAAGCAGTTGAATGCGGGTGCTGGTAATGTCTCGGTGTCGGGGTCGTAGAGGAAGCACTCTGTCTTACCGTTCTCGGTATCGACGTCGTACGCTGCTGATGTACCTGATATGTCATATTCAGTAGTCGCTGCGACGAGTCCAGCTCCCTGTGAGCCATTGGCGAGCTCCTCTCTGGTCGTGGCGTGGAATGTGGCGAGGATGACGCTGACGCTGACGATGACGATGAGATCTGGGAGATCTTCTCCTGGAAACGGGACCACTTGGAGTGCTTGGGAGTCGACCTCGCCGACGAGCGTGGCGTGTGCTGTAACCCCCTTGGGCTGTCAAGCTCCATTTCAGCGTCTGGCTTTTATGTCTTTTGTCCTTCAAATTTTATAATCAAAGATATCTCGATATACCCTTCTCACACAATAGAGAGATCCTTTGGTTAGCAGATCTCCACCCTAATGTTATCGCTTTCGTCTTCGTCGCTATGGCAACACTCCTGATATTCACTTCACAAAGGAAAGTTGTATGTGGTACCGAAAAGCACAGAGACCTACCTTTTCACCCCATCAATTGGTACTAGTGAAAAAAAAAAAAAAAAAACCACGATTACAACGTTTGAGGTTTTTGAGGCGAACTTGTACTAGTTGTTCCGATTCCGCAGCATAATGGTGCGAAGTAGGAAAACATGAAACACCCGTCTTCGGTATATTGCCATATCAGGAAACGTGCAAGGTACGTAGTTTGGATTACCCGGCCGGACAAACTGTAAAAACTTTAGCTCACAAAACATCCAAACATCAAGGCTCAAGGCTGAAGAACGCAACAAAAAATTGTACGTTGCTATGGAAACCTTATCCTCCGCAAAAAAAAAAGAAAAGGGCTCCGCCCTGAGATTCCCCTTTCAGCGAAAAAGCTGGGGGTGACGCTGTGACTCGCGAATCGGGGATAGGGGAAAGGCAAACACCGGGCAATTATATAGTGAAAGCCCCTGGCAATTTTCTCAAGTGAGAAATCACAAGACAATAGAAAGTGTCTTTCCCTCTCTTTGTTCCTTGGCGGTGTTAACATCTCACTTCAATTTCAGTCCAGTTTGAGTGGTGCCACTAGAGAGGCTGAGAGTCCGGGCATCTCCACAGAGATCTCCACAGTTGGTCACCACGATACGCACACGATTATTGTTTGAAGTTGAGATATAAACACACTCCGCTACCCCCACTGGACCGACAATTGTTTGCATCAAGGTGGAATAAAATACTGAGGTTTCCTACGGCAGGGCGTTCATACTGCGTGCTTCTGAATACAGCTGAAACCACATCCGGTGTCGTTTTCAAGCCAAAAGCGCCCAACTGAAACCACTGATATATCACACAAAAAAGCAAGAGAGATCACAGCGGCTATAGTCTAAAAATGGCAACACAGTTCCAGCAACTGCCCGCACAGCCGTCGCCATTCGGCTCCACCAACAGGATGTACATCGTTAACAACAACTACAACCACTACGGTCACTCGGTGCTTCGACAGCACTCCAGGGCAACGTCGCAGACTTCGCTCAACATTAGCCGCTCAGGGTCGGCTCACAGCACGTACAGCTACACTCACAAGAGGCAGAGATTGGAGTCCCAGGAAACTAAAAGCCCACACCGCTCATTGACCTACCACGGCGCTTATACCAATTCCGGACTGTCTTTTACCGCTGGTGGAGGTGGTAATGTTGATGATGAGATGGATCTTGACACGGGCGAAGTTGACGAATTGCTTGATACTGAGAACGAGCAAGAAGACCAGTTGACTGAGCTCAGCGACATCCACACACCTCCCAACAAGGCTGTGAGACCGAAGTTTAGCTACAGGTCACTTATTAACCCAGATAATAAGGTGAAGAGATTCCTGACCAAGCTGGACTCTGATGCCTTCAGTCTGTTCTCCTCATCGTCTCGTGCCCAGCCTCCGTTGGCTAATGTCAACTGCTTGCCGATCGAAGTGTTGAGGCTGATCGTCTCCTACACACACGACCACAAGACCCAGGTGTCGTGCCTCTATGTCAACACGCACTTCTATAGAGCGGCCAAGTTTGTTGTGTATGAGGCACCATTGCTCACCTCAAGCTACAGAGTCGCACAGCTGATCACTTCGCTAAAAGAGTTCAAGAGTGGTGGTTTGATTAAGAACTTGGATCTTTCCAATATTACCTCGGGTGTTATCACCAAGGATATTGATGCGGATGAAGATATGGAAGATGGTGGAAATGATGAAGAGGGACGCCAGATGGGTCCCGAGGTTCTGGAGTACGCATTGGCCTCATGGAGAGACTGGAAGTACAGAGACGACCCGTTGTATGGCTCCTCCTTGCTTAACTCATACACTTTAAGTAAGTCTAAATCCAATATGAGCTGTGATAGTGCTGTTTCCATGGGTTCCTCATTACAAAGAATCTTTTCCAAATGGAGATGCTATGATGTGTTGGAGTTGACCAATATGAAGGAGTCGATGAAGAAGCGTATCTACAAGTGGACAAAGAAACTGAGACGGAATGCAAAAATTAACGTGCTGGCAAAAAGGAAACCTTCGTTGATGTTGGATCCTATCATGTCTAACAGAAACAACGCCAAGAGTGTGAATTTCTCCGTGATGAGTGATCCAAAGAACAGACCATTCCATTCCCCTCACCCTTACACAAACAAGTTCTTGTTAAAGTACGCTGGTGTAAAAGATTTGCCCATTGGTTATATCCTCTATTTCATTGACATGTGTCCAAACTTGAAGATGATAAATATGTCACAGGTATCGCTCTCTGGAGACTTTGCTATTGTTAAAGAGCATGTCAATGGTGAGTCTCCAAGAATCCCCTCATTGATTGACACGGTGCTAGGGACTGAAAAAGTGGCAGACTCTGAGGTTGCCCACTACTTATCAGATGCCAATATCTACTTTAAAGTAAAGAGCTACCATGAGAGTGAGTTTGTCAAGTTGTATGAACTGGACATTCTCAGGCATATGGCCAAATTGGAGCACTTGGAGACCCTTGTGATGTCTTCATTGACATGGTTGAACTATAGAAACATCAGACGTTTCACTCAGAGCTGTACATCAGTGCACAATGGGAATCTCCAACATATTGATTTCACAAACTCTGGGATGATTCGTGATTTGAAGTGGGCTAAGACCTTTGAACTTGAAGAATTGAAGGAGTACTTTGAGGGAGACTCTGAACGCGTCATTATGGAGGAAAATGAGAACGACTTGCTCGCACGTACTGTGGGCATGAACTATTGATTTTACTGTTTTGCTGTTTCGAACTATGTTTTTGCCATTTGTTTTTTGCCATTTGTTCTATTATCGATCTTTGCCCTATTGCCTTTTTTGTACATCTATTGTCATTCTACGTGAAGGTTCCTATACACTATATACCAGTTGCTTATTTTTTTTTCAGACCTTAGTACTCAGTAGATCATTAGTTCATTAGAATGTATACAATGCAGGTGGGGTTTTCTTTTTTCTTCATTTAAAATTGGGAGGTCTCTCCTGTTTGTTCCTTAGCATTCTCACTTTGATCCAGTCTATTGAATCTCTTACGCCATCCCCAGTGTACGCACTGATCGGCAGCACTCGTGAGTCTCTAGCACTCAAGTGCTCTGCCATCTTGTTGAATATCTCCTTGACATCTTCCACTTCCATGTGGTCATCGCAGTCCTGTTTATTAGCCAGCATGAGGATCGGGATGTTCGTTATTGTCTCGTCACCAACAATGGATAGCAGCGCCTTGGAACACTCTTCGAGCCTCGCCTTGTCCGTAGAGTCAATAATAAACATTATGCCGTGACAATGCATGTAGTACTCCTCCCACATCGATCTAAGCGACTCCTGGCCACCGAGGTCCCAGAACTTGATGGAGATTTTGTCGATGGGTATGTGTGTAACTAATAGAGGGTTGTTAGATCCGGGTGCCAAGATAGTGATGTGATGTGATGTGATGTGATAACGTACCGTTCTGCCCCATTGTTGGGTGGATTCTCTCTCGCGGCGTCACCTTGAGGTCTGTGAACATCTCCTTAATCTTCTCAAAGAACGTCTTTATCTGTTAGTGCTGAAAAATAAAGAGAACACGACTCACTATATACCCACAGTCTTTCCCGCGTTATCGAGTCCGAGGATGAGCACTGCATACTCCTCCTTCATGTTGTAGCGGGCATAGAGCCCCTTGGCCAGGTGAAACATCTCGTTCGTGTCTCTGTTACTCCTCTTGGTTCTTCCCACAATTTGAACGTGAATCGTAGCTGTATGCATTTCGCCAGTATACGTCAGTCAGTACGTACTTGTTACAGAAACTCATAGAGCGTTTTCGCGTAAATGCAGAAAAAACTCCCGCATCGGGGAACTTTCAGCTCGAGTGGTGCCTCAGCGCGCCGCTGCGCGCGCGCGCCCAGTGGTGAAAAAAATCAACATCCACTATAAACTCATAGTATAATTACGCATAGTCAGTGACTGAGAAAGAAGAAAAAAAAGCTAAGCAAGATGTCTATCCCAGAACCGGTGGCACAGTTTATCCAACAGTTCCACAAGTCGTACCTCGACAACAACGTGTACGAGCTGCACGGCTGCTACGAGGCGCAGTTCAACAAGCTTACCGAGCAGTTCTACAAGACCTCGGCATGGCCATCTCCATTGGACATTGCTGACTTGGTGTCCAATGACCAGGTGTTCTTGGTGCTGTACTCCGAGTGCTACTACAGACACGTCTACGCGCGCCTGAACGTGTCGCTAGAACACAGAACCGGGTCGTATAACAACTACTGCAACCTGTTCAACCTGTTGCTGAACAACGAGGACGGTCCAGTGGGCTTTGAGTTGCCAAACAAGTGGCTGTGGGAGATCATCGACGAGTTCATCTACCAATTCAACCAGTTTGCTATCTACAAATCCAAGCTGATCTCGAACAAGGACAAGAGCGACCCAGGTGAGTTGAAGTACGTGTTGGAGCACGGTGAGGTGTGGAGTGCCTACTCTGTGCTTAACGCCTTGTACTCGTTGATTGGCAGATCGCAGATCGTCGAACAGCTGAAGGTCAACAAGACGTTGGGCTCAGTCACCGATGTGGCCGTTGCCGGCGAGTATGGTGCGCTGCCGTTGTACAGAAACCTCGGCTACTTCTCCATCATTGGTCTATTGAGAATCCACACACTGCTTGGTGACTTTGCATTGGCCCTGAAGACTATGGAGTACATCGACTTGGACAAGAAGGCTTTCTTCACGAAGATTCCCGGTTGCCACTTCACCACCTACTACTATGTCGGCTACTGTTACCTGATGCTGTACCGTTACGCTGATGCTATCAAAACCTTCTCGCACATCCTGTTGTACATCTCGAGAACGAAGAACATCAACAGATCTGGGCAGTACGACATCGTGTCCAAGAAGACCGAACAGATGTACGCGCTTCTAATTGTGCTTGCTGGTCTGTGTCCTACGAGACTCGACGACGTGCTGTACCAGGGCATCAAGGAGAAGTTCAACGAGAAGTACATTAAGATCACCAGAGGCAGCGAGGAGTCTCTTCCAGTGTATGAAGATCTCTTGAAGTTTGGCTCTCCAAAGTTCATCTCGATGTCTATTTCCGAGACGGGCAACGACCCACTGGCCACGCATCTAAGAGTGTTCATGCTTAAGGTAAAGCCTATCGTGCAAGTCCAGGGCCTCAAGCCTTACCTGTCGCTGTACTCCAAGCTCGAGCTCACTAAGCTGGCCAAGCTGTTGGATCTCGAGCAGTCGCAGCTGGAGTCTGTGATTCTTACCTACAAAATGAACAACAAGCAGTTGAAGTGGACCGAAGGTGAGTTGTTGCAAGGCGAATACGTCCCAGTGCACGACCTCGACATTGTGCTTGTTGAGGACGAGGGCAAGAAGTTTGTCGAGGTGAAGGAGAGCAAGTCAGTGAGAAAGTTTGCTGACTGGTTTATCAGAAACACCATCAAGAACTATGCCGTGCAGGAGAAGATCAGAGCTTAGGTTTGTATAGTATTATATAGTAAGTCATATTTCATTAGTCATTATAGAGCATTAATTGTCGTAACAAAGGGGGGTTAAACTCTGCGTACCAAGGACCAGCCAACACACTTCCATCTGGTGACAAAGTGGAGAATCACAGAGGCGATACCCGTGGCGGAGGAGTAGATGATGTAGTAGTTGTAGTTCTGAACTTTGCCGTCACCGATAATGGCACCGGCCACTGGGATCGAGACGAGCATGGCAATAGCGGTGATCATGTACATCGTGGAGTAACGCTTTCCAAAGTCCTCGGTTCTGGAGACGGCACCAACAAGGACAGGGGAAAGAGAATAAATTGAGCCAGAGAAGAAGCCATAGAGCGCAGCGTATGCATACAGCGCATCCAATCTGTCACCAAAGGGCAGCCAGACGATCCACATACAGGCAATGGCAATGAAGTTGGTGATGATCACAGTGTTGAATGGACCGAGGAATTTGTCTGACAAGTAGCCTGGAATGATGCGCCCACCGATTCCCGCAGCGTTGACGATGGTCACCAAGAGGTACGAGACATCGGCAGAGTAGCCCCTCATCATGGCGTAAGAAGGGAAATAGATCGACGTGGACATCAGCGAGACTTCTCCAAGGGTGACTGCGGCAACAACACAACTAAATCTAAACTCCGTGAACCCTCTGTAGTCAAAGATCTCAAACAGGTTGTTCTGCAAAAAAGACTTGATGCCCGTAACCTGTGGCTTTTCCTTGCGGACCCTCTCTTTGGCAAAGACAATGGACACAACGAGGCAGCCTGCACAAATGAAAGCAAGGATTCGAATAGCCCATGGGAAGCCAACAGATGGGTAGAGCTTCTTTAAGAGCATAGGGAAGGCGATACCACCGACGGAGGCTCCCAGTGTGGCCAAACTTGTATAAGTAGCTCTCTTTCTCTGGAAGTAGTGCGATACCACACTGATCAGAGGAGAAGTCAGAATACCAGTACCGAACCCCAGTACAATACCGAAAGAGAGGATGAACTGCCACACTTTGGTGGAGTTGGCAGTACCCATCAATCCACTGACAAACAACACAGATCCGAAAGTGAGTGGTCTTGCAGAGCCGGAATGGTCGAAATAAGCACCAGAAAAGATTGCAGAGGCGTAGGACACAAAGTTGAACAATGAGAAGATCCACGAGATGGTGGATGTGCTCACGTCGGCGAGTTGGTTGGAGGAGATATAAGTTTGGATGGCACCGACAGTGCACGAAATACCAAACGCTGGGACAAGACCCATGAAGCACCCAAAGACTGCGAGATAGGCCTTCAGTCCACCTTCTGGGTACTCATCAAGCTCATCAACCAAATTAGAATCGGAGTGCACAGAGTTGTGGGACACCGTGGCTCCCAACACATTGTCCTGGGAGAAGTCTGAGTTGGTTCTAGACCAGTCAAATACACTGTGCGAGACCCCGAGCTCGTGGGTCGTCTCATTGGTGTCCTTGGCCTCGGACTTGAGCTCTGCCTTTGGCAACTTTGCCAGATGAATAGCAGTCATCTTGGCCTACCAGTAGTACGCTACATTAAAACAGCACAAAGACCAGAGAGGCACAGGGTGTGCTTTTATACCGGACTGTGGAGTCCACCGTTGCCGGCCCATCACACAGGGAGGAGGGATTGAGGCATCCCAGCAGAACAAGAAATTTCCGTGCCACCACAACAAACCTGCGTGGATGGGCGCAGATTATGCGGGATCTGGGGTGGCCCAAAGAAGGGAGGTGGGACTCTCGAGGGAAATGGAAAGCGAAAGGCTTTTTAGAGATTTTAGTGCGTGCAGCGGTGTCTCCCGCAGTGGGTCTGAGTCGCCAAATTGGGGGGCGGCTCTTTAGAATTTATAAGGTGATAAGTTTGTAGACATTGCATTGGGCCAATGGAGATGCCAGCAATGCCTTCTCACTTCCTCCTGACCCTCCCCGACTAGGATAACCAGATCGCCCTGGCTTTCCAATCCCGCTAAGAGTGATGAGCCATTTGCATGGCAAAAATTTCTGCGCGCGTATACAGCCGGGAGGAGGGGGGGTGGGCTAGACTCGGGGCCATCAGCCATCGGGGCCGGTCCCACGCTTCAAGGTATGTACACAAAACAGAAAACACAAGAGAGAAAGCAGGGATTTGTGGAGGGGGGGATCAGGCTTGGAGTTTGAGGCCTTGGGCTATTTTTGTGCGCGGCATTGTAAAGGCCAACTGGGGCTGTGGCCTGGGCATTAATTGTGCACGTATATACTATGCGGAAGGCATAAACGACTTCGATCCAGATCTATGGTAGAGGAGGAGCTATCATGATCTGCAGTTTTGTTCCGTCACACGTGGTGGAATCTAGCAACTCTTGTATATTTTTCACATGAGCAGCGATATAGATAACAAGAATATGAGCACGTTGGAATTACAGCCCCATATATTTGCTCTACTCTTACGTAAAATAGAAAACAGTACCCCTCGATATAAGCCCTTGAAATGCCAGCTCGATTTGAGATCTCGATTCTCGAAATTTATATATATATATCTCAACCGTTAACGGCGCATCCCCGTCTCATGCAGATCGAGATGTAATTTATGCGGACACCCGAACACCAGCGGGACTGCTATATTTAGACATCTCCTGTAAGTCCGATACGGTGTCACTTTGGTTATAGGTGAATTTCGCAAATCACTCATTGGTTATCCACTGATTCTTGATCTAGGGCCCCCCAATAAAGCAAGGAAAAACCATTGTCAAATCTTTTTTTTGGTAGTCCTGTTCTCTATATCAGCGCAGATCAGACTCATGATGGAAGAGAGAGAGAGAGACAACTTCCTCATAGGAGCACAGTTGTTTGGGCTCCAAGACATCCGTCATATTGTACCATCGATCATGATCAAGGCATATGCGCATTCAATGTCCATCTCATCGTCATCGTAGAATCAGAATCAAAAGTCTCATAAATACTAGTTTAAACATCCAGAGGAGTGCAGTATAGCTATAGCTAGATACGTTCAAAGTTATCTTCATGCCGCGGCGATCATCATCAACACGAACGACACATGAATTTGTTTCGGTTTGACAGTCGGACTACAAGTTGACCATTAATTAATGTTTATGAAGCTCATCTTGTGTAGTCGCAGGAAGTCATGGGTCTGTTTTTTTTATTGTTTGTCATACACCGGATCCCAGCATGGTATATGTTTTCATTAGCTATATGGAGCTGTATAGTTTACCCCGGCGGGGTTCTCCGTCGGACGACGCAGGGTTCTGAGCCTTGAACTGAATCCGCGTTCGTTACCTATATTTCTGCGCTACAAAGCGTATGGCTGAAGATTAATACTCACTGGGTATATTATATGATACGTACTTGCACTTTTTTATATCATGAGCTGGGCAAACAGCTGGTATCGTATACATATGTAGAGAGAGCTTGTAATCTTAAATCTCACAAATTAGTGGATGTAGTGAAACGCGTTGGACGTCACTCACATTGCAAGGGCTCATAACCTTTGTGCAGGTATTAATTCTGCTACTGGACTTAATATAGAGTATAACTCAGAACTTGAAACCTATTTCTTACTTAATAGCTGCTCTAGTTTCAGTATCGTCCACCTTGCGGTGTCTAATGAGCTTAATATATACGCGGCCGGAGGAGTTATATGCTCAAAATTAGTGAACACTTCAAATGTAGAGAGATAGACTTGCTAAAATTTTGGAAAATAAATTGTGTGCAATTATTATCGGCCTTAGGAGCAACCTTCAGACGTATTGAGAACTACTGCTGTATTATGAATCATTTATTATATATGAGGTGCTTTCCTTCATGAATTCAAAAAAGTTTTGCGAATAATTATATAGCACCATCAGCTTAGTACCGGTTTCCAGCCAAATTATACCCAGACACCACTCGACCACTGCCGAGATGTCTGGGTGTTACAATCTCCCTACACCGTTGCATCTACGCTATATCGAGATCGCGTGGGGGCGGACAGATATACAAAAAGCCGAGATAGATGAAGGGGTGACATGGCCTAGTACCAAAAACATAACTAATGTGAAGTCATATATAGATCAATTGTAAATAGGTTCATGAAAATAATCTGCTCAGTAGACCTTGTGGGCAAAGTCGTTCTTTGTGAAGTCCCAAGTGTCATCAGAGATACGACCTCTCAAAGTTGGCACCTCAGAGCCTGGAACGTAAACGTCCTCGAACAAGATGGACATCTTGGCCTCTGGAGCTGGGGAAGCGTCAGCCAGCTCAACCTGCTCGTCCACGTAGGTACGGGCGGCCTTGTCGTAGGCCTTGATCTCCTCCTCAGTGGCAATGTTCAGGTCAATCAAGTGATGCTTCAAGCCGGCAATTGGATCGTTTCTAGATCTCATGTGCTGAATCTCCTCACGGGTTCTGTATGTTGTACCTGGGTCGGACATGGAGTGACCACCGTATCTGTAGGTCTCGTACTCCAACACCAATGGACCGTTGCCGGAAATGGCCCAGTCCTTGGCGAACTTGGAGGCCTGGTAACAGGCCAACACGTCCATACCATTCACCTTCAAACCTGGAATGTATTGACCTCTCTTGTAGTAGTCGGTCAAGGCAGAGGATCTGGCAGCGGCGGTACCCATACCGTACTTGTTGTTCTCACAGGCAAAGATACATGGCAAGTTCCACAACTTGGCCATGTTGTAGGACTCAAAGACCTGACCTTGGTTAGCAGCACCGTCACCGTAGAGGGCAAAAGTGGCATTGTCTTCGTTTCTATACTTGTGAGCAAAAGCGAGGCCGGCACCCAATGGGACCTGGGCACCGACAATACCGTTACCACCGAAGAAGCCGTTGGTATACATGTGCATGGAACCACCCTTACCGAAGGAGACACCGCAACGACGGCCCATCAACTCACCCAACACGTCCTTCACAGGGGAACCACGCATGTATGTGAAACCGTGGCATCTGTACGAGGTGATGATGGTGTCCTTAGGGGTAATGGCGTTCTCGATACCAACGGCAATGGCCTCCTGACCAACGGACAAGTGACAGAAACCTCTAATCTTCTTGGCCTTGTAGAGGGCATCGGCAGCCATCTCCATTCTTCTGATGATGATCATATCCTTGTACATCTGGAGCAAAGAGGCCTTGGAGGTCTGGAAGCTGAGCTCTGGGACCTCGAGCTCGTAGCCCTCGAACGAGGAGGCTGGGAGATCGATGGTGACGAGCTCGTCTTCAGCAGGGGAGGCAGCGGCCTCGGTGGCCATTGTTCTGTGGAGAGCCAGGGCCCTGCGAGGAACACCTAGGGCGGCTGGACGGACAACAGCGGACTTCAACATCTCTTGGTTAGTTGAACTATGTTATGGAAAGAAGAGAAGAAAGGGGAAGTGTGGGGAGAAACGGGCGGTTATGTTTGGTTTTGTAAGAAGGAAGAGTCCATCAGGTGGGTTTCCCACCCACTACGTGGAGAAAGTTCGCGGGGGCATGAAAAATGGCGGCAAGTTTTGGGGGATACGCATTGTGGTGGGGCCGAGGGGCTGGATTTTGAACAGAAAGCCACTGAGTTTGCGATGAGAACGGGTCGAGTGGGACCGGTATGAATTAAAGTATTTATCATTTGATTATACTCTGTGTATCCATCTTCACGATTTGTCAAACTCAAAGCACTCAATTCGCCCCGCAAGGCCCTGAAATCACAGATTTCGACTCCCCATCCACCAATGTGCGCCCCCATCCCCCTCTGGCCCCCTTACCACTTCCGGGGGGTAGGGCGCTAGACTGGGACTGGAGTCAAGCTGAGTGGGTGGTCTTAACCTCGGATCTCGTATCCGCAGCATGGTTATGAGCTCTGTGGCAAGTGTCCGTACCGTGCTCCAATAGGTTAGCTTAGTGAAATTTAAGCACAATAAAAGATCTCATCACACACCGGCATCTGTCAAATATCACCTCCAGGAGCCAAAATTTATAGAACATAACAAGATGGTGCTGTTCGGGTGTGTTACGTGTGGTTCCTCGCTTGAGGACCAGGATATGCTCAAGCATCTCTCGTCAACGCGACACAAAAGTATGCTTTATTCACGCACTGGTGAAGTCTTAGAGTGTGAAAAATGCCATGATAACAGTGTTCACACATTGGTGATTGTGCGATGGGGAGGACAGGACATCTCCATGCTGTGTCAGGGATGTTTTGGAAAGGAAGCAGAGAAGCCCGGTACTCAGTATACTCTCTCGAATGGGTCGCTGCTGCGTAATGTGGAGAGTTACTTCAAAGTGAGAGACCTTAGTTGTACGCTATGTGGTAATGATTCTCACTTGTCCGTTGATTCCAAAGACCCAAAGTATGTGGTCTGCTACAAGTGTATCAAGGAGAAATCTCTGGCTGGGAAGCATGCACTGGTGAGCGAGAACGACGACACATTTCTCTACGTCCTCTTGGGGATCAAAGAACATGCCAAGACAGAGACAAAGAAGTTCAACAGAACGAGACAAACAGGGCGTGGAAAAAGTGGGAGATTCAGTAAGAGGAAGGTGTTGCCGAAGCCAGTGAAAGTAAATGTTCCAAGTGCGAACAATGAGACCCTCAGGTCTTTCCAAGCGATGTCTAAGCGTGAACTCGCCAAGTCTAAGCCATTGGATGAAAAGAACGTTCCAGAGTTGAATCCATTGCCCAAGGTTGATGGAAAGAAGTCTGGCAAGTCACCTGGATCTACGAAAACTTCTGGAAAGTCAACTGGCAAGTCAATGAACACATCCACAAAGTCGTCATCAAAGTCATCAGTGGAGAGAATCACCAAGGATTTGAAGAGTGTAAAGGTCTCGGACAGGGCTGAAAGGATGAATCAGAAGGAGAATGTTCCACTGATGAGTCAGGCTCAGAAGTTTGAGAATCACAGGCGTGATAAGCTTAAGAATGAGAAGTCGGGGAAGCTCAAGCCAAGGGACAACAAAGTGAGTCCTATGACTGACAAGAAGGATGTGAAGATCGATAAGAGGCTTGAAAGGGGGAAGACGTTCGACAAGCCTAAGAAGGAGGACAAGTCCAAGAAGAATGACAAAAATGACAAGTTCAATAAGAAGGACAAAATGAATGACAGGAAGACGAAGGACCAACCAAGTGCTTCACAATCGCCAGTTCCTGCCAAAAGAGAAAAGTTAATGCTCAAAGTACCACAACAAGTCCCACAAGACGATCATGAAGAATTTGAGCATATTCCAAAGTATCTCGCCAACCAGCCCAAGCTCAGTTATGACACATTGGATGACTACTTCAAAGAGATGTGCTTCCATTTGTACTTGGAACAGCAGCTAGAAGTGGCACCAATTACAAATTTCACCACGGAGTTCCATTCGGAGCATAAGAACTTGTTCAAGCTGAGTATTCCAATGACTGAGGAGATTGAGAACTTGGTTTCTCCAAAGATGCGGAAGCTTGGAAAATTACCATTCAGTATCAACCAAACCATCTTCGTTGCAAGGTCTAACGATAAGGACAACATCTGGGACTGCTTTGTCAAGGACTTGAATCTCGTAAAGAGAGGTGGATCAAAGATTGAGCTGTTGCTTGAGCTATACCGTTGGAACAAAGCTGAACAGTTCCCAGTTGGTTCTCGTGCTTTATCAATTGTCCCTGGATCGCCAACCATCAGCAGGATCCTGTTTGCCATGGCTCGTATCGAGAACCCGAAGTTTATCAAGATGCTTTTGGGCAAGGAGACGATCAGGCAGCTGAACTTCCGCAACTCGTTAAGCTTCACAAGACCGACTTTCAATGACTCTCAGAAGGCCGCTATCCAGCACGTGCTTAACAATGCCATCACAGTGTTACAGGGTCCTCCTGGTACCGGTAAAACCTCGACCATCTATGAGATCATCCTACAACTGCTACGTAACCTGAGAACGTTCCCCATCCTCGTGGTAGCACAGTCCAATATTGCTATTGATAACATTGCAGAGAAGCTGAAACAGGACAAGGACCTGACAATCTTGAGAATTGTGTCTACTGAGAAGGAGAGAGAGTACAACGAGAAGCATCACTTGGCCGATATTTGTTTGCATCATATGGTACACGAGAGATTACCACAGCAGCAGAAGGACACAGTGCTTGATCTCCGCTATAACAGAGCACCAGTGAGTAAGAACGGGTATAAGAAGCTGCTTTCGGTGTCCAACACGATTACGGAAAAGCTGATTGCACAGGCACAGGTGATATTCACGACAACTGTGGTTGCAGGTGGGTACCAACTTAAGAGTATTAAGAAGCTGCCCGTGGTGATTATGGATGAGTCTACGCAATCCTCGGAGGCCACTACGTTGATTCCACTGAGTATGCCGGGTGTTGATAGATTCATCTTTGTCGGTGATGACAAGCAGTTGAGTTCCTTCTCTGAAGTCCCATACTTGGAACAGTCTATGTTCGAGAGAGTGCTGAACAATGACACGTACAAGAGCCCACACATGCTGAACGTACAGTATAGAATGCACCCAAAGATCTCTGAGTTCCCTATCAAGGAGTTCTATGATGGCATGCTAAGCGATGGTGTTACTGCAGAGGACCGTTTCTACCCGGGGGTAGACCCACTGGTGTTCATTGACTGCGAAGGGAAGCATTCAGAATCCAAGGTATCGAACTGGCAGCGAAACAGGGGCAGTGGATACACTTATATCAACGAGGGAGAGGCAAAATTGATTCTGAAGGTGCTGAAGCACTTGGTATTTACGAAGAATGTTGACAGAGGAGACATAAGTGTCATTACTCCATACTCTGCCCAGAGAGACCTGATTGCCAATGTGATTCAGCAGGATGTGCTAATCAACCCAAGCGGAGAGGCAATTGAAGAGGAGGTTGACGAAGACTCATTGACCAATAAGAAGCCAACGACTATCAAGACCGTTGTGGGTATTATGGTCTCCTCCATTGACGCATTCCAGGGCCGTGAGAAGAACTTCATACTGTTTTCTTGTGTGAGATCCAACAAGGAGAACAACATTGGGTTTGTAAAGGATCGGAGAAGATTGAACGTGGCACTGACCCGTGCTCGCAATGGACTTGTGTTGGTTGGTGATAAGCAGTGTATGTCACAGGGCGATTCTCTATGGGGCAAACTGATGGCTCACTTGGAGTCCAAGGAGTGCACTACCACAGAGGGAGATTATTTTAAGGAGATTGTATAGAGAATAGACTGACTGAATTAGTTGCCATCATGAAGCATGGATCCTGGTGGCACTCACTGGATCCTTGATATACGGTCGGTTTTCACCACTTATATGCCCCTGTTCAGTAACTCTATGCATGGGAGCAGATCGACTTAACAATCTACGATCTCGAAATCATATCCATAGTCTTTTTTTTTTGGTATATGAATGACTAAGTGCTAACTGTTAATTGTTAGTATATCCCATTCCCAATACCTTTTTTGACCTTCAATAAACCTCTATCCCAATAAGGATACTGTTTGGTGGTGTGACTGCTCGCTATGGGATCACTGATTGCGGTGTTTGAACAGAAAAGGGCAGATAGACCAATCGGGGAATTGTCTAGACTCTATGAATAGTTTACTGAGTTTACTGAGTTTATTGAGAATAGTAAACTATTCATACAAACAATAAACTATTATTCTCAAATCAAATACCGCTAAATTTAAAGCCGATCGGATTGGCCCCACATATCTCCACATATGTATATATATACTTAGATCCCGGGCTTCCCCGGCGCCGGGCCGATATCGGGAGCAGCTTTCACCAGAGGACCTTGGCAGCTCACTGAAAATTACTCCCTAATTGCCATCTCGTTATCTTCTTGGGACTCTCGTGAGCACAATAGAATAATCATAGTAGCCAACGATGACCCAGCAGGAGCTCAAGAAGAAGCCGATCTCGTTCTCCAATATCCTCCTGGGTGCCGGTCTCAACTTGGCAGAGGTCACCACACTGGGACAGCCATTGGAAGTCATCAAGACCACAATGGCTGCCAACAGATCTCTCACTCTGCTTGAGAGTGCCAAAGTCGTGTGGTCCCGTGGTGGTGTCCTCGGTTTCTACCAGGGTCTGATCCCATGGGCTTGGATCGAGGCCTCTACAAAGGGTGCTGTGCTATTGTTCGTCTCTGCTGAGGCTGAGTATCAGTTCAAGAAACTTGGTGCCTCCAATTTCGGTGCTGGCATTGGTGGTGGTGTCATTGGTGGTGTTGCTCAAGCTTATTTGACAATGGGATTCTGTACTTGTATGAAGACTGTGGAGATCACACGTGCCAAGCAGGCTGCTGTTGCTGGTGGTGCTCCGGCACAATCTTCGTTCCAGGTGTTCAAGGAGATCTACGCTAAAGAAGGTATCAAGGGTATCAACAAGGGTGTTAACGCTGTTGCCATCAGACAGATGACCAACTGGGGGTCTCGTTTCGGTCTCTCGAGATTGGCCGAGGATGGTATCAAGAATATCACTGGCAAGGGCAAAGATGACAAGCTCAGTGCTATTGAGAAGATCCTCGCATCTGCCATTGGTGGTGGTCTCTCTGCATGGAACCAACCTATCGAGGTGATCAGAGTGGAGATGCAGTCCAAGACCAACGATCCAAACAGACCAAAGAACCTCAGTGTGGCTGGTGCTGCCAAGTACATCTATCAGAACAACGGTCTTAAAGGTTTGTATAGAGGTGTTGCTCCAAGAATCGGTCTTGGTGTCTGGCAGACAATCTTCATGGTTGGGTTCGGTGATATGGCCAAGCAGGCGGTGGCAAGATTAACGGGCGAGGTTCCAGTCTCGAAGCACTGAGAGATCTTACTTACTATACTTATTTAAATAAGCAAAAAGAACAAACAAAGAAACAAACGCATAGATCTATATTAGAAACGACACAAATCACTTATCACCTTCGACCAACCCCCAGTAGGTGTCGATTTCCTTTTGGCAAGTCTTTCTAATTGCACAGTCTCTAAGAGACACCACAAAGTCACCCTGCGCATAGTGAATGTCATCTCCATCAGGCAATGCCATCGCCGTGTGTAGACCAGCAATGGTTCTTGGAGGTACAATCGCAGTGCGTGCCAAATACACAGGATGCCATTGAAGGATATGTGTGAGCGCAGATTCTGCGTGTCTTGGGAAGTTGTGATACGTTCTGAACAATTTATCGGACCAGAATTCGAGCAATGTCTTTGCCACAAAGTCGTTTTTCAACACAAAAGAGCTGAGGTTGATGTCGGAGCCGACCTGTGTGATGATGAGCTCCACATTCTCCGCCTTGGAGTTCTTATACGTATGCACAACTCCTGAAGGTGGTACCACTGGTTGATCCCTAAGCATAATCGGGTCAAGAACCTTAGGCTCCAACAAGTACTTGAGCAGATCGATATCGTATCTCATCACCATTGCATCTTGGTCGAGGTACCAGAAATATTTGGCGTTAGGGAACGCATACATGGCAGAACGTAGAAGGAATACCTTAGCCCAATCCTTATCGCTTTGGGTCTCCGAGAGCATCGGTAAGAACTCCTGAACCCAGCGCACATAGACACCGTACTTCTTCTTCTGTGCGTAGTTCACACGGTTCTGTACGATCTTTGTCAAGTGTGAGAGCTCATATTTTTCAAAGTCAATACCCGTGACGATGACCACCTCTGGTGAATGTGGGCCCGTGAATTTCTGCTTCCCATGATCCAAGAAGGACTTCTTCACCTTGAGCATTTGACTCGTGTTGTCATCGGACTCCAGTTTGGAGTTCAACTTGGCATCATCATCATCAAATGCATTTGTCAACACATACTTCTTCTTCCCATGAGAATCAGTCTGTGAGTTGAACAGCTGGTCAACGCCCAATTCTCTCAACAGCGGAGCATGCTCCACCGACGGGAAGATCAACGAGCTCTTTGTGCCAACGTCGGTCTTGTGCCAGCCATGGAGCTTCGTATATCCGAGGGAATTGTACTTGGAGGAGTTGATGGACCCTGATGATTGAACGCTAAAGATCAACACCAATGAAATGACAAGACATAAACACAGCACAGCCAGCTTATAGTAGTGGCGTTGGAACCTCGCGAAGAACGCCGTCTTCTGCGGCTTGAACTTGGAGTTATACGAGATTTGCATCGCTCCCTTCCGTTCTTCCTTCTCGAAGTGGGAAGATAAAAGTGTTGGGGCGGGAGGAGTTAATTATGCGCTGTTTGTTAGGGGGAGAAGGGGAAGGGGAAGGGAACGGGACCCATGCGGCTTGATTCGCGCGACCGCGCCAGGGCTCGCAACCAGATAGGCCATGTATACGATTTTAATATTATTTTGAAGTGTAGTGATCAGTTGTAAGTTCTGAATTTGTCACAATGCTCTATATGATTCTTTTTAGGCAGATATGCTTATTGTATTTTATATGATGTTTTCTCTCAGTGAACTTACCATTGAAGGGGTATGCTTACAGATGACTTCCACTGTATATGAATCTCAGCCCAATAGACCTAAGGCTTCCCTGTCAACACGGTCTTCATGCTCTGCGCTGTCTTCTCAACACTCGTCTGCAAGTAGTCCCTTTTGATCTTGAGCGCTTTGAGCTGCTCATCCAGCGTCTTTTGGTCTTGCTTGACACTATCGACGTATTCATCAAGATCCGTGGCCAAAAACATCTTACCGCACCCTTCCCATACCGTGTTACCAGACGAGCCGTTATCACCGAGCTCCTTCATCGTTACACTAGCAATCCTCGTTGTCATTTCTTTCTGTTGGATCTGCGATTGCACCATCTGGAGGTCCTGTTGGTTTCTCTGGAGTTGTACGTCCATCTCCATGAGAAGCTATGGATGTTAGATTCTTCCTTTTTTTTTTCTTCTTTTAGATTTTCATGTCATTCTATATGGCTCACACTCTGCAATTGTTCCCGGCTCATCGACATCTTCTTTCTCTGTAACGCTTGTGTCCCCCCATTCGTAAATCTCCATATAAGTGGAAGCCCGATTTAAATATGTTTGGAGGGGGAAGGATCACCGATTCGCGAATTCTCCAGCCTAGATACAATTATTCACTGGCGCTCGCTTCCTCTCCATACTTACAAAACAACTAAAAGAAAGAAAGAAAGAGAGAGAGATAGTCAAACCCTCCAAAGATGAGACCCTTTAAAGCTCTGCCATTGTCGCTGCCGCTCAGGCAACTGCGCAGATCTTTGGCCACTCCAGCAGCGGCACCACTGGGTAGAGACACCACCATCGAGAACAACACAAAGAGTGAGTCGAACAAACTCTCAAAGACCTTGAAGAAGTTTTGGAAAACGGTGGACATCAAGACTACACAAACACACTATGAGATCCAGCTGGACTCGAAGCCCCTGAGAACGCCGCTGGGCAACAAGCTTGCGATCCCGAAGAACAAGAGGGCGCTGGCACACCTGATCCAGCACGAGTGGTCCTCATTAGCGACATCTACCATCCAAACACATTCTTTACCCTTGACATCACTTGCATCAAGAGCTGTGGACTTGGAGGCCGCTGCAAAGTCTGCAGATACCGATGCTGTTGTCAAAGTCGGTAAAAAAGAGGACATCATTGAGATGCTACTGCGCTATTTGGACACTGACACTCTTTTAGTGTTCTCTCCACATGCGGAGTTTGAAGGTGCGCTGCGTAAGGCCCAGGAGGAGAAATACAGACCCATCATCAAGGAAATCGAGGAGCTCTTTGATGGTGTCACGCTGACATATTTGGACTCTGACAGGGACGGTCTGCGTGGGAACAAGCAGCTCCCAGAAACACAGGATAAAGTCCGTGAATGGCTCATGCAGTTGAGTTATTGGGAGCTGGTTGCGTTGGAGAAAGTCACACTCACTGCCAAGTCGATGATCTGTGGAATCCTCGTGCTTAGGGCCAAGTCTTCTATTGGTGAGGGATCATCAGCTCGTTCGATGGAAGAGATTGCACAAGCTGCTACGCTCGAGGTCATTTATCAGACAGAGAGATGGGGAGAGGTTGAGGATACGCACGATGTTGATCACCAGGATATCAGAAGAAACATCAACAGTGCCGGCATCCTTGCATACACAGAGCGAGACTGAACATATATATATAAGTACATAGAGATAGAAGTTATCAACATTACATAGATATACATTACACTGCGCTATAGCCTCCCCTGTTGCTACTACTACCAAAAATTTTCTCCAGGATCTCCGAGATGAACCCAGGAAGCGCACTGAACAGTGTCTTTAGCGTGTCTTTGAAGTCGTACATCGCGTCTTGCAAGTCAGCAGGGGACTTGCTAAAGGTGACCCATGCACCCATGATGATGTATCCACCAACCGCAAGCACAAAGATGATGAATGCCCAAGTGAACCATCCCCACGATTCATCCACAACGGTGTCGCCATTGCCGTCTTTAGGCTTATCCTTGGAAGGAGGAGGCGTCTTGTCCGATTTCAAACAAGCTCCAGGGGTACTCCAATGCACTCTTAGTTGACTCGATTGGTCCCATGTCACTGTCAACTCATCCTCTGCAGAGCAGTGAAGCTCCAATTGAGCATCAATGGAGTTGGACCCCCATGAGGTCTCATCCAATTCAATAGTCAAATCTGTGTTGTTCGACTGTACAATCTCATAGTTTAATCCGTTACCATATGAGATAATTTGTGTCTTTATTGGCTGCTCACCCGGCAGCAACACGCTCTGCACGCCACAAATCTGTGAGTTCTTCGGACAGTCCTCATGCACGGATTCAACTTCGTTACACAGGTTAAAAAACCATGTCATGTTTGTCTTGGAAGGAGGGGTATCGTGAACAATGGATTTAGCCGTGATGGTTTGGAACACCTCCTGAAGTTTGTACTGCGCTAGATCGCCCTTTTCACAATTAAGCGCCTGTGATAGAGAGCAGGCACCGGCCAGTATCAGAGCCCATGACAGTGTCTTCATATCCTTTTATGCTTCTTCTTCTTCTTCTTTTTTTATCAATTCTACGAAGTAACCCCAGAAAGATGGCTTGCGATGAACAAATCCCGGCTGTTATTTGGTTATATATGCAAAGTACATCCGCGATAAGACGTGGAGCCCTAATACAGTCATGTGATGAGCACTGAAAAGGACGCAGTAGGGCACTACACCCACACACCACATTGCGCGACTGCGAAAAATTACAACATACTACATCCAAACACCACTAAATTGTTGCAGCCCCAACTGCCTCCCCCCCCCTCTCCCGTCCACATTTCGCGATCTGAAAGGCTAGCAAAAACCAAAGAAACCCCCAATTAGGCAACTTGTGTGCGCGATGTTGAGGTGCGGCGGCAGCGTGGGTTTTTTTCTTTGAAAAGTGAAAATTCACAAGACATCAAATACCATACTATAGAAAGGACTTCCCTACCGAAACAATAGCAAGCTACAATGGTCCGTTACGGCGCTACATCCACCAACCCAGCCAAGTCTGCTTCTGCCCGCGGTTCTTACCTCCGTGTGTCCTTCAAGAACACCAGAGAGACCGCCCAGGCCATCAACGGCTGGCCATTGGAGAAGGCTCAGAAGTACCTTTCCCAGGTCGTCAACCACGAGAGAGCCATTCCATTCAGACGTTTCAACTCCTCCATCGGTAGAACCGCCCAGGGTAAGGAGTTTGGTGTCACCAAGGCCAGATGGCCAGAGAAATCTGTCAAGTTTGTCCAGGACTTGCTCACCAACGCTGCTTCCAACGCTGATGCCAAGGGCCTCGACGTTTCCAAGCTTTACGTTTCTCACATCCAGGTCAACCAGGCCCCAAAGCAGAGAAGAAGAACTTTCAGAGCCCACGGTAGAATCAACGCCTACCAGTCCTCCCCATCCCACATTGAGCTTGTTTTGACCGAGAAGGAGGAGGCTGTTGCCAAGACCACCGAGAAGGACCTCGCTCACTTGTCCACCAGACAGCAGGCTAGATTGGCTGCTCAGAAGCGTATCACCGCTTAAGCGCCTTACAACCTTCACGCCATCATCACTTTTTTCCCACCAACTCTTCTGTTTTAATGCACAACATTTGACGCATTCGGAGTCTGTTGTAGCGACATTGTGTTCTACAACGTGATACCCCCCATCGTATTGCATTGTTGAGCGCAGTGCACTGTATTGTATTGTATTTATAGAATTCCTCTGCAGCGGCCTAGTCCTTTTGCCCTACTGTGGCCCCGATTTGTCCACAATGCCCACATCAGGTGTCAGTGCGCCATGGATGCTCATCACATAAATACTCATCAGCATCACCAAGCAGTGCAGCCCGACACAGTACCCGAGGAAAAGCATTCTGCTCGTCTTGTTGGCCAGAATGGCTTTGGTGAAAGATAGGAAGATCCTCTCCAGTGGTGAGAGTCTCGAAGCAACACGTTCTTGTTCCCTCTGTCTGAAACGTGCCAGTGGATGCAGTGACTCTTCGTAGTTCTCATCGTACAGGCTCTGTGCTTCTGAGTCAAACCCTGTGTTTTCAAGAGCGCCAGAGGAAACACTTGAAATGGACCCTCCACGACGCACTGAGCCTTGGAAGGATGACAGATAACGAGTCTTCTCAAAGAGCTCTGTATTGTCCCGCTTGAGCTTGTTGATCTGTGAACGCAGCTCCACGATCTGAGAGTTCTGCTTCTTGAGCTGTGTCTCAAGCTCTGTGTTGCGTGCACGGAATCTGTCCCTCTGTGCGGTGATGATCGGCAGCACCGATGCTGAAGAGTCTGGAGCGACTGCGGACTCCTCAGGGATAATCCCACCTGCGATCGATGAGGCTGGAGATAGACGCCTAGATCCTCTAAGAATGGCAGTATTACGTGTAGCACCGGAGATCAAAGACATTGTATCCATGTGTGATGTCGTCTGGTTCAACTTGGAGAGATCGGACTCCAGCTGTGTGTTCAGCCTAGCCAACTTGATTGTCTCCTCTTTCGACCCTTGGAGCTCTGTTTCAAGCTGTGCCATCTTCTCGAGCATCTCAGTGTGTCTTGATCTGTACTCTGCCATCTCCGCAGTGAGCTTCTTGTTTCTGTTGGCGAGGATCTCATCGAGTTGTATGGCACTGGACTTCACTGGGTCATCGGAATCAACTCCTTCTTCTCCATCTTTAACAACATCATCATCATCAGAGTCCAGGCTACCACCGCCGAAAGAGATCGCCCTGAGAGTTGACAGCTCCTTCTTGACCTCCTCGTAGTCTCTATAGCTCACCAGCTTGTCCTTGACTGACTTTACTTCTGTGGTAAGCGTGTTGAGCTCTCTTTGTAATGTGGAGATCTGCTTGGTCTTTGAGCGGTGACCAGCTTCAGATTGAGCTTTGACATGTTCCAATTGTGCCACCAACGATGCGTTTTCACTTTCAAGCTCACTCAGCTTTAACTCCTGTGCAACACGGGCTTCACGGGCCTCAGCATCGGACTTGGCCCTCGTCAAAGCACGTGATAACTCAGAGTTGCGTGCCTCCAATTGCGCCAATCTTCCATCTTTTGCCTTAGATTCCTTACGTACAGCTTCGAGCTCATGTGATGATTCTGTGGAGGACAATGCCTCGGCTTTTGTATCATCCTCTGCATCAGGGTCTTCACCCAATGCAATCCGCTGGTTCTTCAGCTTGAGCTTGTCAACCTTCTGTTGAGTCTTCAATTCCTTCACTGTAGAGTTAAGTTCTTCCACCTGCTTCGCATAGTGTTCCTCCTTTTGTATCCATTGGTCTTCTTTCTCCTTGAACTGTGCAGCGAGTTCTTCTTCTTGCAATTTCAGTCTGTTTGTAAGAGTCTCTGCAGACTTCTGTTCCAATCTCAACAGTTTTGCCTTCAATTGCTCATAGTCTGCGTATTTTAACACCTCGGCTTGCAATTGATCGTTCTTTTCTCTCAATTCCTGTACTTCTTGCGATGCAATGACGGAATCTAATGAGGCCTCCAATAGCGGTTTGGGATCAGGAAGCTCAGCAATGGCACTATAAACCTCAAAGAACGCGCCTTCGCTCGCCTTCGCACGCTCCGTCAGGTGGTCAATCTCCTGCTGGTATTGCTTCAGCAGGTGTTTAAACTCCCTCGACTTGGCCTCCTCGTCTAGTTTCTTGAACTCTTTGGTCTTAGAAGCCAGAACTTTCCGGCTTTCCAGCGTTGACGCCTGATGCTCTTGGATCTCCTCTCCGCGGGCATCGAGCTCGTGCTGCACGCGCGGCAGCGACACGGCCGTCCACTGGTCCAGCGCCTTCTCAAACGTTGACATTGATTAAGCTTGAAAGCGCTCTGCTCTGCTTTTCAAAAACAAAAAAGAGTAAACAAGCAGCGTGGCATGCTCTTATAATATTCCTTTGCAGCTGTGGGGCGCTGGAACTTTGTTCGCGATTTTGTATTCTTTATTTTTTTTTGCTTGTGTCCGGGTGTTTGTGTTGCTAGGGCCACTACTCTATGATATCCACTACAGGACTGATCTACAAGTGCAATAATATTCTGGGATTCATTCACAGTCTATTTCTTGTTGTTCTTCTGGATGTTATGGATAAGTTCTTTGACCTCCGTGAGTGCCTTCTTGTGCTCCAACAACTTCTGCTTAATCTCTGTCCAGTCTTCCTTTGTGATCTGCTTTACGATTAGCTTGACACCGTAAACGTGGAACTTTTGGGTTGTTTGGGACATTTTACCCTCGATGGTGCCACGCTTGATGGCATCAAACAGCGTGAGCTCGACTTCCTCTGGCTTCAATGCCAAGGCAGAGGCAATCTCAGCGTATGACAACTCCGAAGACTTCTGTGCAAGGGACAACAGAGTCAAAAGCTTGTTCTTCTTCAAGACGGTCTTTTGGTCCACATCTGATGGAGCAGAGCCCAATGTGGAGGCAAACTCAGCAGAATGTTGTGTGTGGTAGTTGTTCAGGAGTTGTATGAGCGCTTGTGGTGCTATCTGTGTGATGGTGGCATCACCAGTGAGGTGCGTGAGACTGAGAGCCTTGTTGCTGTTCAAAGACTTGACGATGAGCCTATGCACAAGCTCTGAGGATGGTGGCGAGATCTTAGTGGCGGCGAGCTGCAGCAATTTCAAAGATTCAATCTCATCGACGGATTCGTACAACTCCGCAATCTGCACCAAAAGACTGCGCGACTCTTCATCGGCATCGATTTTGACGATGATTCTTTCAGCAGACACAACGAATGGCTTCAAGATCTTTGCATCGTCCAAGACCCGGATCAAGTCCAAGATCTTGGCCAAAAGCCATTTCTGCAACTGTGTAGAGGACTCCAAGTTGTACACACCACTGAGGTTGGAGATCAACGAGAGCACCTTCAGTGTCTTCTTCTTGTTCTTTTCAATCTTGTCACCGAGCTGCTGTGCCTTGATGAGGTTGGTGAACCACTGCTTGATGGAGTCCTCGAATTGTGATTGTTCCTCCTGTTGCATCAAGATGAACACAACGAGGTTCACAACTGACTCGAGGTCCTTGTCAGGCACACCTGTAGCCAATGGCTCTGCTGTGTTGTTGGCGATGTACTGGAACATCTCTGCAGCATACTCCACCTCGTCTTCGTCGTCTTCATCATCGTTGTCCTCGGTCTGCGCTGCTGGAGTGTCAACGATAAAGGAGGCAAATTTCTCGGTGTAGGAACCTTCTGCAGGAGTGGCAAAGTGGTCCAGGATGGTGGCGTACTCCACAACAGCGTCGTGGAGGGTATCGTCGGCGATCAAATGAGCTGGCATCTTCCTCCCTCTTTGAATATATAGTTCAGTCACTACTTGCTTGATATGCCTCTGCTTACGCGTTGAAAAATTTTTGGGCACTGATTTTCCGCCCAAACTATTTCCCGCGAACTCGTTTTGAACTAACAGCACTTTGTATAAAATCAAAACATTCAACATCTCGATGTCAATTCTTCACTTTATTCAAATAAGAGCCATAAGCAGACAATTGATACCCAAAGATGCCACCATCAGCTCTCTACGTCAGTCCACAGCTTTCACGGGGCTTTGATACCGCACAGATCCCGAAGGAAGAACTCTCAACGAAGGGCAGCACCACGGGGCCTTCAGACTTTGTTATGTCAAAGGGGGCCGTTGATAGGGACGGACCATCAACACACAATAAAGAGAGCTATCTTGGGGTGCTGCGGGCGCAGATCACACATCTCCAAGACGACCTGAATGTGTTTTTGACGGAACGGATGAAGGAGCAGAAGGAAGAACAGCAGAAGGAGAGCGAGGCGGAAAAGAAGCTGTTAGACGGTGCTGACGAGGACAGCGATGAGAACTGAAAACCGCTTGAATTCTCATACTTGATGAATAGTGTACCCTTTGATGTTCTTCTTGGTGTACCTCACACTGACTACATAGCGTTTTTCTTCCGAGATTAGGGGGGTCTACTACCTGTTATCTCACTTTTCCTACAGAAAGTCAGGTGCAAAGTGGTTTCATAACGTTGAATAGCTCCAACATCCTCATGAATCATCAATCCTTAGTATCAGAAAAAACCCAGTGGGAAAAAGATGGATTGGACCATGAAGTCAAAGATGTATCAAGGTGTGAAAACATCTCATGTTTGGCAGTGAGTATTGATGAAAAAGAAAAAACAACGGGAGAGCAGTGGAACTGAATCTCTTGTGAACGTAAACGTGGTCCTGCACCCAGTCATGGGCAGCGTTGATCAGTAATCTCGTCCAAGGATCGGTTGAAAATCAGCAATGTGCGATTGACAATGTGTATGGGAAAAACACTCAGTCATAGAGAGAGATGGTGTCTCCTTTCAAAACTCAATTGTTGGGCAAACCTCCGTGTACTTTGAGTGATAATCCATGTGTAATCGTAATCGTATGACTCAAGTACCAAAGAAGCTTCATTCAAGCAACAATAGTCTCAAAGGTTTCCTTCGGAGATAGATCCGGCAATGACGGTAGTACGGTGTTTTCTTGTGAGTTGAGGACACATTGATGATAAGTAAGGCAATTGTAGGGTGAAAGAAGTAGTCGAACCAGAATATTTTTTTGTCAAAGTAGTAAAGCAGATGGATGATATTCTCTTGTGTACTTGCATGTATCAATCATTTTTTGCGGTAGCACCATATAGAAAAAAAATGCTGATCATCTAGGTCTTGGGTCTACCAAGCAGCTCTTGCAACTGTGTGCGTATCTCATCAGAAATTCGCTTCACCATTCGCTCCTCCAGACTCTTAATATCACTGGCAACCTTCGTAAGGATTCGGGTGAGATCACGATCTTGTTCATCTGTCCAAACTTTGTGATGCATACCGGAACTGAGTTGTGGTGCCACAGTGGGTCTCGGAGGAATAGAAGTCCCCAGCATAATAGGCAGACTTGTCTGTGAACCTTGGGTGGTGTAGTTGGTGTTGTGTGTTGGTGGATCTGTGGCAGATGGAGGTTCACCAGAAGAGTTACGATTCAACACTCCTCCGAAACTAGTGTCAAAAATCTCTCGTCTTTGAGTATTCTCAGTTGTGCTTCCCTGAGCTCTTCTCTCACCAGGTTTACTGCGGTCAAACAATCCGACACAAACAACAATTGCAGCTATAAGTGAAAGCAGAAAACTGGCTGTGAGCATAATCAAGAAAAAGGGTACAAGGGTCCACCACGAGCATCTCATCATTTTGTTGCTCAGAAAGACCCCCAGAGATGTACCCATCAGACCTATGACTGCCAGCCCAAGGGCAAGTACCCAATTCTCAACTTTGCCCTGGGATCTAGCTCTGTTGAGATGATCTTTGAATTCGACACGGCAAAACGTAAAGGTGAACACAATCGTCAGCCCAAGCAAGGCGAATAGGATTTCACTTAGCAGGATTACGGCAACCTTTTCCAACCCTCCATTTCCACAACGCAATAGTTGATCTTCAGAAGACAGCGTCGTTTGGGCCATGATAGATGTACTGATAATACCGAATCCCAAATAGTGCTTATAATTTGGCGTGCAGTCAGAGATATAAGCTTGTAGAATGCAGCATCTTTTTTATATATGTGTTTCCCTTTCGATGAGCACAAATACAAAGTGCCACAAAAACGATTTTCGGTCAAACAAAATGAGTGCTTAAATAGATAGAATACTGCGTATTTTAGGTAAAATCCGGGCGCCCCCGGAACTCGAAGAATACTATACTAGCTGTACAGTGTAAACATATATATATAGTATCGACAGGCTGCCAATGCTTTGTCCCAAACTCAAAGCCTCTTAAGTTCACAACAAGAGAGGTTTGACACATAAATTTTATTCGCGCCTGCGCCCGCGGTGCGGTGGGGCGACAGAGTCCCCAGACCCATCAATCAATTCTCTCATTCTTTTTGTAGACTGGACACTTTAGGACTCATGGCTAAGAATAAGGCCCTTTGTGCAATGCAGGAGGCAACATGGCCAAAGGATCCAAAAAAAATAAGAAAAAGAAGAAGAAGAAAGTTCAACGAAACGATAAAACTCTTGTCACCACTATTTCATATAATGTCAAAGAACAGCTGTATGAGTGATAGTGATATACAATGTGTGTAGTACTTCATGGCGTTTCTCGTGCCGGAAAAATGACTGAACATCTTGTATCGACGATCCATAACACTGTCATGATTTTGACACAGGTGTGTGTACTGCTTCAAATAGCAAGATGACAATTTGCGCCATTATGACGAGATGGTCTTTGAAAAAAATGCCATATATAATGCAATTACAGGGGATGATGACGCTCAATCAAAAGAGAGATGGGTATGATATGAAGAACCACACGATGGACTCTGATAAAGATCCACAGCGATCTCCTCTGCCCTGTCTTATGCTTTGCCCCAAGTGTTTGGTATATAGAGCTAGATTTGAGCCTATTGACCGCCTGATGATAACATTCTGCCGCATGCATTTGCATTGCGTTGTCTACCTTTCAAACTGCAAGTTGCAACCCAAATCAAACTTGAAAGATTTACCAATTATTCTGTGGGCAGTGGGCAGTGGGCCCTTGGCCCTGAGGGCTGCATTATCACAATTAGTATCGTTCTCTTTTAAAGCGGTATATAGTACATATTTGCCAACCGCCTGGATTGTCAAGTACCTGGGGGGTTGTTGGGCCTTGGGGTTGTTTCGTAGGAAGTATGGAATTGAATTGCAGGGGCAGAAGTATATTGCTAGGATTCATATAAAGCAATAACTGCTCGCTATAAATAATTGCTATTGTCATTGTCATGCAAACCAGAATCGTATCGCCATTCCTCCCCAATGCGCATCATGGGCTTGGACTAGTTGGCAGCCGACACTGACAGTCGCCTTCGAATTTGAGCTCATCATGAATGCGGGTCCTGGGACATGTACATTGCTCGACAGGAGCGTACGGAACATATGTAGAGTTTGGGATCTGGGTTCTGAGTGGGCATTGAGGGAATATGAAAAGGGGTGTGCTGGTAGTGGTGGCCCGTGGTTTGAGCACCCCACTCTTGCCCTCAGCCCTGGGCAACGGGGCGATCAAGATATACTATAGGGATAACCATGGAACCGCCAAGCAATCCGTCCACGAAAGTTGTACGCGATATTATTAACACTATCCACACAGTAAACGAGGCAACCCAACTTCGGAAGACAAAGATCAATAATCAGCGTACCTCACCCCCTAGGAAATTCATGCGTTACAAGGGCAGCCGATCGGCGTGGCTCTGTGGTCGCTGTATACCCATCAGATCTTTCACTGACCTAGCTAGAGTCCCACAAATGGGGCATTCTGTTTGTGCATAGAGTTGATTGCTGTTACACTTGCTGTCTCCATTGGATATGAACACCACCAGAAGCCTTTCGAATTCCAAGCATGCTGAGTCTGACCACTCAAGTAGGAGAGCAGCCGCGTAACGCGTTCTCCCCAGCTGCAGCCCGCAGACTGCAGCCTTACGCAGTCCCTTGCATCTTGGTTGGGCCCTCGGGCCTTTACCCCAAATAGAGCCATGGAAACAACTCAGAATGCTGGTACCGATTCCCGCTGGGGCCGAAACGGGGGCCATATGCATGGGCCATAGCATTCAACTTTCACAAGGGAATGTCATCAGGCAATCGAGTGACTTTTGTGCATATGTTGCGAACCTGTTTGAAGCATCCGGCAAAAAGTCTATAAAGGGGGCGATGTACCCGGTCTTAAAACCACAGCTCTGAGTCTCATTTCCCTCCAACCAACCAAATAAAATGATCTCTGCTGCTCTCGTTCCCTTCTTAGTACTCGCAGTCAAGGGCGAGCTCGTCGGTATGTGGGGCCAGTGTGGAGGCTCCAACTGGTCCGGCCCAACTGAGTGCGCTGCCCCAGCTTCGTGCGTTTCCCTAAACCCATATTACTTCCAGTGCACCACCCAGGACGGTGTCGTTGCCCCAGGTACCACTTCCACTACTCCAGCATCCTCAACCGTCCCACAAACCACCTTTTCCACACTGGTTACCACAGCTGGAGCCATTTCGACAAATGAGGTATCCACCGACTCAATTACCACTGTCCCAGGCGGTTGGTCCGGCACAGGTGTCACCACCAGATATTGGGACTGCTGCAAGCCATCTTGCTCGTGGAGTGGCAAGTCCTCGCACATCTCCTCCCCAGTGCAGGCATGTGATGCCAGTGGAAACGTCCTCACCGACTCAAATGTCCAGTCTGGCTGTGTTGGTGGTACCGCATACATGTGTAACGATCAAACTCCATGGGTCGTCTCCGATACATTGGCATATGGCTTTGCTGCTGCCTCCGTCATTGGTGGCTCTGAGGACTCAATGTGCTGCTCCTGTGTGAAGCTCTCTTTCACCGACCAGCTAGTCGGCAAGTCCATGATTGTCCAGATAACCAACACTGGCAGTGACTTGTCCTCTAACCACTTTGACATTGCTCTTCCAGGTGGCGGCGTCGGTTACTTCACTAACGGTTGTACCTCTGAGTTTGGCTCTGGCTACTCCTGGGGCCAGCAGTACGGTGGTGTCTCCGATGATGCAGCATGCTCTGGTTTGCCTTCTGCCTTGCAGCCAGGCTGTGACTTCAGATTCGGTACCTGGTGGGAAGGTGCAGACAACCCAAGTGTGACTTTCGAACAAGTTGTCTGTCCAGCTGAGCTTGTTGCTAAGACTGGCTGTGGTAGAACGGACCAGTGAGCAAATATGCTGTAAAGCGTAGAGCTCCTATATAATTATATCTCACTTAGGGGGTCCTATCTAGCTGTGCTATGGGATCAATCTTCTATATAATTCTTAGCTATCGTCAATAAATTGTTCATCAACTTCAAATTACCAAGTGTATAGCCACAACAAAATGATATTAATTTGTTTATTCAAGACTGACGCCCAGCAAGAACGGACAGGATTTTTTCATGAAAGTAGTCAATGATGTATTCCAGCCCGGATTCATCACAAAGAACTCCATTGCCCACTGGAACCAATTGGAATTGGCCCTTCTTGATGGTGTAAAGGTCTCCCCTCGTAGTGCAATCACTTTTTAAGAACTCACAGTTTGACAAAGAGTCGAATCCAAAGTAATACAAAAATTTGCCATTCTTGTTCTTAATCTCAATCTCCATCTCCAGCAATTGACGTGCCTTACCCTGATTGCTGTAATAAACAATAGAGAACAACGATGAACTTTTGGTGACAATTTCATATCTCAACTTGTTCACATCATAAGTAACCAAGTTGTCTCTCTGTGAGAGCATCGAGATGTTGTTTAACTTCGTCACAAGCTTACTCGAATCCTGCAGATACTTGAACAGATGCCCAATGCCCTTGTTGACGAGATAACTTTTGATAGATACCAGACAGATGTTATGTGGGTTGGAAGGTGGCAATTCCAAGTCAAAGTTGCCCTTCAGAGTACACAACTGGTCACCATACTTGAACTGCACTTGGTCCAGTTTAACACTCATCAGGTTCATATTCTCTAGCTTCAAATAGTTGATCAGTTCAACCATCTTCGCCAGTCTCTCCAGCTTGAAGACAATGTTAGATAAAATCGAGGATCTCTTGAATTCCACAGTTTCAAAGATCTCAAAAACACCGTCTGGATCAATGGCAAAGTCCTCCAACGTCAAAGAGTTGTTCAACTTACCTCTCAGTTTGACCAACATTGTGCTACTGTCAGGTTCCACTTTGAAAGTCAAGAACAACACACTCGAAGTGTCTGGCATCTTGATAAAAGTGTCAGTCTTGATGACAATTGTATCGTCGTTAGAGACCTTGTATGAAGAGCCACCCAGTTCTTGTGTAATCAAGTGCGTCATGATCTTCTTTGAGACGTCATCAATCGATTGTTTCGAAGTCTTGTAGTCAAACGACTCGATACTGAGTTCAGAGGGTTTGGACAAGAACCACTGGCCCAACACAGGCTTGATATTACCAATGAAGGACTTGGTCTTAGTGTCAATCAACAGAATCAAGAACCAGTTAGATGGCCATTCTTTCCTTGTGTAAAACTTCACATTCTTTGCCACTGTATATCCTTGATCTTGTTGGAAAACCGGCGATGGCAACTTCCTTAACTCGTGTGGACTCAATTTAATCAACTCATTATGGATCCAGCCAGTGACAGAGAGAATTGTGGAGATCTCAGCAAACTTGATATCTGTTCTTATTGCTTGTAAGTTGGCGTTGATGTTCTTAAAGTCGTCCACGTTCAACTTTTTCAGGAAACTGTTCAATGCAGGGGTGGAGTTCTTGAAGTAGAACAGTCCAGTGAGTTCATTAATCTGCAAAAGAGACTTGTTGAAGGTGAGGTCGTCAATTTTGCGAAGGATGAATGTTGTGTGTCTGTGGTAGATGTCTCTGAGGAACAACTCAAAGTCCTGAACATCTGTGAGTGACTCGATGTACTCTCCTTGTCTAAACCACTTGTAAACCACATTATTGCTTCTGTTGAGGCCAATCTCAATGTATGAGTATTTGAACACAAAGCTGTTGATCCAATAGTGTACCACAATCTGGAACTTGTCTGGGTGATACACATGCTTGATGTTCTTCATCTGGTTCAGCTTCTGATGTATGAGATAAAGCTTCATCGTATTTGTATAGTTTGTCAGAATTCTTTTCAACTCAGTGAACCCAGAGGTCCTCAAGGCATCGTTGCATGCTCTCATGAGACGTCGGCTCGGTTCAAACTCTCCAAATGTGAACTGGAAATGAATCAAAAAGAAAGGACAGGCATCATCGGCAGCTGATATCTGTAAACTGTAGTCCTCTGTGTTGATGTAGATTCTTCCGTCTTTGATCTGATAGTCTGTGAACTCCTCTGGAAGATCTTCTGCAAGGGCAAACTTCATAGACAACACAATGTTGAGATCCTGTAACGTTTGCAGCACCCTTTTGTTCGAAATCTTAGACTCAATGAAGTTATGAGTGGGTAATGTTGGTCTTCCAGATGTGTAGACTTCCAACGCTGTTATTAAGTCCGGATTGGGAAGCTTGGCGCTCAACAAGCTCTGGTTCAGCGACTTGGTGGCCCATATTAGGTTACCAAAGTGTACTGTCTGTTCTTTGAGCCACACGAGGATGTCGATAAACTTTGTAAAGTCCTGCGCAGATGTCTTGGACCACTTGGCCAATACATAGAGACGCACGAACTCCTGGCGTAGCTTCACTATGAGTTCCAAGAGCCGTTTCTTCTTTGCCTCGTTGTTTGGTTGTGTTTGTATCACCTGTTGCAACTCGGCAAACGACGCCTCTGCAAACTTCTTGAGGATGTGCGAAAGCGAGATGATGTTTGTAGTGATATGTGGGATAGCTGGCGGTTGTTGATCCTGGGCAGCCAGTTGCTGTTGTTTGATCATCATGGGGGCATCCATTGTGTTGTGTGTCGTATGCATCTATTGGTTGTTTGTTTTTCTGTTAGGTGTCAGGTGTATTATGGAGAAGGAGTGTATGTGTGTGTGTCACTTCCGAGCAATAGGATAATCAAGCCGTGACAAATGGCACCGTTTATGAGATGCGTTGAATTAACAGCTGAGCTCGGCGGCAAAAAGGGCAGGAAACACAACGAGCCGTTATAAGTCTGGGAGTTAACAAATAAGCGGGCGGCAAAGTGAAGAAGAGAGCGGAGAGAGGCACCGACACAGATTCACAATCTCTTACTTTCCTGCTGTTGCTTTTGCCGTTTTATGGTCCCTGCACCTGTGTGAAAGAAAGGCAACTGTGTCTTTTTTTTGGCTCCGGCCTTTTTGTTCACAACACATATATATAATACTGACAATATTGGCTCAGCGCTTCTTCACCAAGTCCGATTTTGGGTAAATTCGCGCGGTTGAGTGCTAATTGGCACACGCAGGAATGGCAGAAACTTAGATGATGCATGGAGTTGTGAATGGGGGTTTTCCCCCCAGATGTGTATTTAATTGTAAATTTATATCTGGATTAAAGGTTAGGGGGGCAGAACTATCTTGGATCTTTGAAATTCGATTCAAATCAGAGTCAATACTGTTGGATAAAGACTGATCCTACGGTAAAAAGAGTGCAATGGGCTTCCCCCCCTCGGGGTGACTGCATATTATATGAGTGATTGAAAATTGGATTAGGTTTACTTGATTCGTGTCTTAACGGGGTCCTCTCTATAGTTCTACATTCTACATTAAGCTATAAAGGGGCTCACATTTCTCCCTCTTCAGATGTGTTCTGACCGATAACTGATGAAATCAATGATGGAGAAATCTCCGATCCCCGAGAAGACTCGCCGAAATACGGGAAGCGCATGCCATGCTTATATATGCGTTAAAATGTATACGTCGAAAGGTGGGACCGTAAGTGCGAATTTAACTTGTGTTAATATATCTATCTATGTAATACACCGCTTTCTCACCCGCTTTTGGTAAATTTAATCAGCCAGAGGACACTACACTGCAATCTGACACATCAGCCACTTTGAAAGAGTCTACTGGTGCAACTCATATAATAAAACCGCCCTGTTTGATTGTCTTACCGCTGAGACATTTGAATTGTTTACCCTGCACAAATAGCATTGAAAAACAGAATATATACACAACGGCGCCTTCACCAAACAAGATCGTTTAAGCATTTGAAGTACACACACAAAACCCAATGTCAGAGAAACTTCCCCCTGTTCCTGAGATGGGTACAGCGGTAACCAACCAGCAACGGTTATCGCCCACGAAGAGCATGTTTAAAAGAATGTTTGACTTAAAGTCCAGTCAACACCGCACGTATCGGTCCACACAGATCCAACAACAACATCAGAACGGCCCGCCATCCTTGGACACCAGAGGCTCACACACAGAGCAGACGATCACGTCGCCGATTTCCCCTGACTTTGATTCCATCACGTCGCTTCCTACACCCGTGGTTAATGAGGCGGCGTCTTCATCATCAGCCTTGTCCTCTGGGGGCTTCGCACCACCACCACCACAAGTTGCAGTTCCATCACCACGAAAAGGAGGAGGGAAGAAGTCATATGGTGCTCTGACAATGAGGTCTTCGGTGCTGGACACCGAAGGGACACAGAATCATGGAACGACACGTATCTTGTCTGAGTATGGATCAGTTAATTCAATGGATCAATATTCAAATGCATCAACAAGAAATCCGCTCATGAACCCAAGGCTCAGTGGTACACAGAAGTCCCCACAGAAGAGAGCCGTATCTACGCCACTGCATCAACATCAGGATGGGCTGGAAAGGGAGGAACCAGCTCCAGAGGAGACTCATCATAACGAATTACCCGGCAGTGTTACGTTATACCCCGGCGTGGATACATTGGGCAACAAGCGTGTTTGGAAACAGATAAAGCAATTGGGCAAAGGTACATTCAGTATCGTAGTATTGGGTCATTCTACTGATACGAATTGTCCAAGGGAATTACGAGAAGTTGCTATCAAAATTGTGGAGCTCCCTTCACATAAAGACACACGAACTAGAGTGGAAAGCTCACTTCGAAGAGAACTTGAGGTGTTAAAGGCATTGAAGCATCCGTCCATCATCAAGCTATTGGCACTGAGCGCATTTGATGACAAGTATTGTATCATTACTCCCTTATGTGATGGTGGTGATCTCTTTGAGCTTGCCTCTAAACACAGGGACAGTGTGAAACCACAGATTATACGAAGATTATTCGCAGAGATTGCATGTGCGGTGGCTTATTTACACAGAAATAACATTGTCCACAGAGATATCAAGTTGGAGAACGTTCTTGTGAATTATCCATTCGAAAGCTTGATCCAATTGCGACAAGTTGATGATACGCCACTCATCACGCTTACAGATTTTGGCTTGTCAAGAACTATTGACCCTGAGAACCCATTGCTTACAACCCGTTGCGGGTCAGAGGACTATGTTCCTCCAGAGTTACTTATTGGACTACCCTATGATGGAAGACAAAGTGATAGTTGGGCCCTTGGTGTTTTGCTTTATGCTATTATGGAGTCACGTTTACCATTCGATCCACCACCAACGAAATCAATCAGGGCACGTTCCAGAGTTGCACATCGCATTGCACGCATAGAATGGTCGTGGTCGATATTTGATGATGAGAATATGGGCACCATATGGAATGAGGACGATTGGAAAGAAGCCAAATGGATTGTGGAAAATCTGTTGGTGAGAAGAGAGAAACGTGTTACATCAAAAGATATTTGTGAGACGGAATGGGTGGATGCAGTTTTGCCGCAGAGCTTTAAATGAGCAGAACATTTATATATATATATATATATATGTTTTGCAAAAGAACTAATGGTTTTTAATAATTTTCTAATAGAGTACATTATATATACAGTGACGCCGTTGTGGATGTTCTGTGTTGTGTGTTAGGTGGCGAAAGCTACTATATATATATGCTGTCCTTACCATCTCGCGCTATCGGGCTCGCCGCTAAAACCCGTGGCTCGTTAGTAGTGTACAGACAGAGATTAAACGAGGGGGGGTAGCCTCAACCAGGCAAACAACTTAACTGGTTGCAGCTTTATTTTTAGAACTGCCCATAGATATGTGAGAGAATCACCACATGGATATAAGTATGCGGACTTTGGAGCAAGTAATACTTCTATGAGACAGGGGTTTAATGCGGGTCTTCCGATACGATCGCAAATGTGTGTGTCAGATCTGTCACAAAGGTGTTGAGTATAAATTATGGACCTTGAGACACCTACAGAGATGTTGGAAAATGTGAATTATTGAAGGGAAGCCATACAATTATCATCATTCATATACCACATAATATTCACTCTATTACCCAGTTTCACCCCACCTGGGAGGACAGATTTCTAGTGTTCCCCCGTCCGCCCCCATTACGCTTCCCAGCGCATCCACATTCGGCAATTACATATCAACTCTGCTCAAGCCTTTTGGATTTGTGTAACACTCCTTTTTTTTTTTGGCCACAGTCTCCTTTCTCCAGCAACAGCAGACACTCAGAGGCCCTAGGAAAGCACATCGGGCGGCTAACTTTGAAAAACGTGTTAACAAGACTGGCGGTTCATCCTCTCCATATGAGGTTCTTCAGCGCATTGCTCGACCTGTTCTGGTTCGAAGTGACACAATGGTGGACCGTATCGATTGAGGTGCTGAAATGGCGCTATGATAATGGTGAGTTTGGTTGTCATCTCTTGATTTGATTGAGAGCTTGCACTAACTGTCTACAGACCTCAAGCTGATTACTGAGTCTTCATCTGAAGATGACATGGAGGTAGAACAGTATGATGATGAGGACGGCGGCAATGATCACAACTCGGGCGATGACTACGACATTTATGACGACGACGATGAAGAGATGAAGCAAATGCCTACGATGGGCGACTACATCAAGTTGACTGAGTTGAAGGACCATTCATTCCTCATTCCGGAGGACCAGCGTGTGGCGCTACACCTGGCGCTGTTACTGAAAGACCTCGACTGCTCTGAGCTCGTCAAGCAGTATCTCAACCACATGTCCTTGAGGTTCGACTCAGTACAAGGAACGATCCACCAATTGTCACCTCTGCCCTGTTTGCTTGCAGTGCTTGCAGTGTTGTTGGCATTCTTGGTTTCGAAGCCATCACTTGTTCAGAAAGCTTTTGGTGTAAACAAGACTGCCGACTTGTTCACAGTGAAGATTGAACAGGTATCTGAGATCATAGAAGCTGATGATGAAGGCCAAAGGGAGAACGCTCTGTCCAGCTTACTCGAAGTTGTCACTGTGAAGCCTCCTCCCTATACTTTTTCTGACGATAGCGTTCTACAATCGCCAAGGGTCTCTCACCACTGTGTCCCCAATATACTGGTATACGACAGTGCTCCGATGATGATTGGAACTGCTGATAGCGAAGAACAGGATCTCATCAACAGAAGTCGAATCTTGGAGAACTCGCCATCTTTGGTGGAAGTGATCATAACTACACCACCGAGCCCACCATCTACGGAATCTTCACCAGAGAATCTGTCTAAGCTCTCTGATGATCTTGAGATGGTCACCTCGCTTGATCTGAATGATTTTGAGAGCTCCATCGGGCCCTTGACCTTGGACTCTGAAAATGACTTGAAGATGGAGGCAATCACAGAAAGAGTAGCAACCAACACCAGTGGGACTTTGGGAGACGAAGAGAGATCAAAAGAAGTCAAAGTCGTTTTCAGAATCAGCAAGGTGTCGAAATCCACAGACTTGAATGTTGTTACTACGCCGCCAAGCTCACGTGCTAGACCAAGGTCATCTTCTCTTGCTGGTATCAGGACATCTGACCTTGAAGAGTGCCCCTCTGATGTACCCTCTGCCATCACAAATATCATTTCTGGTCTTGAACAGTGCCCAACCGACTACTCCAGTGTAAGTCTTGTGAATTGGCCCGGGGAGTCACCAAATGCATATGCATCGTTGCCTCCATTCGCTATTCATCAAGACGAAGATGATGATGAAGAAGAAGAAGAAGACGATAGCGGCAGAATCTTCCACGTGCATCCGATAAGCAGTCCAATACAGCCCTTTGACTTCATGGAGAAGGAAGGTGTCACATCTGTTGGCAACAATGACAAAGGTTCAGACTCTGGCTCCAACTGGACAAGTTCGGGTACGCTTCACGCCAGCAGCCAAAACTCTGCTCGTGTTGTGTTACAGCCTCAAAAAGAGAACAGTTCATCAGATCTAGCTGAACACGAGATCTCCTGCTCAAATCCATCGCTGGTTGTATCACCTTCCCGTATCCCAGTGATGAGCCCAACAAAGAGCCGAACACAAAGGGGGTTTAAATCTTCGCCTGTTCCTATGTTAAAAAAGATAGAGAAACCATCCATTTCTGCTCTGATAGTGACGTATTTCTTCGATGAGTCTGATACTCAAAAGACGCACGACTCAGAACTGTACCTTTGTGAGATATTCGGTGATGATCCTGAAGTAGTAGTGAATGTGGAGGCAATGAAGAAATTGAATAACTCACAGATACAGGAGATATTTGCTGTATTCAATGGGAAGGAAACATCACAAAACTGGGAGTCAAGGTATAAGAATCTTGATTTATTGATTGGCCATCTTCGTCTACACTGTCATCTTGACCAAGAACATGAAAAGTTCTTTGAGTTGAAACTTAACGAGAGACTTGAGGACATATTGTTGATGGTGAACACTAATAGAAGCAAACTTTTGGGTAAAGTTGTGTTGTTTATTCGAGACTTGGTATTCTTTGGGAATGACATTGCCTTGAACAATGAGAACTATGCCATTTTGATTCATTTGTTGATTCCCTTGACAAGGGCATCACAGGCATCAAAGTATATTCAGAACTTGACTACAAAGTCTCTCTGTCTTATGTTACAGGCCATTACTACAACCAGTTTGATTATGAATTTTGATCGGATCTTTCAAAATATTTTAAAAGAAAAGAAGATGAAGGGAGAGAAGCGTGCATGTCTTGTGATGCTTAAGTACTACATTTTGAGCAATAAAGAGAAGATTTCTCAGTGGGAGTTGCTGCAGATTGTGTCAAAGTTGGTTCCACACGTGAGTGAACTAAGTGTTGACCCGTATCACAAGACGAGGATTGAAGTTGTGGAGATATATTTGATCTTGTTGCGGATGTGTGGTTCTACTGCGGAGCTTGAATCATTTTATGAAGGGCTCGGTGCGTTTTTGAAGACGCAGGCGCCTCATCCCAATGCTAAGTAGCAGGTATAGCTAATTTTCTGGAGATCACGTTGTAAAAATATATATATAAGGTGTCTTGGCCTTTTTCCCTTTGAGTGGGCCAATATTTACATTTCAACCCCGGACTCTACCCCAGGAAAAATCTGGAGACTTTTTTTTGTCTTTTTTTTTAGTGGGGACAATGCGGGCGGCTCACTGTGCGATGGCGATGGCGGGAGCTTTCTCGCGATTATTTTTGTGGGCGGTAAATTTAGGGGGGTAACCCCGGACGTGGGACGTTGGGCGATATGGGCGATATGTATGGAATCAATGCGAGAATTGCAGCTGAGTCGATGGAGTATAAAATGGCATCTCTTTGTTCTTTTCAAAAAAAAAAAGTAAATAAGGGGATTCTCTCTTTTGTTTTATTGTCTCCATAGTATAGAGTTTATTACAAAGAGCATGTCTAATAACCCATCTGTTATTTTAAAGAAAGTTGGTGAGATCGTCACCGAGGAGAGACCGATCCCTGAGATTGTTGATGATCGCTATGTCAAGGTGGCCGTGAAGAAGACTGGTATCTGTGGTTCCGATGTTCACTACTACACGCACGGCAAGATCGGCTCTTTTGTTCTTGAGAAGCCAATGGTCTTGGGCCATGAATCTGCCGGTGTTGTTGTTGAAGTTGGTAAGAAAGTGACTAGGGTTAAGGTTGGTGACAGAGTCGCCATTGAGCCTGGTGTCCCATCGAGATACACTGATGAGTACAAGACTGGCCATTACAATCTATGTCCCTGCATGGCTTTTGCCGCCACTCCACCATACGATGGTACATTGGCTCGTTATTATTTGTCACCAGAGGATTTCCTTATCGTATTGCCAGACAACGTTTCTTTGGAAGAAGGTGCTCTTGTTGAGCCATTGTCCGTTGCTGTACACGCCTCTAAGCTTGCAGATGTGAAGTTCAACTCCAAGGTTGCTGTCTTTGGTGCTGGTCCGGTTGGTTTGCTCACTGCTGGTTGTGCCAGGGCTCTTGGTGCCACACAGGTACTCGTTCTTGATATCTTTGATTCCAAGTTAGAGATGGCCAAGGAGATTGGCGCTACGCATACACTGAACTCTCTCAACGTCAAGGATTTTGCTAAGGAAGTTGAAGAGTTACTTGGTGGTTTACCAGACGTTGTCATTGAATGTTCTGGTGCCGAGATCGCCGTGAGAAACGGTATCGACATTCTTAAGGCCGGTGGTGTCTTGGTGCAAGTTGGCATGGGTAAGGACGATGTGAACTTCCCATTGGGTAAGATGGTTGAGAAGGAGCTCACCGTTAAGGGCAACTTCAGATACTGTTGGGGTGATTACCAGGATGCTGTCGATCTCATTGCACAGGGTAAGATCAACGTCAAGACCATCGTGTCGCATAGATACAAGTTCAAGGACGCCAAGGAGGCATATGACAACATCCTCAAGAATGGGAAGGATGTTGTTAAGACTATTATCGATGGCCCAGAAGACGAATAAGGCCAGCAAAAAATTAATAATCATTAAAAGAAAAAACTGATACACATACGCGTTAATGACATTTTGGAGCGCAGCTCCACATTTCATTGAGTAGTAATAAATATAGAGAGAATAAATAAATAATAAATAGGAGGAGAAGGAGGCCCCCGGCTGGTTGCCATACATACATGGCTTTAATAGTTGTATGGTAATGGCTTGTCCAGTGATGGAGGCACATATCTTTCGAATTTGGTACCGCCAGGTCTCGTTGGTGGGATAAACGGGTCCGGATGTTTGTACTTGGCCAGCATGAGCTCCGTCTTCTCAATGAGTTCACGTAATTCCTTTGGATTCCCCACTCCCTTATAAAGGTCAAACTGTGCTCTAATCTCCATCGCCTTCACTCTGTAGTGGTCTCTCCTGTTGATCCAGTCCCTCGCCAGTTTCAGCGACCGGCGATATAGCAGCATCACCTGCGCTCTGTTCTGTGCGGAGAATGGCACTGTTGACATCCCTTTGTTTGTTTATTTATTTATCTTGAGAAAGAAGAAAGTGGTAAGAAGTTTCATTGAGAAAAAAGAGGGATAAAGTCAATATTCAAAGTTGGCCCCACTTTTTTTTGTGGGTGCTGCTGTTGACACACACAGAAACTGGCAGATGAAGTTACCAGTTTCAGAGATTACGCGATCTTTTTCAGCGCCACGTTGATATAATATAAAGGCATATATATTTGACTCTTTTTTCTCACATTTTATCTACCAATTGTCCCTATTAACCAAAAGGAAATGTCAGTCGAGGAGTTGGAAGACCGCGTGGTGTTAACACACCCTAAGAACCCACAGACCAAGGTGGAGATCCTCAAGTTCGGCGCCACGGTGTTCTCATGGTTGCTCAACGGTGAAGAACAACTTTGGCTTAGTGAAGGTGCCAAGTTAGATGGTACAAAGGCTGTACGTGGTGGTATCCCATTGGTTTTCCCTGTGTTCGGTAAGAAGGACTCCGGTCCAACCGCCAACTTGCCACAGCATGGATTTGCCAGAAACTCGCACTGGGAATTCCTTGGACAGACAACCGAATCTCCACCAACTGTTCAATTCGGTCTGGGACCAGAGAACATTGACAAAGATCTCCTTGCCAAATGGCCGGGCAACGACTTCACTCTGGTGCTGACTGTTGAACTCACAGAGGAATCCCTGAAGACCTCTATCGAGATTGAGAATACCGATGACCACCCTTGGGAATTCAACTGGTTGTTCCATACTTACTTGAAGATTGACGACATTGAGGACACCTTGGTGTCTAACTTGCCAGGTGAAATCTGTTACGACCAACTACTTGCACAGACATATGAGGAGAGACTGCCAGTGGTCACATTTATCGAAGAAGTTGATAGAATCTACCAGAAAGTCCCAGAGAACAAATTGATCCAAGTGGTGGCATTAGGTCACCCAGTACATACCCTCAAGCGTGAGAACTTACCGGACATTGTCGTGTGGAACCCATGGATCAACAAATCCCAAGGTATGGGCGACTTCTTGCCTAAATCAGGATACAAGAATATGGTGTGTATCGAACCGGGATATGTGCATGATTTCAAAGTGTTGACGCCAGGTCAGAAATGGACAGCGTCACAGGTGCTTTATAGAGACGAACTGAAGTATCAAGCTGTTTAGTGTTAAGGGATTAAATGGTATTTGTATTAATGAGTGTTGTCTATCTATCTCCACGCTGGCTTCTTCAAATTCATACTACTCTTGGAGTTCGATAACGTACGCATCGATGATATGGAGGATTTCGTGCGCAGTACAGGTTCATCCAAGTTCCTATTCAAGTCTGATCTCTGGAGGCTTGAATGTGTAGGCTTCGTTAGGTTCTGTAGCGTTGAAGAACGTGGTAATTGCTTCGCTGCCGTCAACTGTGAAATGTTCTGTGATACCGTCCTTGAATGTGGGATTGCAGTCTTGCGAAGATTCGGCATTGTTTGAGATGTAATGTGCTCCTGTAAATTAGACCTAAAGGAAGACCGAGGGATCCGTGATGGCGCAGAGTTTGTTGAAATCTCTTGTTTACCTGTGGCAGTTCTTCTTCTCTTTGTAGTATTCTCTAACACAGAACTTCCCTCACGCTTGGTGTATGGGTCATATGAAGGAACGTTCTCCTTTTCCATCGCAACAACCTCCTCTCGTCTCAACATTTCGATATTCGGTTTTGCCCTTACAGCAGCGTAGTGATTAGAAATGGACTCCATCTTATGGAATTTGGTACGATGCTGACTGTTAAACCGTGAGCTTCTGGGGCTCAACACAGAGGACTTCGCTCCAAGGTGGTGCCTCTGTGGGGCGTGGTGGATCTTTGTGGCCGCTCGCTTGTCCAACTCATCAAGCACGTTCGTGCTCAGTTTCTTGCTGTATCCCAAAGAATTACACTGCTCTTCCAATTGCGTTGTCATAGTGGAACCTTTGGACATCTGTTTCGATAAGTCAGGATACAACGGTTTCGAAGGCGAGTAGTCAAAGTTGAAATCAAATGCACGACGGACAGGCCCCTGGCCATGGCCAGGGCCATGGCCCTGTTGTTGGGGCTCCGTGGGATCTTCCTGAATGCTCCAGGGGAACGCTCCGGGCATATTAATACTCATTCTATTGGAATGTGCGCTGTCCGGGAATGGTAAACAAAAGAGTAGGCTCTTTGCCAGAGTCGAAAAATGCGGTAAAGATTTCTTCTCCTCAAGATATACAAATGAAGAAAGCACCACACAAAACAAATCTTTATTTTGATAAGAGATGGGTTGAATAAAAGTCTCACCCTTATGCTGAGCTCAAATATAACAGCTTCCCAAAAAGCGCAAAATGTAAACAGAAGTCCACCACCACCAAAAAAAAAAAAAAAAAAAAAAACCACAAATTCGCGGAAGTAACCTATTACATAAGCAGAGTGCTATCTACAACCAAAAGCGGCGCATCGAAACATCCAGCTGGGATTAATAGTACAAAGGTTCTCGGTCGTAATAAAGAACAAGGGCATAAGCACGTAAAAGCGTAACAAGAGCAAACAGCAGCAGTAAAATGGAAGACAAGGACGAAACAGTAGGCAAACAGAAAGCAAAAGCAAGATTCTATGGCACAGAGAAATCACTCCTCAGATTCCATTGCCAATTTCTCACGACGCTGCTGTTCTCTCTCCATATTCTGCGTGAGGAACGATAGAGCCTTGTCTACGGACTTGGCAGGTCCGACAATGTTGAACACACGCTGACCTTCGTTATCGTCCTCTGCGGCAATGGAGATTTGTGCGCCAGAGACCTTACGGATCTCTTGGATTCTGGTACCACCTTTGCCAATCAAACAACCCACCATGTTGCTTGGGAAGTTCACAGACTTGGCCACGACGCCATTGAATGGCTGTGGATGTTGTTGTTGTTGCTGTTGTTGTTGTTGTTGTTGTGACATCTGCATAGGCATCTGTTGCTGTGGCACTGGTGGAAGTTGCGAAGGTGGCATCCCTCCGTAGTTCATCGTACGTCTGGTTTGGATTCTCACGCCTGGAACGTAATAAGCCGTACCGGTGGCACTGTGGAAGTCCTCAATGAGACAGCGGGCAAGCACTCCAGCGGCCAACTCAATGGCCTCGGGTGTTCCTTGTAACTCCACAAGTCTCTCCGATGAACTCTTCAGAAAATCTTTTGAAGCGACAATCTTCACTTGGTACTCATGTTGAAGAGCTTTGATTCTGGCACCCTGCTTACCAATGATCGTACCCATTTGGGAGTTTGGCACTAGCAGTCTCAAGCTCGTAGTACCCTCTGGACCCGGAGGCAACAGGTGTTTCAATGGGAAGTATTGGAATTGCAAGTCTTCTAATGGCTCTGCAGAACACATCGCCTGGGCAATGATCCCAAGAGCCCTAGCGGTAGAGTCAATTGCACCAGTAACAGTGAGGATTCGGTCCGGAGTACCTTGTACAACTTGTGAAACGCCGGCTTTCACATTCGTCTTGTCTCTAAGGTCTGCAATGACGGATCCATTCTTACCAATGATGATACCGGCCTCTTTCACAGACACGAGGATACGGAATGCAATGATAGCAGCGGAGGTGGTATCCATCGATGGCAGCACAGAAGTATCCACTGGTGCGGGTGCCGGTGCCGGTGCAGGTGCAGGTGGTGCCGATGGTGCCGATTCGGTGGTTTCCTTGGTGAAATTTGTGTCAAACATCGATTCCGATGGTGAGTCCTGTGTAGACATTGCTTAAGTAGTTATGAGAATGGTGATGGATGGCAAAGGGGAGTCGATCAACTGGGCGCGCGCGCAGATGTCTGAAATATGATGGCGGTGGCGGTGGCAAAGTAGAAAGTAGAAAGCAACGAGAACTTCACAATCTGATTTGAAAAAAAAAAAAGACAGTAGATTAATTAATCAATCCGTTATTGTACAATTTCAAAGAAATTTTTGTTCCGCAAGAGGAAGTTGGGGCGGCAAAAGCAAATTTTACGTGTACAAAGTTAAAAAACCATGGTTGGTTCGCGAAATATCATGATTACGTAAGCACTTCCAAATTTTGCCTATTAGAATGGCACTCTCCAGTGTTTGATTATACCTCTATTGGACTCCTTGAAGTGTCTTTGGAGATTTGGATTCATCATCTTTACCGTTCGTTCCCCTGTTGTGTAGCAATCTTCTGATACCACTACTGCTTCTTTTTTACCCAATGGGTGCACCAAGTTCTGATCGTTTGTAAGAAGTTGCTCCAGTGCTATATGGCATCGTTTTTCCAATGGGTTGACCTCTTGTGTAGTATAGTAAAGTACTGTGCCATAGCTGTCACTTGGCTTAAAGTCCACACACTCCAAGTGCAAGTCTCTTTTATCCAACTGTCCTTGTTCCTCAAGTTGTATTGTGTATTGTCCCGACGTAGATATAGTAAAGTCTCCCAGATTGAGAACAAGTGGTGTATCATGCGGTACCATCTCTGAGATATAGCTCGGTGCAAATTGTACTAGTGTCAATTCTGGACCATCGAGAGAGAACCTCATTGTTCCAAGTCCGGTAGTAGTTGTGTATACAGATAGATGCAATTGAAACGAATAATGCCCACGTTGGAGCAGTATAGGTTGCCTATATGTGACAGTTCGTGCCCTTGGTACTATGAAAGTATCAAAGTCCTCGTGTAATGTTGAATTCGAATCATCCGTTTGTAATGTCAAATACTTTTGTTGAAAGAATACTTTTCGATTTTGTAGTATACTCAATGCAATCCACCAATGGAGATCTGGGGATATTAATTTTTGCAACGCACCATTCCAAAATTCTAATGACTTCATATATGGTTCCAAATATTGTATCCATTGCTTTAACTTTGCATATCCCATGACTTTTAACAAGTGGTGCTTACACAGTGAATTGTGTAATAGATAGAACCTCCTGCTGGCGAACCGCAGTTCTGGCACCAGCTCTATGAGTCTGATTTGTAGTTCATTCGGTAGGCTGTGGATCATCTCTCTCTCTCTGTGTATATATATATATATATATATATATACCCTTCCCCATTTGGATGATACCATAACAGTAGAAAGTAGAACAAAAAATAGTAAACAGAGTAGTGGCCTGTACCAGTGCGCGAAAACCCGCCGCTTGCTGAGTCAGCACTAGCGAATATATTATAGCTGTATATAGCGGGCTCGTGCGCATTTGCGGAGGTGGCATTCGGGGGGCGGCCCAGGAGCTGGGAGAATAATGGAAGGTCATAGAAACAGCCACTATGTGTTTTTTTTTTGTTTTTATAAATATATACATATTGCTTGTTGATTCCCATTTAGCAGTTCTATAAAAACTCACTACCAAACAACATAAAGACAATATGTCCATTGCACCTGAAGTTCTGTGGGCACAGAGATCCAATGCTATTGATGAATTAAAGAACGTGTTGTTCCTCACTGTTCGGATTCCAGACTCTGTGAACACCAAGATTGACCTTACGGAGACGCATTTGAACATTGAGAGCGATAGCGAGGACTACGATGAGCACTATAAGTTGTCCATTGAGTTCTTCCAGCAAGTGTTGCCTAAGGAGTCGCACCATACAAAGAGTGGCAATTCGATCAAGTTTGTCATTCGCAAGGCTGAGAAGCAAGAGGAGTACTGGCCTAGATTGACAAAGGAGAAAGTGAAGTATCACTACCTCAAGACCGACTTTGACAAGTGGGTTGACGAGGACGAGCAGGATGAACAGACAGAGAACGCCGATGATGACTTTGGAATGATGGGAGGTGGTATGGGTGCTGGTATGGGTGCTGGTATGGGTGCTGGTATGGGTGCTGGAATGGGTGCTGGTATGGGTGCTGGAATGGGTGCTGGTATGGGTGGAGACTCTGAAATGCCACCATTCGACTTCGAAGCGATGGCTAAAGAGAACCCACAGCTTAACAACCTAAGAGATGAGAACGGACAATTCGATTTCAGCAAGTTGGCTGGGATGGCCGGTGGTGATGATATCAACAGTTCGTTAGCCACTGATGCTGATTTTAGTTCGAGTGATGAAGAGGAGAATGTGGAGTAATATTAGCTTAAAAAAAAAATCCTACAAAGTAAGTAATCTCATGTATATGTGTAATATCCTCAGGTTTTATCCCACCACGTTGTTAAACGACCCTTCTTTCTCCTTAATCTCATAGAAAGTAGGTCCTACGTCATGATTCCCATGGTACACCCAACCGTTCTCTGTGATATGGTACAAGTTAATGGAACCACCAGAGTACGCATCTCTATGTGCAGCAGCCAAGATGGAACGCTTACCCAAATACAATGCCTCCTCCACGGTGAGATCCCATTTCAAGTTCGAATCTAAGACACCATATGCAAATGTTTGACCGGAACCAACACAAAAGACATCTCCTTTCAATCTTGTACCATCAGAATCAACGTAGTAAATGGTTGGGCCTTCCTTTGGTGTATAACCACAGATCATCGTTCCCATCGACAATCCCATTCCTTTGTACTGATACACGAGATTACTAAGGATCTTCGAAGCAGAGGCCACAGAGATACGATGTTTCTCTCTGAGTTCATGCAAACGGCACTGCGTACCGAGCCAAGTCTCCCAAAACTGACAGTCAGCAGCACCACCGGCCATCGTTCCGAGCAGCATTGGGTTGATCTCAATGACTTTCTTCACCGTTTGCGAAGCGATCCATTGGCCAGCAGTGGCACGCGAGTCCACAGCAACAATGATTCCTCCTTGGAATCTAAACGCTAAAGTGGTGGTACCGTGCGCAATCTTGATCTTGCAGTCCTGATTCTGTGAGTCATCCGTATGCACTCTAAGAAAATCTGTTGGTTGAGAGATTGGTGGCATTGATAACGATGGGGCCAGTGGGAGTTTGACGCCCGTAACAAAGTCGTGCTGCAATTGGTCGTCGGTGGAGTATCCCAGTGCCGAAAGAGCACCAGACTTTTGTGTGTACTTCTGTGTGAGCGCCTCCATCGTGGTCGTTATCAGGGCTCTCTTGCTGTTTTTTTTTTTGGTTTTGGTTTTGGATCTGAAGTGGCAAGGGGAAGTTGGCTTTTGGTTATTGGTGGCGATGTTTTGATGTGGTGCGTGCGGCCCACCCACCCTCTTCTTCTTTTTATTTTTCGCGAACACAGAAGGCTTCTTACCATGGTGGATCATCACATCACATCACATTACTTCACTACGTTTAAGGGAAGGGTGTTACTATAAGCATTGGACAAACATTAGAGATGGACTTATTAGGGGACATTGTGGAGAAGGACGTTGAGGCAGTAGAGCCGCCGGTGTTTCAGGCCCCATCTGGAAGAGGGTTCCCTGTTCCGAAGCACAAGAGCGCATGGAAGATAAGGCAGGAGAAGAAGAAACAGGAGGAGATGGAGGAAGAGGAACCAATGGCGACGGCAAAGCCAATGTCAAGGTTAGCAGAAGGTCAGAGAAAGATGGACTACGTCGGGATGTCGGAGGCTGAGAAGATTCACATGGAGAACATCGAACTACTCAACAATATGTCCGACGAACAACGAATGCAAGAGAAAGAAGAGCTCATCGGGTCGATGGATCCAAAGATTTTACAGGCTTTACTAAGGAGAACTGAGAAGAAGTTGGAACAAAACGGTGGGCCTCCTCAGCCGAAACATATGGAGCTCGAGGGATACGGCACATGGATTGGCGGTGGGCGTGATGGATGGAAAGAATCAACGTTAGATGAAGAGACTGTGAATGAAGCATTAGGTATGAAGAAGGTCTCGTTTAGTGACGACTTGGAGGTGCGTTCTATCCCAACTGGGGAAGAACCCGAAGAAGACCTAGACGAAATAGCACCAGAGTCGTACCAAATTGTTCAGGAAGCCAATGAAACCTCATTCGAAGAAGCCACAGTACATTTCCCTAAAGCTCCATCGGAAGAGTACAAACTTGATATCAACGACCCGGACTTTAACGAGAAGCTACACGAGAAGTTCTTTCCTGATCTTCCTCGGGAGACAGAAAAACTTAAGTGGATGGAACCGATGCCTCAATTGGACACTGGTGACTTGGTCTTTGATACAGTAAATGACCTTAGGTTTGACTTCCATGCAAATCTGATGGTCCCGGGGCTCAATGAGAACATCAATGTCTCTCAAGGGTTGCATCACCATGCTGACAATGCTTCACTGGCAGGTTATACGCTGGGAGAGTTGGCACATTTAGCACGATCTACATTACCAGGGCAACGGTGTATCGCTATTCAAACTCTTGGAAGAGTATTACACAAGTTGGGCAAAGGAGTGTATCACATTGAGCCAGAATTTGAAAATGGCGATGAAGAAGAAGAAGAAGAAGAGATGGATGAGTTGGCAAAGAGTAAGGCAAAGATCCAATTCACTCAAATGTCCTGGGGTCTCATTGATGAGTTGAGAATCATCGAGACTTTGGAAGAGGCTGCGGATGAGCAACGCTCACGTAACATCAGTGTGAGAACTTATGCTACAGAGGCGCTTTGGTTGTGGCAGCAAGGTGGTGGCAACAAGAGACACGCTAATTAGGCACCTAATATATATTGGTATGTATCAATTAGTATTAAATTTGTTTATTGTTTTAGACCAACAGCTCATACACATCTTTACACTCCTTGGAGTTACGGAACTCCAACAGGTAGTCCAGCTCCTCACCTTCTTCCCCAATACTGGAAAACTTGAGGCCTGATTTACCCAAACGAGAGCACAGTGAATTCTTCACCAGAGACTCAACATTAGAGGCGTTGATACACTGAACTTTGACTCGGGAGTACTCTGGGTTTGTAGTACTAGAGCTGAGGGAAAACTTACCCATAGCTAGAGGAATCCAGTCCCCATCCATATCCATCTTGTGTAGTCTGACCTTAACGTCACTTTTCAGTAGAAGTTCACCCATGGATTGTTGTGTCTCTTGCGATCTTACTGAAAGCGTTGAGTTCGAACTCTGTGGGATACCATACAGAGTCTTTGGTGGCACGGCCCATAGCTCGTCCATCATAGATATGGAGGACATACTGGTGGAGTTTGATGGCTTATCAAAGACTGCTGTGGAAGACGAGGACATAGTCTCTCTCGAAACACTCTCTTTCAATGGCTTTCTGGCAAACTCGTCCAGGATGGCATTGGCAGTCTTGGAGTCAGAGCAACGGAGTGTGAGGATATGAATCATCGTAGAACCCAATGATTGCGGACATCTAATCTGAATATCCAATGCTGATGATTTGGTGACGTTGGTCAATACGTTGTTCATCGGGACAAACAACTCAGGGAGAGCGTCATCATTCAGATCCGTATAGATAACCAAACAACTCGTAGACTTGGTATGCACAAACTTCAACTCGTTATAGTATGGATCGCCGATGGCCTGCCATTTGTTTTGGGTCCAGCGGGAGACAACACACGAGTTTGTAAGAGTAGTGGTGGTACTACACTTCTTGAGTAGTTGAACCTCGAGTGGTGTCATGTTGGTCTTGACAGTTTTTGCAGCTTCAGAATCTGCAAATGGTGGAGGCAATGAGATTGATTCCTTCTTAGCATCTGTAGTACTATTGGTATGAACAACTCTGTGCAACGATGCCATAGAAATCTTCTTCTCGATGTCTTGCATTGGAGTAACTGGTCTAATGTCTTCTTTGGTTACAATCTCAAAGGATGGCTCGTCGTTCTTCTTCGCAAACAAACCAAACAATGATTTACGTCTCGTCATCTTCTTCTTTTTCTCCTTCTCCTTCTCCATTGGCTTGAAGTCCTGCGCAGACTGAGCAAACGCGTGATTTAGCATCACCGGTTTGGTCTCATGTGTAGTCATTGGCAGAGAAACCACAGAGTCATTATGCAAAGCAGGCACAGCTAATGGCAATGCTGGAGAGAAGCTGGCCTGAATGGAAGAAACGTAGTCTGTGAGCCCTTCTAATTGCTTCTCTAAATGTGGCAATTCTGTAGTTTTCAAGTGTGGTACCACCATTTGCTCTTCTTGGACACTGCGCTCGTCATCGGTATAAGAGTTGATCTTCTCGAGATCTTCATCTGAGACAGAGAAGTAGTGGTCCACTTCTGCCAATTTCTTGGACATCTGCGACTCATGGCGAATCAGTGAGTTGTGCTTCACTGTCAATGGGCTCGACTTGCGTAACGTTGGACTCTGCTCCTGTAGTATCTTCTTCTTTTCTGGCTCAACTGTGTAAAGCCCCAGGCCAATGAGGTTCTCTGATTTAACGTCTCTCAGCTTTGCGTGGTACTTGAAAAACGAGTTATCCATCTGCTGAGACAAATGGGCAAACTGGTTGTTCCAATGGGACATTTGGCGCTTTTCTGGGCATCTGAACACCAATTGGTAAGTATCCAATTGCAGGATTATACACTCTGCGTCATTCTGTTTAAGCTCTAATTCGGAGACTCTTAGTGGTGGGAACATCAGAGAGCGGCCCACAGATTCCACGAGGCACACTGCAATGGTCCCGTTGCGAAGGGCGAAAAGTTCAACAAGACGTTCACCGTTGTGATCCAATGGGTGCTTCAGCTCGAACTCAAAGTAATCTCTCTCCTGGATCTCCTCCAGCTTGAAGTAGGCCACTGTGTGAGACAATGAAGCGTTCAGCTGGCGTACGGAGTCAAAATAGAAAGTGTTGAGATCGACTTTGAGGTTCTGCTGCTCCACTGCGTCTCTTGCCCTGTCAACGAGCTGTTCGTAATGCTCGACGAGCTGCTCGGGTACATGCTCAAGTCTCTGTGCTGTCTTATAGAGTTGCGTGACACGCTGCATCGGCAGCTTTCGTAGTTGTAATTCCACGCTTAGCGTGTCGGTGTCGTATGTGTAGTTTGTGACATAGTTGGTGTACACCGACAGCCCACGTTCGAGCCATCCAATGAACGATGCATAACTCTCTTCGTACTCCCCAGATGCCAGCAGTTGCGAGAGAAGTTGGTGATGTGCCACCAGGCGACGGATACACGCCGTCAACTGAGGGTCCTTCGAGTGTGAGCACGACACCATCAGCTTTGCCAGGCCATGACGGTATCCATTCTCCGTATGCTCGAGGTCCTGGAGCAGTTCAATGTCTCTCAACGTTAGCATTGAGCTTTTTTGGCTTAGAGTTGTTGAAAAGTGGAGAAGATAAAGGCGAAAAAGGTAAGAAAGAAAATGAAAGTGAAGGGAACTCAGCCTGAAGTGAGGAAAAGTTGTCATGCAAACTCCTTTGCTCGGAACCAGTGCAGCCATTGTTTACTTTTCAAGGCGCGCCTTGACGCATGGATTTGCCTTTGGCCGATGGGTTACGCGTCAAATCGGACGCGTCCTGGCAAGTCGCGTTCTCAAGTCCTTTTGGAGAACGCGTCCCTTTAATATAAGCTTGCTATACGTACTCCTCCATACGCGGCCAGTTTATCCCCGTAAGGAGCGTGTCAGATATGAAACCCTCGTAAGACAATGGCTCATCCGAGAAGGGAGTAACCATAAGGAGATAATAGAGGAGGGCTTTTGGAGAAGACGCAATGTTGAAACTACAAAAAAAAAAAAAAGGGAGCAAGCAGCTTCCGTAGTATCCAGACCCTGAAATGCGTTTGACACATAGCTACGGGTCAAGTATGTAGGCACAATACTACAGAAACCCATCGCTAATAGTACAGATTTGTATTGTGTAGAGCGATAAGCATTAGCCGGACCAGTAACGGTACGTCTGTGGTGTCTCCACACTGATTGGCTTTGTATCATCGCCCACAGGTTGTGAATCCTCCATATTGGTCTGCACAGAGGTGTCCCTCTTGCCCAGGTCAAACTCAGACATCTCTGCTCTTGGTGGTTTGCTCATTGATTCTCTCGCAGATAGCACGAGTTTCTTGAGCTCTTCCAAAGAGCCACTTTCGCCTGCATCAATAGCAGCATTGAGTTTAGACATCACCTCCATTGAGATTTTGGAGAAGGAAAGCCTATCAAGAAACAAGTCTTCCTGCTGCTTAAGCAAAAGACGCTTCTCCAAGTCGAGTTCTTTCTCCACAATGTCCAACCGACTCATCTTGAGCTCCAACTTGTTCAACTGCGTGTTCACAATCACGCTCGACAATTTGTTCATTTCAATCTCCTCGTTTGTTTTGAAGACGTGCGCACGAGCACCTATAGTTGCTAGTGCCACAGTGGCGCCCTCTGTTAATGGGCTCTTACTTTCCTCCTGTGTCTCGCTCTCCTTCTCCGTAGTACTTTCGAGGTCTTTTGCATCCACAATCTTGATGGCTCTCTCAGTAGCAGCCCGCACAACATCAGGATCCACTAATGACACCAAGAATGCAATTGTAGAAAGTACTGGGTTGTCAGCCTGTGAAAATGGCAAGTATGGCGCATACTTCCAGGGGCCCAAGTTCGCATTGGTATCACTCAAATACTGGTCCTCAATTGGAAGTTTCAGAAACCGCACAATACACTGCTCCACTGTGTGTGTACGCACGTGTTGTGCCACTTGTTCCCAATCACCCTTGAACTTGGATAAACCTTCCAACAGTCTCTTAAGGTCTTCTTTAGACCAGCCATCGTTGATGCTATCCACGATACGTGGTTTCTTGCCATTGATCAGTGATTTCTTCGTCTGATGGCCTTCTTCCTCTTCGTTGGACTTCTCATTGGGTCTTTTCATACCAAGAACTTCTTTTAGCTTATCCACCTTGTGCGTCTCCATCGATGGCTTGAACGACTCATATGGGAACAGGCCTCTTGGAGCATCATAAGACACATCATAGTCCCCAGTGAAAGGTGGTTCCACTGGCTTTGGTTTCACCTCTGCGTCCACTTGGTAGTTGATCAATCCCCAACGAGACAAGAATCTATGTAGCCTCATAATGGTGCCAACATCCCCCACCAGGCTTCGTCTGGCTGCAGTCACCGTCAGATAGTCATTAGGGTTCAATCTATAGGCGTTGATCAAGAAGTTTCTGTACTTGACGTAGAGTTGTGGCGTTTTTGAAGGATTTGTGTTTGTAAAAAACTCAGGGAGCGATTCCTTCTCAATCGCATGGATCTTTCTCAAATCAAACCAAGAGGCGTACGAAGGAATTACAATGGTGTGCGACTGTGGCATATATGGCTCATCCTCGGTGTCATCCTCCTTGAGCTTAGACACGGTTTCCTCTTCTTCCTCTTCTTCCCCAGCTTCCGGACCAACAGTTTCTGATTTGATAATTGGCGTCGCAGTCTTCTGCTGGAGCTTTCGTAGACCGTTCTCCGTTTTCAACTGATCTTCACTGCCAGCGTCTTCTTGTTCTTCCTCTTCCACTTCCTCTTCCTCTTCCTCTTCCTCTTCTTGTTCTTCTTCTTCTTCTTCTTCTTCTTCCTCCTCCTCACCCTCTTCGTCGTTGCCTTCGTAGTCGTCGTCTTTCGAGGCGTCCATCAGTGAGATGTCGCCATCACCATCAACCTCAACCTCGACACCCAGCTCAGCACCAATGTCTAATGGCTTCTGTGGCTCTGTAGCCTCTGCAAGGGTCTCTGGCACTTCTTCCGGCGCACCCACTTGAGTGTCGATTGCCTCCTTTTGGGCAGTCTCTGCGGTACTCTGCGGGTTCAGTAACACGTCTTCTGGCTCCATTGATGTCTCTACGACATCAGGCCCTTGTGATTCCTGGGGCTCCAATACCTCGTCATCGACAGTGCCAACGGGCTCTGCGTCAGGCTGTACTTCTGGCTGCGGCTCCATGTGTGTCTCAGGCTCCGGAGCTGGCACTGGCTCCTCAGTCGGCTTCTCCGAATGGTCCGGCATTGTGCCCTTAGTTCTTTGATGTCTTTTTGCTTGTCTCTAATGCTCTAACACTCTCGGGCAACGGAGAGAGAACAAACACAGCTGTGTGCGCAATTGCAATGAAAAGAAGGTCCTTCGGTCAGACAAACAAGATGCAGAAATAGAAGCCCCCTGGACAATGCTCGTTGAAACAATGCTGTAATGGAGTGTGTTTTTTATAACTGGCTGATTCGCTGTGTTTACCCAAAGGATTACTTTTAAGTACGCGGCCGTTGTTGTTTACTTCGGTGGTTGGATTAACCTGCTCGCTCCGGGTTTCGCGGTTGGGCTGTTGACTGCCTATTTTGGTAGGTGTGTTCTATTTGTGGAGTATATAAGAAACGCGCTAACGCGCGCTGGAACATGAAGTGGTCATCTGCGCCATCGTCTAGAAATGTCAACAAATGAATTTATCGCCACTACAATGGAGTGTCAATGTAGTTTGCTATAAAGAGGAGACAAGAATGCCATGTCGTCAGCTGTCATTTTTCTAAAGAGCCGATGCGCGGCATCCTGGAAGAGATGGGCATCCACCACGGCTATTAAGAACACATCAAGCACAAAACTTGAACTAACGGCAGAGGAAGTGTTAGATATCATTTCGAGTGATTTTTTGAAAGAGCTCAAAACGGTGGATCCGGTGGGAAAGATCCCACCCGCTATAAGGTCTATTGCCCAATACGTTCCTATGGAGAATGGTCTGTTGAAAAGGACTCGCTTCGTTGATGCTCCAACACCATTTGAAGTTTACACTTCCCCCACTAATGTGGTGCACGCCAAGCGTATGGCCGGCTTACCACGTCTTTCAGTTACGAGACTCCTTACTAAATCGTGGTGTGAGCTACGGCAGTTCTATGAAGTCTACTCGCAAGAACCACTAAAGGAGACCGTTGCTATGGCCAGAGGGAAAGTGATCCATACAGAGCTTGAACAGGAGACGCACCCAGTGATAGACATGGAACCAATATTGAGCCGACTACCAGAGTTTAGCATGACACCGTTGGATAAGTTTTGTGAGGTGATAATCAGCAATATCCAGAGACTTTCCAATCTGTTTGTTAATGGGACTGCGAGGGAAGTCTACGTTCATGGGTACATCAATGAGACTGATGGCATTGTACGTGGGAGAGAACCAACCCAGGATGATACTCTACTCACGGGTATAGTGGATGTGATTTCTTTGCAAAATCATTCCATAGGTCTGTCTATCTCAATGCTGAAGGGTGACGGTGGTTATGATTCACTCATGGAGAACATCATCCAGCATTACATCATCGACAACAAAGAGCAGCCATACTTCCAAATTAGTGATGTGAAGACTAGAAGATGGAGAAGAGCACCGAACCAAGAATCAGTTGTCCAAGCTTCCCAACAACAGGTGATGCTCTACGATTTGATGATCCGAACCATGGGAGAATCCGAGCAGAGATGTATGCAGTTCTGGGAGGAGTATTGTAATAGAAAGTGTATTGACATTGATGCTCCAGTGACACCAGAATGTGCACTTACTTGGGCAATGACTGATCCGTTGCTTGCTTATGACTTCTTGCAGTTGCAAAATGGGAAATCTATTTGCACAAAGTCTCTGGAGGGACCAAAACGTGCACTTGGGTTTGATCTGTCGTATCTTAAGGATTCATTTGCGGGAATGGACTTAAAATCAAATGATAACTCGTCTTCTTTGGAAAATCTCTCCCTAACTGAAAGTACGAGCGAGGGAGCTAATTACCATGGGCAATGGGCATTCGAAGACAAAGAGACTGAGAGTGGACATCTGATGACACCATGGGACATTCCCTTGACACCGAGATACTTCCTCATACGTCAGGCACAGCTGTTTGCCCTAATGGGTCAGTTTGAGACACGTTCACTGTCTATCCAGTACTACTGTGGCACAGAGAAGTTCAAAGAGTTGGAATTCGAACCAAGCATGGAAATCCCCAATGCCGTTACTAAAGACGGTCTACAGTTTTGGATGGGCAAACGTCCACCACAACCGATGGAGCAGAACTACGCCAACTTGCGTGGCAAGTGCAACTTCTGCAATTTTGAAGAGTTCTGTCAATGGAAATCCGAAACGGAGGAGAAATTCACCTCTCGCAAAGCCCCACAGTCATACCGTTGAAAATTTATTCATAATTGTACACTCCTCGGGGTTCGAACCACACGCGGAGTTTGAAATTTTATATAATTTTAACTCCGAACTTCAAGGCCGAAGACGGCCGCGAATTCACAAAAGGGATCATCGGTCTGTGACTGAACTCACAGTTGTGTGTGTGGGGGGTGTTATTTGAACATTTGTTTGTTATTTTCATATTCATTTTGGCATTTTGGTGGGTCATAAAGTCAGTGTGCTTTGTTTGGAAGGTTCTGCTGCACTGTGATTCTGAGATACTCCCGAGCTTTTTCACACCTTTATCAGCTGTGTGTGTGTGTTTTTTTTTTTTTTACACGTCAACCTCATATACCTCATTTCACACCCCAGACATACAAAGATGGCAACTTCGACGTCTTCCACTGACGTGATCCATGCCAACTTGGCCAGTGTGATCCCTGCTGACGAGATCGACTATGAGGCGCTACCAGAGGGTGCTACCCTTACTGCACAGTGTATGGCCGGCGCCTTTGCCGGAGTGTTGGAACACACTGTGATGTACCCTGTGGACGCACTCAAGACACGAATGCAGACACTCCAGTCGACCAAGAGCCGAGCCAACGGTATTGTCAGATCCATATATACGATCTCGTCGAAGGAAGGCTGGTTGTCACTATGGAGAGGAACGTCGAGTGTGATCCTTGGTGCTGGTCCCGCGCACGCTGTATATTTCGGAACGTATGAGTATGTGAAGAAACGATTGGTTGATGACGCTGATGAGGGCCACCAACCTTTGAGAATCGCACTAGCTGGTGCCTCGGCCACTGTGGCGTCCGAAGCGCTAATGAACCCATTTGATGTTGTAAAGCAAAGAATGCAATTGGCAGCTCAGAACAATCGACCATCAGATTTCTTACATACTACCAAATCTATTATCCAGAAGGAAGGGTTCTCCACTTTCTACACGAGTTACCCGACCACGATTGCCATGACGATTCCATTCACCGCACTGAACTTTGTCGTATATGAGAGTGCCACTAAGGTGATAAATCCCAGTGGTGCGCATGACCCATTGAAGCACTGTCTTGCTGGTGGTATGGCTGGTGGAGTCGCCGCAGCTTTAACTACTCCATTGGACTGCATCAAGACTTTCCTACAGACCAAGGGTCTAAGCAGTGATCTCACTGTGAGATCCACCGACTCACTCTATGGTGCTGCCAAGCTTATCTATCAGAGAGAAGGTACCAGAGGGTTTTGGAAAGGTGTCAAGCCAAGGATTGTCTCCAACGTCCCGGCCACTGCCATCTGCTGGACGGCCTACGAGATGGCCAAGTTTTACCTCATGGGATGAGCACTTGTACATACAAAAGAATACATATGATAGAGGGTATAAGATCATAACGTCATACATCATCGGTAGTACATTTTGGAGGATTAAATCCTTGTAGAGAGAAGGAGTGGTCATTACAAATCTCCGCGTAAAGAGCCCCGAGAGTCGTTATCCAGCTCTTGCCCCGTAGCTCTGATGTTCTCGCTGTCAGTGCTCTTCTTGCTCCGTAGCGGGTCCATCGCCACGCAGCACTCTCCAGCCGTCGCTCTCACTCCGAGAGAGCACCACTGCGTATCTGTTTGGATGCTCCCTGGCCGAAAGTCTGGCGGGAGTGCCTTCTTCCTGAACCTGCTCTCTATCTCTCTGCTGAGATCCCAACACTCTATCAAATCCCAGCCCTCGAGAGTCAATACTGCTGTGAGCCAACCCTCTTCTAGCCCTCAGTGACATAATGCTGGCCCTGATGTTGGATGTGGTTGTGGGCTGGACATCGGAACTGTTGCGTGTGTACAATCTCGGAGGTTCGATATACTGTTCGAATGAAATCCTTGGAGGCTCTGTAGTGTCACCAAAGTCCTCTTCTTCCATCACCACTCGGAACCTCGAGCTGGACGCCAAGTTCGATCTGAGTGTGTGTAATCGCTCCTCCAAGCTGCGTATGTTCTCATCGCCTCTGGCGATGGCATTATCCAATTCCCCCGTGCTAGATCTCTCTTGCGCAATCGCACGAGCCCTGTCAGCCAGCGTGCTCCATCCTCTAGGAAGTGCCCTGTTATCTCTCTCCAGAGCCTCCTCAGACGTGCCAAAGCGTATCAAAGAACGTCGTCTCAGCGGCACAGCTTCCCCAGATTGTCGGAGTTCTCTAATGGCATTGCGTCGTTGTAATCTTCTAGCAGGCTGCAATGATTCATCTTCCTCTTCTTGTTCACCCTGCGTGTCGTCTTCATACCGCACACGCTTCCTGTGTCGTCTCTGGCGGGGAATCGCAGCGTAGGGGATCCCCATTTATGTGGTATCTCTTGGTACTTCCCGTGCCAATTATGTCTTGTAGATGCCTCCGACCTGGAGAATCTGTGAAGAGAGGTTCGGTATTGTGGAGAACAAGAGGTGTTGAGTGCTTCTCTGTATGATAGGTCTAGCAAGGAACTCGCCAAATGATGAATAACAACAGTTCGATGTTTCAAATATTTTCCAGAAACTAAACGAACTTCCCTTGGTTTTATCAAATCTCTCTGTGGCTCTCCTCTGCATAGTATATAGTGCTGCCCTAAGCACACAGTCCGGAATTGGAAGGGTTATGTGGCCCTTGTGAATTGGCGGTACGCGCAGCAGCCAGTGTATTAGGTATAAAAACTTTTTCAAAGCATTCTCAGATTTCATCCTACTAAACGCATGTTCCTCTTTTTTTTCCCTTTCTTTGATACGAATTTTGCGTTCTATTCACTGCCTGGACATCGTCCGTTGGCCAAGGGAGGGGAAAAGAACGCTAGACCAATGCACTGTTCGACGGCGACCTCATACTGAGTTGTGTTCTTGACCTAAGCACATCTTAGTAACTGCGCTTGCGATACATTCACAACTCTTGTTGACTGTGACTTTTTTTTTATTATTGAAGTCTACTACACCACTATGTATAAACTAGGACTGGAATTAGTGATGCTCTGCTCTGATAGTACTCCTGTGATGAATATGTGTCTCAAACTTCTTCCATAGAAAGTTGACCGCCATCAAGCAACGTCTCAATATGACGAGGCGGTAAGGGGGTTGTTCACCTCTGGAAGCGACAACGAGATCAACGCAATCTCCCTTCTGAGCCTAGCACACGCCCTTAGCAGCTTTTTATATCTCTCTCTCTCAAACAGCAGGTCTTCAAAGAACAACCTCTTTCAACTCTGGCGTCAACCGGTCAAATACGCGTTGATGCAGCCTTTGCCTTTGTGGCACTTACAAACGCTAAGAGCTCTGAGCTTGCTGTTTTCCACCAAGCGCTCCACAATGTTGCCAATGGCGACCTTGGTTGGACTGCTCCACCACCAGGATGGGAGACATATCGTAATACTTGTGTAGTTGGTCGTTTCTGGATGATGGAGATTGGATTGAACATGACCTGTGTGCAACTGCATCCACTTGAGAGAGTCATTGAGTTCGTATCTCGATATTCTCAATGTTCAGAGTCCTACTCGATGGGTCTCAGACTCCAAGACTAAGTTCACAAGCATCGGGCTCTAAAATTCTATCAATAACCAGCAAAGAACGAGAAAATCTGGGTAATCACAAGCAACAGCTCGAGTTTTAGATTTTTGTCTCTGGGAAGCTCATAGCGCCTTTACTGGAAGGGCTGCTAGTAACACATCCAAGTGACTCACAGGGAGAGTTCACATCTCTCTTTTGATTGAGCGTCATCATCCCCTGTAATTGCATTATATATGGCATTTTTTTCAAAGACCATCTCGTCATAATGGCGCAAATTGTCATCTTGCTATTTGAAGCAGTACACACACCTGTGTCAAAATCATGACAGTGTTATGGATCGTCGATACAAGATGTTCAGTCATTTTTCCGGCACGAGAAACGCCATGAAGTACTACACACATTGTATATCACTATCACTCATACAGCTGTTCTTTGACATTATATGAAATAGTGGTGACAAGAGTTTTATCGTTTCGCTGAACTTTCTTCTTCTTCATATTTTTTGGATCCTTTGACCATGTTGCCTCCTGTATTGCACAAAGGGCCTCATTCTTAGCCATGAGTCCTAAAGTGTCCACAGTTCACAAGAGGAATGAGAGAATTGATTGAGGGGTCTGGGGACTCTGCCACCGCACCGCGCCGCGCCGCCGGCGCGAATAAAATTTATGTGTCAAACCTCTCTTGTTGTGAACTTGAGAGACTTTGAGTTTGGGACAAAGCATTGGCAGCCTGTCGATACTATATATATATGTTTACACTGTACAGCTAGTATAGCATTCTTCGAGTTCCGGGGGCGCCCGGATATTACCTAAAATACGCAGTATTCTATCTATTTAAGCACTCATTTTGTTTGACCGAAAATCGTTTTTGTGGCACTTTGTATTTTGTGCTCATCGAAAGGGAAACACATATATAAAAAAGATGCTGCATTCTACAAGCTTATATCTCTGACTGCACGCCAAATTATAAACACTATTTGGGATTCGGTATTATCAGTACATCATCTATCATGTCCCAAACGACGCTGTCTTCTGAAGATCAAATATTGAGTTATGGAAATGGAGGGTCGGAAACGATTGCCGTGATCCTGATGAGTACAATCCTATGTATCATATTGGTGTTCATGATACTGATCACCTTTACGTTTTGCCGCTTCAAATTCAAAGGTCATCTCAACAGAGCTAGATCCCAGGGCAAAGTTGAGAATGGGGTACTTGCCCTTGGGCTTGCAGTCATGTGGCTAATGGGTAATTGCCTGTGGGTCTTTCTGAGCAACAGAATGATGAGATGCTCGTTGTGGGCCTCTGTACCCTTTCTCTTGATTGCACTCACAGCCAGTGTTTTGGTTTTACATATATCTGCAATTGTTGTTTGTGTCGGATTGTTTGACCGCACTAAACTTGGTGAGAGAAAAGCTCATGGAAGCACAACTGGGAATACTCAAAGACAAGACACGAGTCTCGCGGGATTGTTGAATCGTAACTCTTCTGGTGAACCTCCATCTGCCACAGATCCACCAACACACAACACCAACTACAACACCCAAGGTTCACAGACAAGTCTGCCTATTATGCTGGGGACTTCTATTCCTCCGAGACCCACTGTGGCACCACAACTCAGTTCCGGTATGCATCACAAAGTTTGGACAGATGAACAAGATCGTGATCTCACCAACCGTTTCCAGAACTTGGAAGGCGGAATCCTTACGAAGGTTGCCAGTGATATTAAGAGTCTGGAGGAGCGAATTTCTGATGAGATACGCACACAGTTGCAAGAGCTGCTTGGTAGACCCAAGACCTAGATGATCAGCCTTTTTTTTTCTATATGGTGCTACCGCAAAAAATGATTGATACATGCAAGTACACAAGAGAATATCATCCATCTGCTTTACTACTCTGACAAAAAATATTCTGGTTCGACTACTTCTTTCACCCTACAATTGCCTTACTTATCATCAATGTGTCCTCAACTCACAAGAAAACACC
>JAKUBZ010000025.1:0-134342 GCA_030567055.1 Petasospora taoyuanica
CCATATCCATCTGGACATGTGGTTAATCCATCAACTGTGATTGTTGAACCATATCCTGGGGTGTACTAACCTACGTGAGTACACTGTCTCCACAAAACCACTAACTCCAAGACACACTCATGGACACTGATAATGTATCACTGACATACAAATCTGGACGTGGCGTAATTGTTGGAAGATATCAATAGTATAGTGTCAGAAAATCTATATGTGTACAAACTCGTGTAAATCTCTTCCCCCGTCTTCTGGAACCACAGACTCCAGGACACACTGGAGACCGATGTTTCCTCCATCCAGTACTGACAGTTGACTACCACCAACTGATAGTTCCCCCATAGGTTCCCATTTCATAGGTAATAATCATTCCCCCATCTCATCTCCCTTAAAAGTTATCTATCTCCATTCCAGCGCCCATATTGACACTCTCCTTTTTCCTTGACGTCAAGATTTTTTGCTCCGGTACGGGCCACACAAAACACTGGTGGACTTTTTTCAAACCCAGGTGGAACTCCCCATAGTTAAGCGCGCGCTCAGGTGGACTAATCGCCATACTTAAGAGCGAAAAAAAAACCCAGGTGGTCCGTCGTGACTATATAAGCTGGTCTCTTCGTACTATAACAGTACTGGACTAGAGCCATATGTTGACAACTTCCAAAACAGAAACACAGCCTTCGAAATGAGCATTTATTCAATCCTGTTATTGTGCTAGAGGGCAGTGAACGATCTCCAGTGCATACATCGGGAAGCATGGCCTATTGGATCTTGCGATACTCGTCGACAGAATAGCTCAATGCAAACTCGTAAGAGTTTAGCCCGTTATTGAGAACGTGAGCAGCTCCAAGAGCACTTACCCTGGGGTCAGAAGTCAACTCTCCACCTATATGGAAGACCCTGGAGTTCCCCATGATCACAGTTCCACCGATGTTGCCAGTTGATGACATCTCGTCCTCTTTCCCTTCTAATGCGATGTAGTAGTCATGATATACTCTCTGGATTATCCATTCCTTAGTTCTCAGATTCAGGCAGTACAGATAATAGAACAGCGTGTTGGCCTTCTTATCCAAGTCTCTTCTAGTTCTGAAGACCGGAGAGATATCTGGCACCAAGTCTTCCTCCATCTCGTATGCAAAGTCGCCTGGAACAGCCCCAACAATCGGAAGCAGGTACTTGTCCAGAATCACAGACTGATGACCTACCTTCTTCAACTGAGCCCTCTTACCTTCAAAATGCGTCTCTGCTTCGCTCCATGCTCCTTTCTTCAAGTCGAACATCCACAGCTCGCCAAAGATCTTCCTGCCATCGGTCCCTCCATGAATGAATAGAGTGGACTCAAACAGATCAACGCAATGGAAAGCTCTGGCTCTTGGGGGAGGGCTCAAGGAAGAGACTGGCGTAGCAAGAACAATATCTCCAAACTCCACATAATTATTGTAGCCTTCGTACACAATCGAAAGCTCCAGCTTCCAGAGATCTTGGATAACCTCATAGTGCAATCCATCTTGCTTCTGGCGGTAACCACCCATCACATACACAGTGGCGGGGCCAGTAGCTGAACGAACAGCCGTGGATGTATGCCCAAATCTCGGAACGGTGATGGGATATAACGTAGTAGAGTTTGGGTACGCCGTAAGCTCAAATTTGGAGAACTTGTGCGTAACAACATCCAGTATGTAGCCAAAGTTATTGAGGACCACCGACTTATCAATCAACAATGTTCCGTCATCACTTTTTGTCACTTTATCAATGATCTGTAGTCCTCCATAATAGAAAATGTGTCTCCTCGTTATTTGACTAGCAGTCGAACAGAGCAAAGGAGGAGGTACATCTCCAGACACAACAGGCCACGTAATCCTGTCAGTGACAGCCGATATGACAATAAGGCGGTCATTGGGCATCACAAATATGTTGTTCAATAGCTCTGAGTCCACTGGTAGTGGTAAATCCAGGCCAGTTCTCACTCGTAATTTCGACACGTCAACATCGACACCATCTAACCCGACACATCCACCGAAGATATAGATATTATCTTTCACATCACACGAGCTGTGGTACAATAGAGCAGGCATAGGCTCTTCCCCTAAGGTGGACGCTGTATCATAGTAATTGATGAATGCCTCGTTGTTCATAGCCGGCGCAAATTTCCGAGGCTTGCTGGATATCTGAGTAATGGGCGGTACTGTGGCCTTTCTCTCCAGTATACTGCTGACCTCTCCCATGTTGAACCGCGGGCTCCACTTTACATGTGTCTCATCGTAACTGAGTCGCCTTACAGCGCCAGTCTGCTCTGGAAGCCCTGCGTAACCTGGAAGCTTGGACTCGTAATATCTGTGGAGAAGAGCGTAAGTCTCTTCTGGGCTCTTTGCTCTGTGGCACGGGGAGTCTGGCTTGTATTCGACGAGAAAATGCAGCGGAGCCATGATATTTGAGCTGCTCTTCAATCTTTCTCGTGGTATCAGTTGTTGACCAGCAATCAGGAACGCTTTATGGAGTTGCAAAAACCGACACATGTGGTAAAAGATTGCTTGCTTTAGACTGTGATTGCGGGGTCGCGGTCAGCGGCGGCTGCCAAGATGCGTCTGCTCAGGGTTCAGAAAAGGCATAACCAATAAGATGCCTGGATATCCTCTACAACGTTAAATATCACATATCTGGTTGTATAATAAACAAAGTATTGATGAAATGGATTGATATAAATAGCACCAGCACCCGCAAGGATGTGGCTTATAAATAATAAATTGATAATAAATTCAAAGGTAATCTGATCACAGAGCACCTTTTGGGGTTGGACTCACTTCCGGTACCATAGTCTGGTGGTCTTTGTCTGGAGCATCTTCTTCTGTAGTCTGAAGACACCATACATGAGTGCTTCTGCAGTTGGTGGACAACCTGGCACATAGACATCGACAGGGACAATTCTGTCACAGCCTCTAACAACGGAGTACGAGTAGTGGTAGTACCCACCACCATTGGCACAAGAACCCATAGAAATCACCCACTTAGGATCAGCCATCTGGTCATACACCTTTCTCAAAGCAGGCGCCATCTTGTTGGTCAAAGTACCAGCTACGATCATGATATCGGATTGTCTTGGTGTGGCTCTGAAGATAATTCCCAAACGATCCTGATCATAACGTGGCGCCGACACATGCATCATTTCAACAGCGCAGCAAGCAAGACCGAAGGTCACTGGCCAAAACGAGGACTTTCTGGCCCAGTTAGAGATGGCATCGAGCGAGGTCAACACATATTCCATGGCGTTTGTGGATTTGTTATCTTGAGAGGCCAAAGGAAAGTCGGTGGCCATGGCCTTTGGCTTGAGGTCGGCCTGTGTCACCACCGATCTCACAAATGTATTTGAAAGAGCTAGAGGCTTCGAAACTGTCAAGCCTCTTCTTAGCATTGCTTCTTTTATTAGCTTTCTGTGACTTCTAATGGTAGAAGTGGTGATAGAGACCTGTCCCCGCTCCTCTTTTTTTTTCCGCTCCCTCTGGCATCCAGTGGGGTTTGTCGCGATTCAAGGGCTAGTCGCTACAACGTCACAGCTTGAATAAATCATGTGACCTTTATGCAATATATATTGTATGTTCGGCAAATGAAGAGAACTGGGTATTAGTTATTGGTGTGGGATACAGTCAGCATTGACACTGGCCCTGATCATCGTCATTTTTGTTGTCTGTAGCGATGTCCACCACTGTGTGCTTGTTAATATATAATTCCTCTGTTGGAACAGCAAAATACTCACTCTCAGGAACATCGTCCTTGGCCTCTTCGAAATCCGGTAAGCTCTTTGCAATTTTCTTGAAAAGGCTCTTCACATTGTAACCAATTTTTGTACTTGTCTCTATAAAGATTTGACATCCCAAATCCTTTGCCTTCTTCTCGCCGTCTTCAATGGATACCTGTCTTGTATCTAGTAGATCATTCTTGTTTCCCACAAGGCACAAGATAACGTTATCTCCCCTCTCCGCTTTTACATCCTCAATCCACTTATTCACAGAATCAAATGACTTCTTTGATGTTGTGTCATAGACGATCACAGCCACATGGGAGTCTCTGATGTATGATGGAATTAGCGATCTAAATCTCTCCTGACCTGCCGTATCCCATAACTGCAGTCTCACTGTCTTGTCGTCCAAGTACATCGTCTTCGAGAGGAAATCAATCCCAATTGTAGCCTGTTATTATCGATGTTAGTCAACTTAGATGCAACGGCGGGTTGCCTGAATAAACCCCAAACACAGGCACAATAATACTCACAGCATAGTTATCGTCAAACGTATCATACATAAATCTCGTCAGTAGCGAAGTCTTACCCACTTTTTCGAACTTTTATTAGTATTTGCTGATTGAGGCAAAGCGTTCGTTGCATGAATACTCACCTCCTTGTTCTCCCAGGAAAACCAGTTTGTATTTGCTTAGCGTCCCTGATTTGCTCATTGTCTGGTATGTCGCTGATCCAGAGAAGACTATTCAGTGTCTTTAGGGCCGCAGTAGTTGAACCTGTGACTCCTGCTCAGATGTGAAATGTTGTTTTGCTATGAGCAATAGGCGGACCTTCAAAGGTTTTTTGGGAGATCTGGTGTACGTTTTCAGTTTAAGCGCCCAAGCGCGGAGATCGGTAAAAAGTAGGCGAAGGGGTACATGAGCGTTTAGTATACGTACAATCTACTTCAGGAAGGGCAACTACATATCAAGAGAAAATAGGAGATACCATGGACCTTCAACCTGTTGAAAGACTAAGAAATACAGTAAGAAGATTGAAATGAATCGACTGAGGAGAGTTTGGCAGCTTAGGCTCTTGTCTCTGGTGCATCAGCGGTGACAGCAGTTGGTGCCACCTCAACAGCGGCAGCAGTTGTAGCCTCAGCAGTTGGCTCCGCTTCACTGATGTCCTTCTCCATAGTGATACCATCACCGACAGTGGCCTCCTGATCAAGTTCCTTGGAGGCAGTAGTAGAAGTAACACCAGAAGCGGTGATAAGAACGGACTTGTTAAAAGATGCACTTGGAGCCCAGAGATTCACACCGTTGGACAACATTGGCTTGATAGCGTAGATACCGACAACAACGGAAGTGACAGAAAAGAGCAACCAGTTCAAAGCACCGAAGGCAATACCAGCTTTGATAGCACGACAGCCTGAGCCGTTAAATGAGTAGACGTACCATCCGCTAGAGTAGGATCTGTCAGAACAGCTAAAGTCACCTAGGACTGCAGCAGCGGCAATAAAGCCAGTGAAGTTTACTAAAGCGCAGATTGGCTCCATGATGATAACAGCTCCTGGGATAATAAATTCTGGCTTCACGTAGCTGATGACAATGATAGAAATGGCATAGATGAACGAGATGAGACCGGCGACAAGGAGCCAAGCAAAGGAGCCATCCGAAGCGAACGCTCTGATCCCGCCGGCCTCTAAAGCCCAGGTCAAGAGTGCAAAGAAGATCTGAGTACCACGAAGGGCAAGACCAAAGGTCGTGCTATTGAGAAGTGCAACAGGGGAAACCATTACAGATGTGTATTTCGTGTTATGTTTTTTGAAACCACCGAGTGAATATCGCTAGAGGAGGAATAGATGATCCAGGGTGGCAATTGAACGAAAGGAGGGCCACGCCAAGCTTATATAGGCTCTTCAAAGCACATGTAGAATGCGTGACTTGACAAGAGTTTGTAAATTTATCTTTATGAGTACCGCAAAAAAATTATTATTTAAGGAATTGTGTCATATGTATAGGGTTACTCATCATACGTATCTAGAGCATTTAGCAGAAGAATTATGAACAGGTAGATCTGTACACCAAGGGATCACCACGGGCAATGGGAATTCCCACGGCCGATGGGCACAAGTTCATCTGCTACGTATTGTATTACAAAAACACGCCTGTGAGAATGTGCGCACTTTAAGCTGTTACGTGCTTTGTTTGCCTCAAGTGCACAAGGCTGTAACCGAGTCACTACAGATTGAATTCTAGTTGCTTACCTCTAAGGATCTCTATGTTGGCCAGCACAAGGGACTTAGATTTACATGAAAGGCTTGTGCAATTGTATTCAATTCATGTTCTTTGGTGATCTTTGCACAAGATCCATGCGTGGCTGCAGGGTCAATCTTTGGCTCATTTAATATATGGGAATGACAGGAAAAAAAATCTGAGGGGTGCGCAATGCGCAATCGAGTCAGAATGATCAGGCACAGCTCAATAATTCAAAGCAGTCCGGCGCACCCCTCACACTCAGTTGTTACACTATGAAGCACCATGGTGTTTCTAGCTAATGTTTGTTTACCAAGTTCTGACCATATGGCGTACTATCGACTGAGAAACACAATTGTGTTTTGGAAGGAAAAGCTTCAAGGAGAGTATCTGGCTTTTATATATATATATATGCGGCAGTATTATCGGTTCATTGCAGCCCTGCAGCTAGCGCTCTGCAGGGCTTTCATATAATTTTCAACAGATCAGTTCCTGATTTCGAATCCCCGCTCAAAACTTGGTGCAATTAGATTAAAGAATATTATTGCAGCCGTGGAGTCTGTCGACTCTGTTGGTAAAGCTCTCAGCTCTACATCCGGTAAAGAACATATCTGTATTGGAATTTGGCCATTTGCATATCCGTATATATGTTTCGCTTTCCTGCTGCTTGTGACTAATGCGATTGGCATTGTTAATAGCTATATAAGCCCTTTCACTGTGCCTATATGGTATTCGAACTGTGTACCTGATAGGTTGTAGCCTGAAATTTGAGAGTACTATGCATGGCTAAGGGCTCTATTCTTGACAGTTGGCTCTTGAAGCTCCACGGCTCAAGATTCAATGAGGTCTAGCCTCGGGTGCACTGGGCCAGGATTAAAGGGTTGGCACTATAGTGGGCTTGACCAGCCTTCCGGAGTTCCACGCCACGATTGAAATCAGATAGGTGAACTCTGATATATATATAGTTTAGATCGCTCTGAGTAATCAGTTGTGATTAACCAGCTATATATGCTTTAATTTGCAGGAAAGTCGTACATATGTGAAGGGAGCTCCTTAATTGACGTCAACATTATGGTGTGAAAGAGAAAGCAGAAAAACATGCTATATATATACACATCTCCTGCTCGTGATGTATATAGCATAGCAGTGAATCAAGAGCTGGGCTCAAAACCATAGTAATCACGATCTTGGCCACTGAGTGGGCAACCGATGACAAGCGCACCAATGAAAAACGAGCGACAGACTTAGCGCAAAAACGGCGCACGTAAAAGAGGAAGCGCGCTGCACTATTACTTGAATAGGCGATACTCTTACCCAATGTGGTTTATTACCGATTGCCCCCCGGAATAAGCGCGCCAATTTGTTCCGTTTACTCGCTCCTCCCCGGGCCGGAAACAAACAAAAACACTCGCACCGACGCCGCGATATGCCGACTTCCTTGCCAAATTTCCGTGTTCCGCGAGCGGCCCAGATTCTTACAGGCCGGTGAGCCAGCGCCCGAAATTCTATCAACAAATGAGCCACTTCAAATTTCTCTCTCTTTACAGATACTGCTTTTTTTTTTGAAGATTCAACGAGCTGAAAGCATCTAAAGCCTATTATATCGTTCTTTTTGTCTTCTCAATAAGCAATGAAGGTTTCCGCTGTTCTTTCTCTTGCCATTTTGTCTATTGGCACTGTGGCCTCTTCGTCAGCAGAGGCCACAGCACTCGAGGCAACCACTTCTACCAATACCCACAAATATGGTAGATTCGACAAGACTAAGGCCGCTTCTACGACATCTGAAACTGGTACTCACAAGTACGGTAGATTCGATAAGACCAAGGCGGAGTCCACCACCTCTGAGACCGGTACCCACAAGTACGGTAGATTCGACAAGACCAAGGCCGAGTCTACCACTTCTGAAACTGGTACTCACAAGTACGGCAGATTCGACAAGACCAAAGCAGCTTCTACCACTTCTGAGACAGGTACTCACAAGTACGGTAGATTCGACAAGACTAAGGCCGAGTCCACTACCTCTGAGACAGGTACTCATAAGTACGGTAGATTTGATAAAACCAAGGAGGCCAAGGACGTTTCCGAGTCTTCTAACGCTGCTAACATCTACGGTGCTGGTGTCGGTTCTGCAGTGGTTGTTGGCCTTGCTCTCTTGTTCTGAGAAGGGCCTCGCTACACTTTCATCTCATCCTCTTTATACATCCGAAGAAACTTGAGGTTAATTCAATTCATCTCTTGTTCGACGACCCCGATCCACACACATACCACCCAGCTATATTGCACAAGTTCTTTCCACCATTGTTACAGTCTCACCCTGCTATCAGGCCTTTACACTTCTAGGACTGTGGATTAATATGTCTAATGGCTTATCTCTTTTTAATTGTCATACACTTTTTTGTCAAGCATTTCTATGCATTAGAAATTGTAGAGGTGAGCCGTAGAAATCTTATCAATTGATACGGTCAATGAGATCTTTGCTCTTCTTTGAGTCTTCCCTTCTGCGGATTCTTGAAAGCAAATCATCACCATCAGACTTCTCTATTCTGGTCATCAGGTCATCAGAGTCCTTGACAGGGATGCCAACCTTCATTATATCATCCTCACACAATCTCTCGGCTTTCTCTGGGAACAAATCCTCATCTTCATCTCTTGGTGGGCGTCTCTGAGGCTTGCGAGGCTCACGAGGCTCACGGTTACGGTAGCCCTTTGGGTAGCGGCCTCTCTTCTGTGGTTCTTTCTTTGGGTTGAACAAGTAGTATCTCGAGTAGGCCGCGGCATTCTTCACCTTTTTGTCATCAATTCTACTTACTCTTGTTCTGAATTCCAAGTCCAAATTGGATTCATCATAGGGCTTCGCTGGCCTCTCTGTAAGGTCATCATACACCTCTTCCTGGTTTTTTGTAATGGTCTTCAGCACGCTCATGGCTTGTGCCTCGTCATCAAAGATCAAGTTCACTGGGATTTGTTAGTAATCCCATATAGAAAGAATCCAAAGGTAAAAACATACGGCTGCTATCGTTTATCCACTCAATTTTGAAGTACTCATTTGTGTGCTTGTTCATATACTTCTTAATATCATCCTCTGAAAGATTATCAACGCCAGATAGCCATACAGCTTCTGTTCTTCTTAGGTCCTGGATATGAGGCGTTAGAACTTGGAACAAAAAAGAAGCAGCATAGATGGGAAGGAACATACGTCGATATCCATTGTATCTGTCATCTTTTGTTTAGCTTTGTTTCCTAGCAGACGTTCGAGTTAACAGTCATCTACTTTTGGTATTTTTCAGAGATTGCAACACGTTCAGTGCGCGAGTCCAGAGTGCTCATGAATCGAGCCAGCTAGACCAGCTCAAATCTTTATAGTTTGGAAAGCTACTGATACAACCAGCTATCATACAACAATACAGTAGCTTTTGGAGTATAATATATATAATGCGCCGGTAGAAATATGTACGGATACACGGCAGAATAAATATGACCTGAGCAGACAGTCAATCACTTTTCCAGCAGACGGCCTTTCTGGACACCAGAATTGCTCTCTGCGATTCCCCATATACGATCCATCTTAAGTCCTCCAATATCATCATGCACATAAAAGGACTCATCATCAGTCGTCCAGTTTACCGTGCCAAATCGTCTGTCAGTAGTTTTCAGTTCTTTTGTCCTGATAAGGGTGTTAAAGTACGATCTACCAGTGAAAGATACTTTCTCTGCCAACAGCATCTCGTCCCTTGTGAGTTCTTCAAGTTTTTGAGGCGAATCCGTGTGGTACAGTCGGAAAATTCGGGAGACGTGGTCCTGGGTAAAGAAATGAACAAGGGGCAATGGCAAGACCGATGAAGCTGCCAATATGATACCAAGCTGATTACTAAGTGTAGACGACGAATATACCAGTTCAGATACGTACAAACCAATAATTCCAAAGCCAAGACAGGTGCGTTTAAGTACGGAAATTGCAGATTGTGAAGGTGATGTGTAAATTGGTGAGATCCCGGGACGTAGCTTATTGTCAAGTGGGGTTGAGCCTAAGGCAAGCGGCCTTGAGATCTTGACAACAGGCCAGTCGGTCTGAAGAGCTCGAGATGAATGGAGAGCCCTGAGAAAATGCCTCTGGAATTGCATTGATAACAAACGTTGCAGAGCTATCGAATGTGTGGCTTTGATCTTGTGGAGTGGCACTTAGGGTACAAGGCCTTCTAATTTCCCCAGACTTGAAAATAAGAGAAGGAGAGAGAGGATCGCGTTTTTCGTTACCCTAGTGACGTTCGTCGCTGCCGAGCTAGAGCTTTTGTTGTGATTACCCGCAGCGAAGGTGCCAAATTCGGAATGCTTCCTCTTTCGGACATTTATGAACAAAAACAGATGGCGTTCGCCGTCCTTTTTTTTCCTCCCACTCTGCGCTCTTCCCCCATCACACAATTTGATGAGAGTCTTGTATTTAGACGACCTTCTTTTTCCACGGCGGCTAAGCATAATACTCTTGAACGGATAGCACAAGAAACTGAAGCCACATACTAAACATGGATTCCGACTCTACAAACAAGTACGTGCCAGATCACCGTCGAACCAACTTCAAGAACAAGGGAAGATTCAACCCTGATGAGTTGCGTCGTCGCCGTGAGAACCAAAGCGTTGAATTGAGAAAAGCCAAGAGAGACGAGACCCTTGCTAAGAGAAGAAACTTCAACATCACTGCTGATATCTCTGATGATGAGGAGGATGACAAGAAGGATGACGACTCTTCTTTCTTGAACCAGTTGCAGCAAGAACTCCCAATCATGATGGAGCAGATCCAGTCTAAGGACCTTGACTCTCAATTGGCTGCTACGGTTAAGTTCAGACAGATTTTGTCCAGAGAGAAGAATCCACCAATTGACTTGGTCATTCAATCGGGCGTTGTCCCAACCTTGGTCAACTTCATGACCGATCACCCTGAAATGTTGCAGCTTGAAGCAGCATGGGCCCTCACAAACATCGCATCTGGTACCTCTCAGCAAACCAAATTTGTCGTCGAGGCTGGTGCCGTTCCATGCTTCGTCAACCTTCTCTATTCCAGCTCCATCGAGGTCAAAGAGCAAGCCATTTGGGCTTTGGGTAACGTTGCTGGTGACTCTTCAAACTACAGAGACTTTGTGTTGTCCTGTGATGCTATGGGTCCTGTTCTCAGCTTGTTTGACACTGCCAAGATGTCATTGATCAGAACCGCTACATGGACACTCTCTAACCTCTGTAGGGGTAAAAACCCACAACCAGATTGGGATGTTGTCTCCCACGCTTTGCCTACTTTGGCTAAGCTAATCTACTCTGTTGATGTTGAGACACTGATCGATGCTTGTTGGGCCATCTCATACCTCTCTGACGGACCATCTGAGGCTATCCAGGCTGTCATTGATGCCAGAATTCCAAAGAGGTTGGTCGAGTTGTTGAACCATGACAGCACTTTGGTCCAGACACCTGCTCTCAGAGCCGTTGGTAACATAGTCACAGGCAACGACCTTCAAACTCAGGTTGTCATCAATGCCGGTGTTTTGCCAGCTTTGCTGCCATTGCTCTCATCTCCAAAGGAATCCATCAGAAAGGAGGCTTCTTGGACCATTTCCAATATTACAGCCGGTAACCCAGAACAGATCCAGACTGTTATTGACGCCAACCTGATCCCACCTTTGATCAGGCTTTTGGAGTCTGCCGACTACAAGACAAAGAAGGAGGCTTGCTGGGCTATTTCAAACGCCTCTTCCGGTGGTTTGACAAAGCCGGACATCATCCGTTACTTGGTGTCACAAGGCTGTATCAAGCCACTCTGTGACTTGCTACTGGTTGCTGATAACAAGATCATTGAGGTGACATTGGATGCCCTCGAGAACATCTTGAAGATGGGTGAAGTTGACAAGGAATCCAGAGGCTTACCAGAGAATGAAAATGCCATGTACATTGAGGAGTGTGGCGGTATGGAGAGAATCTTTGACTGCCAGAACAACGAGAACTCCAAGATCTACGAAAAGGCATATGGTATCATCGACAAGTACTTCTCCGCAGAAGAGGAGTTTGAAGATACCGGTTTGGCTCCTGAACAGAGTGGCAACACTTTCACATTCAACACTGGCAACCAGACCCAGTTCAACTTCTAAGTTCAAATACCCATTCACAACACTCATACTGCACACACCATGAGCTCTACAGCCCTTTGAAGCGTTTTTCGAAATTTTGGGCGGGCTTCATGGCTACTTGTTCTTTCTTTTTTTCCTCCTCTCTTTTGTCTCTCATCTCGTCTCATTATCTGGTTTTAGCCTTTTACACTTTACTTTGTCTACTTTTAATTGTCATTTCCTCTTTTTTTGTTTCTTTTAATTCTCTTTGATCACTTGCTTTTAACAACCATTCTCTCTGTTGATTTACTTTCCTTTGTCTGTTGCTACATACGACGACTATGCGTACTACTGCAGCCATACCATCTCTCTCATATCGCCATCTGATTGTGCTTTTCACATTTGGCTCCTCTTTCGTGGCCCATGAACTATATCATATATTATAACGCTGGATTATGTCCATATATTAAATATCCAAGGGCTTGGAACTGCTCCCTCCCAGATCTTTATGTATATACGTACACCGTTTTGTACCACCGAATATTCTAGTCGACAATCTCAATGATCTCGTTTCAATGAGTATGATCGAGATCAACATTACAGCCGATATATATGCATTCGAATTTGGGTCTTAGTATGCGCTTCATCAGGAGAATATTCCAAATAACTGAGGACGCTCTCATGTTTCAAATTAGCTTCTAGTTTATATTTGAGTCTACCACGCTTCACGCTCCACGATCTTGACTCTGCTAGGAAAATATAGTGCGCGCCAGGTCCTGTCAGAGCGTGGGCGTACAGTAGACATGTGTAAACAAACAACTGCAACTCATTAGCAACGGTATACAGAATCTCCTTGTGGCACAGGTTTTGTTGCACTTGAAAATGATACCGTCACCCAGCCATAACGGGAAGACACAGAGTAAGCGGCAGCGGATCCTCAATTTACGTCGCAAGCTCCACAATAACGAGCCCAATCAGCCGACTCATAACAATGCTTCATCATATTCCAGAACAGGTTCCAGGCAAGAACAGGGCTCACCAGCGCCTGCCCTAACGAGATCCGATGTAAGGAAGATATTAGGAGATCCACTGCCCTTACCGTATGCCATAAAGTCTAGGGATACTCCGGGGAGGCCCCCCGGTGGGCTCTTACCCAAGCAGAGCACAGGACCGGGGCCAACCACAACAGTACACAGAGAAACACATGGTAATATCAGTGAGGCGAGAGGTATCATGGGTCATGCAGAGTCTTGGAAAAGCGAAAGACTGCGAGAGTCTATACAGAACATGCTCAAACCCCTGCCTTCAACAGAGGAGGCCAATGCGACGTCTCGAGTTGAGACACCTACTCAATCGCCTGTCACAAGAAATGCCATAAAGAACATTTACGAAGCTCAAACGCCGGCGAATCCCGAAAAAAAAGAAGCTGAAGGATTCTGGATGCCCATTGGAGTCGACGGAGGGGTGCCCGCAAGAAGAATTATGGATGCACGGGACAAGGACACCTTGCTGATGGAATTTCGAAGTGGTTTGAACCAACCTAAGGAACCTATGGCACAAAGTAAGATACCAGAATCATTCCTTACAGCAGGTATAGTTTTTCTTGTTCTATTGTCTCTCGTGTGTGCTCTTTTGAAGGTATGGCTTCTGGCTTAAGCAATTGGCACATGGAGTGTTATGAGTGACTGATGGACATAAGGCAAAGGACACTCTAGATAATGCGAAATGCTCGTACGTGTATTGTTTTTATCGTTGATTCATTCGTCATAATCACTTGAAGGGGGCTTGCCTGATTCGCTTCTCATATAGAGGTCAACTTGGAGATGGTGAGTTAGTATTGATCGTTTTAACAAAGGTCGCTCATGACAAGGAACTTACTCGCTGTACTGAAGGCGGCGAAACCGGCACACCCAATAAGGGCAGCCTGTGGTCCAGACTTGAAAGCAAGGCCACCACCCGTTATACATCCGGCAGCAACACCATTGTAAATGTCGTTCTTGGCACGAAGCTGAGAATACTGTTAGTAGATGGCACACATTTGGAAATCACAGATGATTATACTTACGGATTCTACTCCACACTCCACACCAGCATAGATCATACCAATGTAACCAAAGTTCTTTGCACTCGACCAAGCTCTTTTACCCATGTCTGTGAACTGGAGCTTCATCTGCTGTTTGAAAGGAAGATCTGATATGTGACCAGTTGCGTTACCGATGGGCACATCATAAGCCATCTATTAATCGGGCTGTTAGTATTGTTCCCTCCTGTTGCACAGCCATAAAAAATACTTACACTGGCCATGAAAAGACCAAAGACACCACCCAGACCGAAACCTGTGACACCAGAAATGATGGCTTTACCTGGACAAGACATCATGAACTCCACCATCTGTTTGGCACCTTCCTCGGCCTGCTCCTCTTGTGTCATCTCGTTGATGTTCTTTCTTGGTGCCGTACTGGCATGCTCCAGCCCAAATCCTCTGAATGACATCTTCAGTTATCGGTTCCGATCAGTGACTATGTGTATTTTCTCGGTGGGTATTTCTTCCGTGAGGTGCCGCTCATTTCCTGATTTTTCACGATCCAGTACTTCATCGCGCCCAATTACTACATCTGAGCTTGATAATAGTTGATTGAGACATGAGACACATTAAATTAAAGAAAATACGCGTGAATACGTAGAGCTTCTAGATCAGGTAGCTGCCACCAGAGGGCCTGAACGGGAACGTCCCTCTCTTTCAAGAGGTGGGACGTCAACATCTGGTGCCTCCGCAACGGGTACGCTTCCCATGAGACCTTTACTCTCTGCAAAGGTTGAGGATCTCATGAATAATGGGTCCTCCTGGAAGTATTCGTCCTTGATTGGATGCAAGAGTACGGTCTGGTTCTTTATCGTAAGCACCGTGTTCGTAGGCACTGCGATCCAGTCTCCACGCTCGAACGTTAAAGGCTCGGAGGCAACCATGATGACATTCTGGACACGATCAACCCTTTCCATTCTGTACTGATTTGGCTCGTATTCCACAAAGCTGCTACCACAGCTAAAGTGTAGCGACGCAGCTTCTTCAGTTTTGGATGTGATATAGCGCGAGACCACCACGGAGTGGCCGTCGGTCACTGCAAAGTTCAAGAGCGATGGCTCTTGTGTGTCCTTGGTCCAATCTTTGATGTATTCAATGGTCTTGACCAATGCCTCTCTGAGGACACTGTGACTAAACTCTGTACCACTTGGGTCCACACCCATCTTATCTAGCGTGTCCAGGAACAGTGCAAAGCAGCACTCACTATCGGTGGATCCCTGAAGAAACAAGAAATAGTCGTCTTTGATATGGTTGATCAGCTTGCGCTTGACACGACTGAAGTTGGAAATTCCACCATTGTGCATGAACATGATGGAGTGAAAAGTGAAAGGGTGGCAGTTCGTCTCGGATAGAACACCATATGTGGATGCTCTCACATGAGCAAAAACCAAGTTAGATTTGGTCTTCTCTGCTAACTTCTCCAGGTTCATATTGTTCCAAGCCGGCGTGATGGCCCTAAAGACACAAGGCCCCGATTCAAATTCAGGATCCAGAGAATAGTAGCCCACACCGAAGCCGTCGCCATTGATGGGGCGTCTTCTGTCAAGACGAAGCCTACTGTCGAAAGACTGGCTGGGTCTTTGTGTTAATACAATCCTTCCCCAATTATAACGGAAATGCTGACTCACTTGATGATGGAGTGCGCTGGGCGTGTCAAGAGATGTGATAAAAGGATTGGATCCTTGCCCTTGAAGATGAGGAAGCGGCACATTGTTTTCCAATGGATGATTTTCAGCTATTGCTTATGAATCGTCCAAGAATGACAAAGACTATCTTTGATTTCCAAATAGAGCTGATTGCAAATGCTTCTTGCCATGAGACATGACGAATTCACTGTGGCTCCCCCGAACGCTATTGTCCCCGCGACCCATGGCCTGTAAGCCCCATTAGCGGAACTCACCTTCGCGAAGCCCATGGGTGCACGTGCTAGGGAGCATGGGGCCCTGGTGCCAAACCCCCGGAAGAACCCACTGGCGCTCTTTTCCGTCGTAACTTGTGCGGTTTTCCGAACTTAAGGTAAGATTTTAGAACCCTTTTCCAGAGCTTAGACCTTCGAAACTAGGAAGCTATTACGAATAAGCGGGCTTCGTTCAATTGCCGCCTTTTACCGGCTCTGTCTTCATCTATCAGCTTCTCGGTTAACTGAGCATACTGTACACCCTCATCTCTCACTCTGCTGTATATCATCAACTGATCATCTCGCGTATTCGAAGACCGCAGGCTCATACTAGAAGCGATATAATATGGCGGGTCATCTCACCAATGGGCTCAGGATGAGCTCTCTCCCCACACAGGAGCAGACACCGCCACAACAACAGCAGCAGCACAGCCTGAACTCACTTGATGATAAAGGACTAAAGAAGCCCAGAAGGAAACACAAGAATTCAAAGCTGGGGTGCCTGCAATGCAAAGAACGTCGAATGAAGTGTAACGAAGAGCTTCCCAAGTGTCGAAACTGCCGCATCCGTCAAGTCAAGGTCCCATGCAGTTATCTCTCTTTCACTCCACAGGAGAAGAAAGAGTTTCAGATCCAGAAGGAGAAGCAAACAGCATCGCGGGCTAGTTCTTCAAAATCTCCATTGTCAAGCTCATCACCAGCGGATGAAAAGAGTAATAAAGAGCCAGTGACAATAAAGCTGATCAAGCACATGACACCTCCATATCTGAGGTCACAAGAAGTTAAGGCTTCTGGAGAAAGTACGTCGTCTGCTCAGGGACGTTTGATTTTGGCCAAGATGATAAACGAATCCTTCTTTCAGAACAAAGAGGCATTTAGCTGTCATTTCACCACAACGGCCAGCTGGCTGGCGATCCAGATGAACAAGCGCTTTGGTCTGTCATCTTCCAATGATGAAGAACTGCAAAATACCATCAACGTTTTGGAACACATCGGTATGAGATCCAAGAGCGGTGCTATCAACGTTTTGAGAAGATGCGTCTTGGATATGATTCAGGCACAGGAAGCTGGGGATTACCGAAAATGTGCACAATGTTACGCAGGAATGACAATCCCTACAATGTCCCTACAGACTTATGACATTCTGAACGAAGAGAGCATCAGGGGATTTTACATCTCCGGATCTGTGGTTGCCCTTGGCGATTTGTATGAGAGAACTCCTGATGCATCTCCAGCGGCCAGCTTCGTCGCCTCTTCTTTGGCATTCACCAATCGATCTCTCTATGTGCCCAATTATACGTTTGCCGTTCTTGCTGAGATATCTGAAGTGTTGAACGGGATGGACGGTTTGGTCCGGGATTCCAAAGATGAGCTGCTCATACGACATTACAACAACTTGGTCAGGTACTTCCAAAACGAATTGAAGCCTGATGTTTTGAAGAACAACTATAACCCATCAAGTGTCATTTCATACTCGGCAAAACTGCTCTATTCCGTGTTCTACAAGTTCTATCAGATCGCACCAAGCGAAATATCCACCATCCCATCCTGCAGCAGCGCACTTCACAAGATGGTGTACTTGTTCTACTTCATGATGAGTCGTGTTTTGGACAACATCTTCCCAGAGGTAAGGTACATTACGAAGTACCGTTTCATTGGTCCTACCAACATGTATCCATTCACCAGGGAGGATGTCTTTGATGGTGCTGCTGGTGAAGTGTTGTATTACATCAAATATGCGTTCCGCCTGTCTACTTTCTTCTCAAGAAGATTCGACTTGTTCAACAAGTTTATGAAGATTGAGAACATGTTTCCTGAGACACTGGCACAGCACAGATTGATGTCAAGAAAATTGAAAGTCAATGAAGACTTCATAACAGAATTCCGCTCAACATTGATCAAACCATCGCATTACCCACAGGTTTATACCAGAGATGCCACAACACAGGGCTCCTTCTCCATTGAGTTCAATGCCACTTATCCGTTGTCCTTCGAGTTTGGCAATCTGATGACCTTAGATGGTGGCACAAACGGCGGATCTTCTGGAGGTGACTGTTCAGATCTTGTGCACAACACCGATGTCTTTAAGAAGTATGATATCATAGAGAGTGGTTTGCTGCTTAAGGATTATGATCCATTGAACGAGGCCATCCAGGAGCCTCCTATTGAGCAGGAGACTTCCGCTTCCTTGCGTAAGTCTGTGGAGGACTACAGGGAACTGATCAAGTCATTCATGCTATGATACTTCGTTATAACGTTCCTAATCAATCTCTATAACTCGTGTAGTATCTCCTCTATGATACCGTCCGGCGGTGATGGTAATTCTATCCAGGCAAACGTCTTAGATTTGTAAAGAGCATTCAATAGAGATCCTAGCTCAGCACTGGATTTGAGAATGTGCGAGGAGTTGTACAGTTCCTGGGCAATTTCCGCCTGGTGATTGTCCATAAGCTTGTCATTAATAACCACAACCAGTTTCTTCTTTAAACGTAGTGTATCAAGAATGGAGCCCGTGCCAGCATGTGATATCACCAGGTCACTCTCTGATATGTATGCATCAATATCATTTGCAAATGGGATCCCTTCCACTTCCACCCTTGAGTTCTTTCCTCGTAGTTGCTCCAAAGATTTGGTGAACTGCGCAAGACCGCCTTCTGCTTTACCATACTGAACAATCACCTTGTCATATCCTTGCTTGTACAGCACGTCAAGGACTTCAGAGTGAAGCACCAGCTCAATCAGCGCAGTGAAGGCGACAGTAGCCCCGGTTGTGACGAATACAGACGGCATTCAGGGTAGTAAATGGTGGAAACGATTTTCACACGTTGTATGATGTTTGTTCTCAAGAAGCTTGAGATTTGGAGCTGCACAAAACACAAACGCGATATCTGGGAACCTTCAACCAGATCTGCTGGTTCCCACCCCGTATTTTTGTATATGTGTCAAGCGCTTGGTTGGATGCAGTGAAATTAATATAAAGATATTGATATTGAATGATGGTGAAAGAAACAGCCAGCGAGTCTATAGATAATATTGCACTAGGCGAGAAGCTACAACGAATCTCTCCAGACAAGAGCCAGACAACTGCATCAAAGATCGGCCTACTCATACTGCGCAGTGCGCTCTTTCTCAATACAATGATGGTGTTGTTGGTCTTCCATATTCGTTCCCTGATTGTCACAGTAACACAATCTGTGGAAAGCCTGCTATCTGTGCCATTGGCTATCATTCTACTCGTTGTAATGGCCACGCATGAGGCACTTACTCGCTTGAAGAAGAAGCTCATCACAGATCAAGGGGCTACACCGAATCCAAACATACCTGACACTGTTGAATCAGCGCAGTACCACGAGATAGATTCACTTTTTTGGGGAAAGACTGGGAGCATACAAAGACTTGTGATGGGAAACGACTACCAATCGCTGCTACTGCGTGTTTCGTATGGACCTGATCGGCGTGTTGTGCTTGAATCTGATCTAGCTGGTGATGAGCCAATTGGTCACACAGAAAGCGAACACCCATCCGGTGCTCAAGGGACAGACATAGACATAGAACACACGGAATCAGCGCATCTAACGTCCAGACTGCACCGCCACCACTTCCACCATGCTCCTAAACTTCCCTCGAACAGCAACATAATTAAATCGAGCTGGGGCATGCTGAGAGAGACTAGACTATGAGAGTGTTAAACAACATCTGCTACAATTTCCTTTTCTTAATAGATGACAAGTTAACTATTAAATCCTGTATACACCATAACGTTTTAGGCCTCTGTGGTCTGACCTGTAGTCTCTTCATCAGCACTAGCCTCTTTCTGCTGCTGCTCTCTCTCTTCGTCCTTGTCCTCATCATGCGTAGCGTCGTCATCATCATCACCACCCAACAAAGCGGCGAATCTGTTCTGTTCCCTGCTAGAGTTTTGTCTCGACTCCGTTGGTGTTGGCGTAGTGTTGGTGTTGGAAGCAGCGTTGGTAGCACTAGTCTTACCACTGTTACCACTGATACCGCCGGCAGCTGGCTTACCTCTCAACGATCTCGATTTCGAAAAGTTATTCATTGGACCCAAATTTGAAGACGAAGATGGCGTAGAAACATGGCCAACTCTCTTGATGTCACCTTCAAAGGCACGGCCATTACCCCAGCCGGCATTTCTCGAAGAGTTCGATCTCGAGTCTGACTTATTCTGCCTTCTGCGGTCATTCGATCTCTGATCCTCAATGCGCTTTTTCTCTTCCTCAGCATGAATCTCCTGGATCGTCTTTGGACCCTTTTCAGCTTCACCTCCTCTCCATCTGTTCTTCTTCAAGTCAACCAGATCCATAAGAGAGAATTTGAGTCTTGATGAGATCTTGGCATTCAACATCGGAATGACACCAGCCTCAAAGATGCCGTTGAATGACCTTCTATACTCGTCCACCTGCTGTGGAGAGTCAAGAGTAGGACCAGCGGTCTTGAGCAACTGAATCAAGTTCTCCAGTGTGTCATCAGATGGGTCAACGACGTTCTCACACAACTTTTTCAGACACATGAAGATGATCTTAGGAGACAACAAGCCCAACACAAACAAGTGGCCAATAAATCTCACCAGGCCAAGACCTCTTCTCTTGGCGGCGGCAGCTTGGTAGTATTCCTCGGTCATCATTTCCATCTCCAATGGCGAACCGTCCTCGTTGGTTGGAAGCTTATCCGTCCAGCCCTTCTGGTACTCGGTCTGACACTTCGATAACAATAGCACATGCACTAGTGCACCACCAGAAAGTGGCTCACCTTCTTTGTTTTTCAAGTTCACATCCTTGATATCGTCACTGATCACTTTACACATCTTCGCACAGAACTGGGCATACATGTTGGACCAATGAGGCTCGTCAGTGGCCTTGTCAAATGTTGCACCGAGCACAAGCTTGAGGGAGTCAGCAGTCTCTTCCCATTTGGACTGCGAGGCAAGCTCAATGATCTTATCCGTGATCTCCTCAAAGTATTCCAACGTAAGCTTGTTGAGCAAAGATTTACACTTTCTCTTGATATCCTCCTCGGATAGCAGCTCAGTTCCATCTGGGGCGAGCTTCTTCTCCTCTTCAGCCTCGGCTGGCTTAGCGGCTCTGGACTTTGGAACCCATCTGTTAGCGGACTTAACGAGCTTCTCAGCTGGTTCAGCCGGCTCTTCTGGTTCTCTCTCCCTGTCGTCGCCACGGTCGCCTCTTCTGTTAGACTTTCTGTCACCTCTGCCGGAACCACCTCTTCTTTTGGAGTTTGTTCTGGAGTTAGATCTGGAGTCGAACTTTCTAAGGTTCGAAGAAGACTTAGAGAAGCTTGGAGAGCCCGAGATACCACCCTGGCCAAACTTGAAGCCACCTCTTGAAGAGGCAGATCTGTCACCGCGAGCGGAAAGCTCAATAAATTTGGTCTTCTCCTTGAAATCGCTGTCAACAGGATGCGTACACTTCTCACGCAGCAGTAAGAGGAAGAGCGGGTCATATCTGTATGTTGGACCTGCCTTCTTCAACTCCTCGGATATACCCTGGTACTCAGCTGGGTAGGCAAATGTGTACGGGTCCTCGATGGCTTTTGCCTCCTCAATGGCCTTCAAGAACTTAGTGACAGTGAAACCGGCCACCTCCTCGGCTGGAATCTCAATAGTCTCGTCAGACTCCTCGGTAATGGCAGACTTCTCAGCGGGCACACCCTTCTCCTCAGTGAACTCTTCGGTCGTTTTCTCCTTCTCAGTCTCTTTTTCCTTTTCGGGCTTGAGCTCATCAGCAACAGCGTCGGCAGTTGGTGCAGTTACATCATCGGCTTTCTCTTCTAACTTGACCTCGGCCTCAGGTTTCTCCTCCTGGGACACTGGTATTGGCTCTGGAGTTTGTGTGGAAGCTGCAGCCTTTGCGGCAACGGACTCCTTGAACTTTCTGATTGCCTCCTCCTTGTCATCCACTGGCTTTGGTGATGTCTCCTCGGTCTCTGAAGTAGTGGCCTTCTCAGCAGGTAGCGTGGCGGTCGTGGCCTGCTCTGGAGCTGGTAATGGTGCGGATGTTTGTGCAGGAGCTGGATCCGGAGATGAGGCCTTTCCCACTGGCTTCGTCTCAGATAGAGTATCAACTGCTATGGTATTTCCTGCTGCTGCGGCAGCTGCAGCGGCAGCCTGCTTCTTAGCAGCTCTCTCGGCAACGAGCTTCTTGAAAGCGTCTCTGACGTCGTTGCCCTTGGAGTCGTCCTTCACTGGAGATGCAGGTGTCACAGGGGCGACACCGGTGTTTCTCTGATGGCTCAGCTGGGCAGATGCAGTTTTTGGGGTCGACGAGGCAGATGACTTGTTCAAAGTGGCCTGGGCAGACTTTGGTGTCTGGTTGAGAGTTGGCAACTCCACTTTCTCACCGGAAGGAGTGGTGAGGTTGATTTGATGCTGCGTGTTGCTGTACTCGTGAGCTCTGTATGTGTTCTGTGGGTAGCCCTGTGGAGCGTAGTACTGGTTAGAGTAGTAGTGGCCTCCGTAAGATTGTGGGTAAGCACTCATGTACTCACCCGTTGGAATGTACTGTTGAGTGAAGTACTGGCCCTGAGCTCTGTTGGCGTTCATACCCCTTCTTTGCTGGTAGGCACCACCATTGTTACCAGTGGCCGCACTCTGTTGGGACCCGTTATGGGTGGAAGCAGGGGAGCCGGCATTCGCACCTGGAGTGGTGGAGATGTTCTCGTTGTTTTGAGACATGTTCCCGATCAGTTCTTTCCCAATCTTTCACTGGAATGCAACTGAAGTGAGCAGATATGAAGAAAAAGCAATCGATGCAAATGCTATCACTATCAGAAATCACAAATCAGATCTTTTTGAAGTGTAACTTGTTCCTCTGAATGCCTTCTAGTCGTGTCTTTCAAATTAACTGGCGGCGCGTTTGCTGTTGGGCTAATGTGCTGCGTATAGTGTGTGTGAAAGCGAGACTGTGCAGACGCTCTGTGTTGCTGCCTTTCTGTAATTGGCAGACGCAGGAAATCCGTGTTATGAACTGTCCTGGCGAGGTTGTAAAGAAAAGCCCTGAGGTTGGAAGTTTCTCTAGAGAAGGAGACTTTTATGAAATGTGCTCCTTAAGATTTCTGTCTCGCCCATTTTTTTTTTAAATTTCGCAGGCGCCGCCGACATTTTTTTTTTTTCACTAGGGATCACATCGTCATACAATGGAGCCAAAACCGTTCTGAGTATTACTCTTGGTGTGGGTTTGTTAGGCTGTGCCTTGGGGTAAAGTGGGTCGGTTGGCGCACCCAGGAAAACTAGCAACGGCCTAGCTGCTCGCTCCTTCGCGCGTTTACCTGCAAATGCACTCACCTAGAGAGCGCGTAAATAGCAGCACGACGGATCAGATGTGGAGATGGAGTTCAATAGATTACTAAATTGCGCTGTTAGGTACAGTCATAAGTTCATTTATTCGTGAATTTCATAGGTGTATACTGTGGGAATGGTCACACAGTACTGTAAGAGAACTGTGCCCTCAAATGATGGCCAAGCAATGCATAGACCAAAAGCCCGCCAGTGAGTAGTAGGAATCCATAGACCATGAATTGATCTTTTCTTGATTCTCTGTGGAAACATACAGCTTGGAACTCCTCTGCAAGCACATCATTACACTGCTCAAGCTGCAGGCCCTGACAATATTCTTTTGTACAAGTTGAACATGAAGATGAGCTGGCTTCCTCAGATAGCGTCAAAATCGCATACTCCTGACCACATAGACACCGACATAGATTCTGGTAGCACTCAGCTGAGAGTATGAAGAGAATTAGGACTGTGAGTAAGCCCGATATTGATGTGTTTATTAGCTTCATGAAACGCAATCGCTTAAATATCATGGCAAGATAAAGTACGCCAGAAGACTTTCAGCCATAATTTCAATGGAGCGCGCCAATTTCTCTGCTTGCCCCCCCCGAATTCGAAATCGCACACACACACTTGGCTACATCAACAACGCCACCGATTCAAACCCGCCATTGTAAATAATCTTGGTGGGAGCTACAAGCATACACAATGTCATCAGCAGTAGTTCATGAAGGTGGCATCAAGCCAGTAGGTTAACTAATCGATACTTCTGCTGTGTGTTTCGAAGTCTTAATTTACTAACAATGCCAACCAGTTCTTCGAACAACGTATCCAGGATACGGAGATTCAAATCAATGCCAAAACACAAAACCTGCGTCGTCTTGAGGCACAGAGAAACACCCTCAACTCCAAAGTGAGATTGTTGAAAGATGAGCTCAAGTTGTTACAAGAGCCAGGCTCATACGTTGGAGAAGTTGTCAAGGCCCTTAGTAAGAAGAAAGTTCTCGTGAAGATTCACCCAGAGGGGAAATACATTGTCGATCTCGCACCAGAAATCGACATCAAAGAGATTAAGCCATCGCTCAGAGTGTGCTTAAAATCAGATAACTATAACCTTCACAAGATTTTACCAAACAAAGTCGATCCATTGGTCAGTTTGATGATGGTGGAAAAGGTCCCGGATTCGACCTACGATATGGTTGGTGGGTTGACAAAACAGATTAAGGAGATTAAGGAAGTGATTGAGTTGCCAGTGAAGCACCCGGAGTTGTTTGAGAGTTTGGGTATTGCACAACCAAAAGGTGTTATCCTGTATGGCCCACCAGGTACCGGTAAGACGTTATTGGCAAGAGCTGTTGCTCATCATACTGAGTGTAAATTCATCAGAGTCTCCGGTTCTGAGTTGGTGCAGAAGTACATTGGTGAGGGTTCCAGGATGGTGAGAGAACTGTTTGTGATGGCTAGAGAACATGCACCATCTATTATCTTCATGGATGAAATTGATTCTATTGGTTCTTCTCGTGTCGAGGGCTCAAGTGGAGGCGATTCCGAAGTCCAGAGAACCATGTTGGAGTTGCTCAACCAATTGGATGGATTTGAAAACTCCAAGGACATCAAAATCATCATGGCGACCAACAGATTGGATATTTTGGACCCTGCGTTGTTGAGACCGGGGAGAATTGACAGAAAGATCGAATTCCCTGCACCAACTGTGGCTGCTAGGACTGAGATTTTGAAGATTCATTCAAAAGCCATGAACTTGACTAGAGGTATCAACTTAAGAAAAATCGCAGAGAGAATGAACGGCTGTTCCGGTGCCGATGTGAAAGGTGTCTGTACAGAGGCTGGTATGTATGCCCTGAGAGAGAGAAGAATTCACGTTACACAGGAAGACTTTGAATTGGCAGTGGCTAAAGTTCTTAATAAGAACGACGAAGCAGCTGTTTCACTTTCGAAGCTGTACAAGTGAGTGTCGATCTCTATAGTGTGTACGTATTTAGTGGCTCAGCTTATTTAATGACTTAAAGCTGCAATGAGTTCGTAAAGCTTCCAAAGTAGTCAAGGAAGATAATAGGACGAATAGGAGGATCTAGGGTAACCTTTTAAAAAAATTATAGCGATCGCACATATCATCACAGCTATTGTTATAGACACCTATAAGCTTTGTTACAATTATCACCATACGTACATCTTTACATATAAGATAATAGCTACATATAACTGTGTTGCTTATAACTAACTAATAGAAGAGTTAATGATGTCCCTATATATCTGTTAAATGACTCAGAGCGGGCCGGAATCATGAGATGACTCTCTCCAGCACTTACACCCTACTAAGGATATTTGGGTGTTTCATATCCTTGGAAATTTGGTAACCTGGCCGAGTGGTCTAAGGCGCCAGGTTAAGGTCCTGGTCTCTTCGGAGGCGTGAGTTCGAACCTCACGGTTATCATTATATCCTTCTATTTTTTTTTTGCTACAATTCCGCCACTTTCAGAAAATGTGGATAATAGATAGACGGCCATGGGCATCAATACTAATGTGGAAGTACGTGTCGATATGATTTCATCTTCTTGAATTGTATAGATAGACCTATATATATTGCTGTTGATAATTGTTAGTTCACTGGCCAGTTAAAGAAATGCTTTAATTCAGTTTAAGGCCTTAATGTGTCACCGATAGTTACACCTGATTCTTCCCCTTGTCACAGACCATCATATGAAGTATAATAATATGAGGAGGACATTGTATATCAGAAAAAACTCTTTTTTCTTCCCTTGGAAATTCTCAGATAATGTAGATAAGTAAATTCAAGTTGAAAAGCATCATTACGGGAGATCAGGTCTCTGGTGGCACACAAGTTTAAATATGCTTACTCGTTGTATGAAAAGCAAGCCGAGTCCAAGACAAGTAACAAAGAAGAGGAAATCCGAAAGAAAATAAAGGATGAATCAAACTGAAACTGTAACCTTATTATGTACACCTGAATATAGGAATGACATAAAGTTGTCACGATTAGCACCAAACGGGTTGCAGTTGTCTGATCCGAAAACTTTAATCCCTATTGTCCGGGAATGAGGAAGTTGACAAGGGGACAAACCACAAACAGCGAAGAATAAACTGAGTGTATAATGATTTATCTCCTCACCGCTCTCCATCACCAAACATTACAGTAGGATTCACTCTTTAACTCATTCTGTTCTGCTCAGACCCGACTCTTATCACATGCTAGCATAAGACATAAAACATAAAACGATCGTTGAAAAGAAAATTCATTTGTGACCAAAAAAAATTCCACTAACTACACGGCGCCCGCGCTGAGGGCATTTTCTCCGCCTTCCCGTAGACTCTCTCAGCTGGCTGTGTGGCACCAACCGTATTGTTGTAGGTCTTCATATGTTTTCGCTTTACCATTTTTAGGGCACCTAGTGGTAAGCGCCACACGGGGCCACACAAATTGTCACCAGTTCACATGCGCCAAATTTTTTTGAGCTCCGTTTAAGCTTTTGTTCTCTTTGTTTGGCTTCTAATTGTATCTATAAAAGCCTCTTTGCTTCCTCTACTCTTCCCCTATAACGTCTTTGTTCGATATGAACGCCTACACTGTTCTCAGCGCCATGGGATCGTTCACTTGCACCGCTCTTTTGCAGACGGTGATGGTGGTGCAGTACTTGTCTGTGAGTCTCTTTCCCTTTATGTCTCTCCCCCCAAGCTCTTGCAAAATAGGTTTACTAACATATCATATAGCTTTGTTCTGCAATTGCTATTCTGCTACCGGTAGTACTACTGCTGGCCTATGACTTGGCTTTGTATACCGCTCACATCCTTCACATGCGTCAATACGCTTTGGCACTAGTTGATAAGATACACAGCATTAAGGTGCAACAGGTGTCAACAACCCGTTTAGGAATAAGACTCAAACAGCTAGGGAAGAAGCAGATCTATAACCAGAAGGTGATCTACGAGACTGTGTCAACTTCTTGAGTCTCCAGCTATCTATATCTCAGCACATCTTATCGGCCTCTGTCAAAGGTTTGTCATGCCATGACCACCATACTCACATACACCAATGAATCCGGTCTGGCACCGGACATAAGTTGCTAACTTGGTTTTTTTTTTTTTAGCTTCTTCTTCTTTCCTTCCACTTCCATCTATCTTCTGTTCTCTGGGGTTTACAACTTAGTCGTTTTAGGGGTTTCAAATTTATTTCTGCTATTCATTTATCGTCGCTTTACAAGGGGTTTTATTGCTATCATATACGCATACACATACACACATGCTCTCGACCGGTCGGGGGACATAGCTTTCAGGTGCTGAGGTTTCCAGTATACATATATTCGTTGTTCAATTGCTGTGTAATCAATGTATCTATTAGTGTACCATGTTGTAGCCTGTTGTTGCAGTTTGCGATTGCTTCGCCATCGAGACTACTTACCATGTTTCAACCGAATGACTTATCGACTCTGATTTATACAATATTTCTCAGATTGAATGATCTATGCAAATTCACGGCAACATCAGGGCTTATCTGATGTCAATTCGGCTACTGCTACATATGAACTAATCCCGCCATCCGCCAGCTTTGACATAATGATTGTTGTATGCAGTGTTGCCCCGTTGAGTTGCGCCTAAGAAAACGTTTCGCGAATCCCGTTCTCCAGAGGTTTTGGTAAAGAATCTCGACGAAGCTTTTATGATGGATGAAATACTCAGTCGAAAGAAGTTGATTAATACCTTCAGATCACTCAAAGATGAACTCCATCCACATGCAAAGACCAGCATCTGAGCCAAAGAAGGATGCTTCCATTTTCCAGAAGATCACCCAGAATCCGGTCTTCCCAGCTGTTCTCAACATTGCCTACTTTGCTGTAAGAATTCTTTATGCTATTCACATCTTTATCACAGCATATCTAACAATACCAATAGGTCGGTGTTGCTTTCATTAGCAGTCCTTTGATGGAGGCTATGGCTCCACAGTAAGTTGTCATTCAGAGCTCTCTAAAGAGAAAAAATAGTGTACTAACAACACTTTCAGGTTGTAATCAGTAATCGACCGTCAACCATACACTCAGAAAAACATAAACACATTCACACATACCTTATGCGAAGACATATAAAACCGTGTGATATGACCATGTACATATATTACTTCCTGAAAGCTTATCATTGCATATTGTAGTACTCTTTGAACTCTACAGAGCCACATCTTAATAGAAGAAGAAAACTGCTAAGTGTATTATACAGATAGATAAGCCAGAGACACGTAATGTGCCTATACACTAGATACTATACCACAAGTAGAGTAATGCAGCTGCTTTGATTTTGATAAAATGAAGAGAGAAAAAAAGAGAATATAGAAAGGATAAAGAGCAGCAGACACAATTAGAGAACCAAAAAACACAAAGCTATAGTGGAACAGTATCAAGGGAATTCAGGTACTGGTGAGTACCACGTATAAAGCGTGCAAAATAGCTGGGAACCAGATGAAGACTGTGCTGTTGTTAGTAAAACAACTTCCATCAACAAAAAGTGACACATCCTAGAGTGGAGGAGCCGTCACTCTGAAAGACCCCAAAAAAAAATACTCACTACACAAGACAATGTTGATGAGGAGATCTCTGCCGGCACCTCTGACCATGAAGACGGCGAGTGGAGGCAAGATAATGGCTGGTTGTTGTTAGTCATTCTATCAATTGGACGGGCCGTACTCTACAATTTCTCTCCGTGCACCCAATCAGCAGCCAATAGGGGTCCAACGAAAACGAGAAAAGAAGAGAGAAATTGACACCTAGAACTTACCGATAATGACGTTGATAATCTTAGCGGAGTCGACCATTGTGTTGAAGTAGTGTTGTAGGGATTCAAGTGCTGGTAAACAACTTAGAAAGAGGCGGGAGAACCAACTCAACTGTTGTTTTTCTTTTAGGCGAAGCTTCTGGGAGGTTTGAACTTCGGTCGCGCTTTATTATAAAGGGGTATAGTAATTCTGGTGCTTATAGACATGCAGAGATGGCATATGTACAACATATTTTATTATTTCAACACCTTCTTGACGATCTCCTCGACTTCATCCCAGTCGTCCGTAGGCACTCTGGTCATCTCAATGTTGCCAAAGTACTTTCTGATCTCCATCAGCTGGGTGTAGGACTTCTTGTCGTGGATAAAGGACACAGCGACACCAACACGACCAAATCTACCAGTTCTACCAATTCTGTGGAGATAGGTCGAGGGGTCGGCTCTGCCCTGTTTGTCCGTTGGCATGTCGTAGTTGACAACCATCGACACAGTTGGAATGTCGATACCTCTGGACAACACATTGGTGGTGATCAGCACCTTGGAGCGGCCTTCTCTGAAGTCATCAATCAATCTATCACGCTCAGAGGTCTCCAAGTCACTATGTAGAATGGAGACCTGGTGGCCATCGTCGCCCAGCTTCTTATACAGGATATTGGCAGTCTCCTTCTTAGCAACAAAGATAATGGAGGAACCAATAGTCAACAATGAGTAAAGCTCCTTCAGCACTTCATACTTGTGCTTCTCATCGTCACAGTCCATGTATAGCTGCTTGATGGCATCAACGTTCAGCTCCTCCTGCTTTAGAGACAGCTGGTTGGCGTTTGGAACAAACTTCTCAGCGTACTTGCGCACCTCATCTGGGAAAGTAGCAGAGAATATGACCAACTGAGTGGCCTTTGGTAAAAACTTCTTCACACGCACACACTGGTCTCCAAGGCCCTGCTGGTCCAACATGTTATCAGCCTCGTCTAGCACAAACACCTTCACCTTCGAAACATCCACCTGCTTACGACGAATCAAATCCAACAGAGTGCCAGGGGTACCAACAAGCACTTGGGCACTGATGTGCTTACCCTTCTCAAAGGAGTTTGGAACAATCAGCTGTGTGGTGACACCGGTGTATTTGCCCATTGTCTCCACCACTTCCATCGTCTGTCTGGCCAATTCTCTAGCTGGGGCCAAACAAATGGCCTGCACACATTGTACGGAAACGTCCACTCTTGAAAGCATTGTGAGGGAGAATGCAGCGGTCTTTCCAGTACCCGATTGCGACTGGCCAATCATGTTTCTAGGCGGGTTACTTATTAGCAATGGCAACGCCTTTTCCTGAATCTTGGATGGTTTCTGATATTTCATCGAGTAAAGACCCTTGAGAAGCTCTGGGGACAACCCCAACTCTTCAAAAGACTTGATAGAATACAACGGGGAGTTTGGATCAGCTTGCAAATCAGCCAGCTTGACCTTGACCTCGTAGGTCGACTTGATTAGGTTCGTCTCCGGTACAGACTTGTCATCGGCTTTCTTTGGCTCTTCCTCCTTTATTGGCTTTTCTGTTGTTGACGGAGCTGCCGCTGTTGTGGTTGTTGTTGTTGTTGTGGTCTCAGCACCAGCCTCAGCAGAGGCGCCTTTCTTGTCAGCCTGTAGCGACAAAGACTTCAACAGGTCCGCAGCGTCTGCGGTTTCTCTACCGTCAGACATATTTCGTTATCCCAGGATTACTTTCTAATCAGCGTATGTTATAACCGACATGATCTACTCGATCCATCATCGCCTTTGAATTATTCTGGACAATTTTCGTATTGCCCAAGACACCCGGACACCATCGCCGTAGGGCCAAGCTTTTCCCTCAGCTTGATCTAACGCTTCCTCAACCTATACTAGTATACGTATTGCAAACTACAATTTCATATTATAGTTACCATATCAAACCATTGAATCTCTCTATAAATTTCTGTTTTGTGGATATTCAAATAATCAACCAGTGATCTTATCCGGTGCCCAATCGAGTCCGATTCTGTTGTAGACCTTGGACTGCACATCAGTCCAGAGCCGTGCCTTGTCCTCCTTTGTTAATTTTGTGGATGGTGGCGCTTGTGTAGTGGTTGATGATTGCAAAGATGCAGTGGCAGCAGCTGAAAGTTGAGAGACATCGTTGAAGATGGCCTTTCTCAAAAGAGAGTTCTTACCATGGATCTTTGTGGATTGTGGCACTGCGCTAGTGATGGATCCACCGCGCACTTGCTTCTTGAATCTTTTCAACTCACTGCATGCCTTCTTAAAGTCGTGGCGACACTGTGCCTCCACCGCCAGGTTCAACAAGAAGTTCTCAATGACATTTCTCCATTCTGGCTTAGAGAATCTGTTGTTGTAAACAGTCGGTAAACCAGAGTTCTTCAAAATCTGAGCATGCCGTGATCTTGCTGCGTGGAGCGTATACTTGGCGGTCTGAATCCTGAAACCCATGTCCAAATTGGCTTCTTTATAGATATCACTCTCTACCAAAGTCCTGACGATATATTGGTCATCTGCATCCAATGGCAAGTACTCGAACTTGAACCCTACTGGCGTATGAATCACAGGTAGAAGACCGTTCCACTCTGGCAAGAGCTTTTCCAAAATAAGTAAAGAACGGATATCGTTCAATTCCCAGTCAAGCAATGCTCTCTTTGTAAAGATAGGACGCCCACCAATCAATAAACTTGGATCTGCGAGAAGCTCAGGTGCATACATGTCATCAAACCTCCATGGCAATGCATCTTGTAATGTGAGTAACGTTGGCTGTGTCTTTGGCAATGAAGGCTGACCATATGTGGCAGGAGACGGTAGCTCATATGAGGATGAAAACCTTGTGAGGTTTGTGGAGATGGAGTTCTGTGTACTGAACAAAGAGTCAGCTGTGGATTTCTTGGAATATGTTGTGGACATAGTCATGTCGGATTGTGCAGTGGAAACGGATCCAATCGATGGCACGGGTTGGAGCGGCTGCATCCTACTGTATTCTGGTATCGTCCTGTCTTGTGTCATTGAGGTTACGTTGGAATCAATCGATACGCAGTCATCGACTTCCATGGCAACGTCTTCGTCTTGTTCCATCACCACGTCATCGTCCTCGGTTTGATGGCGTCTCAACACAGACTCCTGCGATGGCGAGGACACATACGAGTTTGAAGTTCTGCGTCTGAGTTTACCCAAAGACCCAAATATGTTCTTCACTCTCTTCATATTCTGTTGTTCCTGTGGTTGTGATGACGTCGTCTCTGAAATGGTGTCTAGTGAATCGTTGGAGATCGTCCTGGACAAAGACGTGTCTGACGCCATACTGGCGACTCTCTGTAGCGGAGATGGACCATGCCTTAGACTTGACCCACCAGATGACGACGACTTTGTGGATGAGGTCGATACCGCTGACGACTGCGGTGGTTGTAGTAGATTCAGTTTCCTGGCAACTTCATCTCTGGCCCTGTTGGTATACTCCTGTGGGGTGTTGGAGGTAACCTTATTCAGGAATGGCGAGACGTACATGTTCCCTTAGATCTGTGTGCTTGCTTGCGTGTTGATTTATTGTAGACCACTGTGGTCCTCTCTCTTCCGGTGAAACCTCTCTTGGAGCGAATAGGGGTATATCAGAGCACAGAAATGTACCTTTTCGGGTGCTGATGTGTGGATATGGTACCTAAGATGCGCTCTCTATGCAGAGACTGATATAACGCTGCTTCGAGGCACTTTCTGTTGTATTTGGTGGTTTAAAGATGGAACGAAAGTGAGCTGGTGGGCAGTCGAAAGGTCTCTTTTTTCCCAGGCGTTTTTTTTCTTAAGCACACCACACAGGCTTGGAGATTTCAACAGGCGGGCGGGCGAGGGAGAGCCACGCCCGGAAGAATATCCAGTTCATGCACAAGGTTCCGGTTGCTTGGGAAATCTTGGAAGAATTGTATGGGAATTCGCGATCGTCTCCACACCGCCGCAGCGGAGGCTCCGGGGAAGAACTGTAAAAATTTTAAAAAAGCTGCCGGGGCCTAGTCCTGAAGGTCTAAAAGACTTAATAGGTATACGAGGAGGAGTTACAAGATGAGTTATTAGGCTTCGAGAAGTTTGAAAGTGGAGAGATATAATCGGCAAACGTGACTATACTCTTTTAGCACTATTTAATCTGCTTGCGAGGGCGCCCCCCTTTTCCCTAGACCACTACCCGGAAGTTGTCCCGGTTCTTGTGACTCTTCGGATAAATTCGCTGCATGACACACCTTCCTTCTTGCGCACTGAAGACTGAGACCCCAGTCACCGCTCACTGTGGCTGCTGGCCGCAGCCAGCAACGCAGGCTCTCCGCAAAGTATCCGCATAAACTTTTTCTTGGACTCCATAGTCTATGAGTCTGCGGTTTAAGTCTGGACTCAGGGCCTTAGGACTCTGGAGTATCTGCTCGTTGCGATCGATTGCTATGTATAGTATGGAGTTTATCCGAAGACTTTGAACTAATCCATATAGGTATGAGGAACCAGGATCAAGCAGAGCAAAATATAGGATCTTTAAAATCAATCATCAAGCTTCTTGATTTATTCCCTTACACAATATGTTACAGCCATATATACTGGCTCCAGCGGGGCTATAAGCTGTATACGAATCAATTACCGTGGGGGCTGATGTGTGAACGTGCACACGCCAGCTTATCAGTGTGCTAGATGTATATAGAACAACGCGCTCTATTGAAGATATACAATTATATAAACACGGGTTCACGAAACACTATATAGGGTCCTTCGTATGCTGGAATGTGTCATGATCATGGGTATTGCCAGCTTGGATTTGATCTAGCTTAAGTAATTGCCGAGCCATAAGAGTCCTGCTGAATCAAAAGCGAGGGCCGATCGGCCGAGAACCACATCGTTCTTCGATCACAAGTTAGGAGACCTTAGACTCGAATAATCGATCGTTGAGGTCCATGGGATTGGTTCGTCGCCCTGAGATGTGACCCCACTGTCCCATCAATTGATCCGCTTTATGACTGGCCATGGCCCATGTGACCGAGGCGTCTGAGCCTTGCGGTCATACAGATCTTCGTCGCTGAAAATTTGTGCCATAACACATAACAGCACCAGTTCACCTTTTCACTGAAGTACAAATTGGCCCACCATGACTGCCTCTTCGACCCTTGCCAAGGATTTTTATGGGGTTGCAGCTCTGCCGAGGTTAGGGATATTCTGTGTAGTTCGCGACTTTCCTAAGCTGATGTGATTTGAATTTGTTTGTTTGTTTACATTTGAATTGACGCATCTTTTAGATGGTTTTGGACAAAGTGGGACTCATCACTGAAGAAGTCGTATCCCTATACAAAATGCCCCCAATCACAAGAAGAGCAACAAAATTGCAGATACGCAAGAGAACTACCAAGAAGTTAGCTAATGACTCGACGGACATTCTCGTCACTTTGGACTACACGCTCTTTATGAAAAACCTCATGCTAGAGGCATCTAACTTGGCTAGGGAAGACGGTTCAAAAGAGGTGCTACCCAGCCACTTAAAGCAGGTGCAAGAGAAAATGCTGAAAAAGTACAGAGGTTAGAGTTGAGCCATGGTTCTATGTGTTTATCGTCAATTCGTTAATGGCTATGCAAGTAAGAGTTGGAGAGATCTCGATACCCCTTATCTCAAAAGACATGGTTTGGCGTCTTCAAAGTGTCGACCATCGACAGTGAACCATCAGGGTCGTTTTTGTTGTATACAAACAGACCCTGCAATTGAGCAGTTGAGATAGGAACACCCAACGCAAGGGCTTCCTTCACAAACTGCTTGGCCTTTGCAGTGTCATTCTCATAGAATCTTAAGAACATCTGTTCGATTTGATACTCGGTGGCATTACCCACGAGAACTCTATAGTCAATGCGGCCAGGTCTTAAAATTGCAGGATCCAATTTCTCTGGATGATTTGTAGTCATGAATGTGATAGTTTCTTCGGAAGATGCAACACCATCCAATGCATTTAACAAACCACTGAATGTGACGCCTGACTTGTAACCCGATGAATCAGATTGTTCTCTCATGTTAAATGCAGCGTCAATATCCTCCAACAACAACAAGCTTCTCGCTGGGATATGATTCATCAAATGATTCAATCTATCATCTGTCAAATTGGCCTCACTCAGGTTCAAGATACAGATGTTATAGTCCAATTCTCCTGCCAGCGCTTGAATGAAACTTGTCTTACCACTTCCTGGAGGTCCATACAACAAGTAACCACGTCTGTATGGAATACCTCTGTCAAAGTACCACTTCCCACTCTGAAGGAAATCCTTGACGTCGTCTAATATGTCCTCTCTAATACCTCTATCCAGAATCACAGAGCCAATGGTTCTCTTCTTTTTTGGTTGGCCAAATGGTCTCCACTCTGGTCCCCAAGAGGTATAAATCACAGTCTTACCTTCCTGTGCCTTCAATGCCAACGTCTTGGCTTCTGTCAGTAGCTCATTAAACAAGCTGCGGTCTCTATACAGTGTGGTCAAAGTCACAGTCTCAAAAGGCGTACCACTGGTCATATCAACCATCTTTGTGGATCTTTCTCTCTTGATGAGCATGAATGCGCCTTTGTATTTGATCAAATGGTTACCAGGACCAGGAACCAATGAGAACCTCGTAGAAACAGATCCATTATCATGCTGAACAAAGTTGGTCTCCACACTGAGATGCCTCGAGCTTCTGTGTTTAAATTGAGACATCCATTCCAAGAACCACATATAAGACTTATCCTTCGATGGGATTTCCAAATCAACCAGTAGCTGACGATAAATGAAACTGGAAGCACGTAAAACACCTTGCCTTGCGACGGCCAACCCGGTACCCAATAGCATTAAACCACCTCCAGCAGCAAAGTATGGGTTGCCAGTGACCACCTGCTCAAACAAGTTAGTGGCCATCCCAGAAATTCCATCGTCGGTGCTGGTAATCTTTTGGAGGTCGATAGATGGAGCACTTGGGGCGCCTGGTCGTTGTGTCGTTGCTGGCGCTGTTGCCTGTGTGGTTGTGGGCGCTATGGATGGAACTTGCGAGAGCTCCGATACTTCCACCACAGGTTCCAACTCTGATTTATTGGAGCCACCGGATGATCCCCTGAACCAGCCCATGTTTACACTATTCTGATGTCCTATATTGAAAAGTTGAGGAAGACGCATAATTACCTCTTCGCTGAAGCCTGATATTTTCCTCACCCATCGCAAGCGTCTCTGTCATTTCTGCACGGGCAGCTCGATCAGGACAAGCTTGAATAATCACCAAGCGCGTGGAAGTGTTTCTGTAATTATTTGAGCATTAAGCAACAGCTTGTGAAGTGATTGGTCATAGAAGCACTTCTCCTGCTGAAGTTTTTGTGCCGTACCAGCTAATTGCAAAGCTTTGAAGTGAGCCGCCCTGTTGAGTTTCCATTCACAAGGAAGAAACTGGTGTATTTGTATCACCAGAGCGAGAAGTACAACCCACAGTTGCCACTCAAATCCTGACTAGAACGCAAAGATCATATCTACCGATCCACCGCTCATCCTGTTCCTTGAAATGCTTCAGAACACCAATGACGTGGAGAAGGGAGCTGTTGTGGGCTCCGTCGACTTTGAGGATGCGTCAGTTATCGAAGGCGAGCTCAAACAGGAGAAAGTGAACGGCACACTCGACCAATCAATGGAATCACTCATACCTGGAGAACTGATCATACAGGAGATTTCCGAAGCAACTGATGATGACACCAGCATGGATGCCGATGTTGAAAGGGAAGAGGACTACGAAGGCTGTGAGCGGAACGTGTTCAAGACGTCAAACAGATTGTACGATGACATCATGACAGATTTGCTGTTCTTGCTGAACCCCGATAAGATCGACAAGTCTCTTCACGGAGGAATTCTCCGTCTCCCCGGTATCAAGTACTCATCAACGCTGAAGCTATTGAAGTATAACCCGTACTCGCTGTATGTTCCAGGAGAACACAGCGGATCAATTGAAGAGTTCGATTCAATCACGAATCCAAAGGATAAAATCACAGTGATAAGAGCGGTGCTTTACTCTAATGAAGAGCCCACACTCTCAAAGTCAAAAGTATTCCACGTCAGAATTGCAATCAAGGCCAAATCCGCCACAGAAAAGAGTGTTTCTAAGAACGAGTTCCACCTATGTGAACTGACAGAAGAGGATTCCATCGATTTGTTGAGGAGCACAATAGTCAAGCCAGACGATTCAGAATTGATGAAAAGCTGCGCGCCAAAGATCCTTGACTCTTCGTCGTACGTGTGCTCCTTAACCAAAAAAGTGGTACGGATAGAGATCTCAGAGCCTGAGTTTGGCGAAGCTGACCTCTGTGACTATGAACTGGGCCCAATCAAAGTCAGATATCACAAGACGCATCCACAGGACGAATCTGCAGAAGATGTGCATCCATCACCGGCTCAGTGCCTTTACACTTTGTATCGCGTAATGCGTGGTCCGTTGGCTTCTACACAGGGCACAGAAATCAAAAGCATCAATGCCAACAACAAGTCTCTTTTGACACACACGAACCCTGACTTACTTACCCGCAAACTCCACTTTACGCTTGCTGATAACGAATACTTCCCCCCTCTGATATCGGACCAGACTGACAAATCACAAGTAATTACGCGTGAGTGTTTTGTGAGGCAGATGTTGGAGATCATCTTCCTTGGTACAAAGTCATATTCTGGTGGTAAGCCAAATCCGTTTGCATCAGAAAGATTTGTCGATGCTAAGGATATGGTGTTCCGTGCACTTGATGACAGGGCCTCGATGACACATCACAGATTTGTACAAAATGAAGACTTTGTTAACTTGTCTGCATACCCGTTCTATAGTGACAACTTGATCACCAATTGTTACATCAGCACAGTGAAGTCTGACCCTGAGAATGAGCCACGTTACTTCGACTCTCTCAAGGCAATTGGCCAACTGCAGGGAAACATGAGGCTGACCAAGTACATCTCTTCACTCCACGTTATTGGTCAGAAGGAGATCGACAGTGCCTACAAGGTGTTGGGCATGGACCCTGTTGAAGGTAAGCACGTTGACGATGACTTGCTCTTGACATTCTACATGGATGAGGCTGCAACTCGTCCAGCACCTGATTCCAAGCTCAGAAGCTCGTTGAAAGTGCTGGCAACATCTAGAAATAGCGACAAGTTGTTGAGATATTGGAAGTATGAGCCATTGCCCATCCACAAAGCATATGATACTCTCGATTTAAGTGAGAGCGTTGATGAGGACGTTATTCTTACGGGTCTTATGGTGAAGCTGGTAGACTCTCCAGATAATAGCTTGAACATCAATAGGGCGTTTGTCACCATTGCTCTTTCCAAAGCGACTCCAAGGCTCTTGAATAAAGTGGAAACGGACTACCCAGACATTGTTGATGATGTCACTTTCCAGGAAGCATGTCAATACCTTGCTGTTGACCCAGTCGCCACGGATGCCCAGGCGATCACGATGTTTGACTTGGCTAAGGCTAACTGTGACATATTGAAGGCAAGAAGATCCCTCAAGGTGATTGGTCAAGAGAAACAGAGCAAACTAGTCAGGTCATACCTTGAGACTGGGCTGATGGACCCTACTGTATTACCAGCGGATGAGTGGCCTGTTGGGTTGGTCAACATTGGTAACACGTGTTACTTGAACTCTTTATTGCAGTACTACTTTGCCATCAAGCCATTCAGAGAAACTATCTTGAACTTCAATGATGTTTACCATGGTGAGGAAACCTACAAGAACAGAAGAATCGGTGGTAATCTTGTTGGTGACGATGAGACTGAGAGATCCTTTCAATTTACTTATCAACTCAGAGATCTGTTCTATGAACAAGTGCATACCAAAGAGCGTATTGTGACACCATTAAAGGCTCTTCAATTCTTGGCTTTCTTGCCATCGGCCATGAAGGTTGAGTTTGGTGATCAGACCATGAAACCTGGGCAAGACAACTCTGCATCATCAAACACTGAGAGTGTTGAGCTAATCGATCTCGAGACTTCCATCCATAATGCCCAACCCGGATTTGAAGAAATGATTGATGTTTTGGAAGGCGTACCTTCTACTGAAGCTGTTCTTATTTCTGACGACACGCCTAATGACACTCCAGATCCTGCAAATACGGACTCCAGTGCTAAAGCTGCCAAAATCTCTGAAGACGAGATGGACCTTGCGTTTGATTTGGGAAGACAGCAGGATGTCACTGAGTGTATTGGTAATGTGCTATCTCAGGTTGAAGCCGCTACGAAACCTGAAAGCATTGATGCTAATGATATGGAACAGCTCGACTTTGTCAAGTCTATCTTTTATGGTAAGACAACTCAGTACTTGACATCAGTGGATAACCCTGAGATCAAGAAACGCCAGACTAATCGGTCTTCGTTCTATATTGTGAACATCAACGATCATCCGAGACACATATATGATGCCTTGGATAACGTGTTGATGACTACGGAACAAGTGGGAGCCGATGGTGGTACCTTCAACAGAAATGAATATGTTTCTGAGCTTCCAAACATCTTACAGCTCCAAATCCAAAGAGTGGACTACGACAAGATCTTACAACAAGCTGTGAAGAATAATGACCCACTCCCATTACCTAAGACGTTGTATATGGATCGCTATCTTGACACTGATGATGCGGAGTTACTTAATAGGCGTCAGGACGTTATCGGTTGGAAAGCTGATGTTGCTGCTTTGAAATCACAGAGGGACCTTTTGTTGAAGAAGAACGAGCATGGGCTTTCGTATAAGGACTCGATGAAGGTTGTTAGAGATTGGCTCTCTGATCAAAACTTGGAGGACAATAATGTGTTGGTGGATGCATTGGATAAGCAGATCTCACAGATTGATGAGACTTTATCTAGTTGCTTCACGAAGATCACGAATTTGGAACAGAAGATTGACCATCATTTCGATGACTACAAGCGACATGCTTATAACATCTTTGCAATCTTTATCCATCGTGGTACTGCCAACTATGGCCATTATTGGATCTATATTAGAGATGGGAAACGAAAACTTTACAGAAAGTACAACGATGAGATTGTTACTGAAGTACCTGAGTCTGAGGTGTTGAACTTTGATGAGTCCAATGATTGCACACCATATTTCGTCGGATATGTTCGTGACAGTTGTGAAGACGAGTATCTTGATCCTCTCTGTCGTCAGCTTGATTGATTCTATCACTGGTTGTACCGTTATATAAAGTACATATATTTTGGTGGGATACCACGTCATTGTAGTATTCATTCATCGTCCTCGTCGTCATCAATAACTCTACGTTTCTTTCTCGTTTGTGTCTCTTCCTGCCCTGCATCCTGATACATGGCTGAGCCTGCTTCTTTTAATCTTTTGAGCTTCTCTATTGCCAGTTCATCAGCCTCGTCATCGTCCTCGTCATCATTATCTTCGTCTTCGTCCACATCCTCCATGACATCATCGTCGTCTTCGTCATCATCAATGAATCCATCGTCGTTGTCGTAATCATCTGCCATTCTAGAGTTGTATGCTGATTCCCTAGCACTGTATCTGTCTCTTGTGGAAGACGACGAGCCAGGACCAGCACTGCCCAACCTCTCCTGGTCTCTCTCCAATCTCTGTTGTTCTCTTCTCTTCTCACGCAGTCTGTCTTCTTGCTCTTTCTCGAGTCGCTTGGCCTCCAATGCCGGGTCAATATCAACCACCACTGATTGTGTGGTGGCCTTTGCCTCTTGTCTTGAACGAATCGCCGTTGTAAGTTTCTTGTGGATCTTGGAGTTCGTCGACGTAGGCACAAACTTCATGGACTTGGTAACGGAGCCGTCTGCAACTGCGATTGACGGTTTTGAGGAATCCATTGGCTTTCCACCTTCGGATGTAATCAGGTAAACGTCTGAGACGTTTGTCTGCAGTACATCAAAGTACTCTGCGCCCAACTTCAAAGAAAAAGACCCATCATCCCATTCGACAATCTGAGCGTTTGACTCAGCCGTCAATGACTCATTTGACTGCTTTGTAAATCTCCATCTGATTGTGTTCTCCTCTTGAAGTCTCTCCAATTCGATTTCCTTTGCCGATAGACCGCCATTTGTCGATATCTGTTCCAAATGTTTGAGATAATCCGTACCATCGAATCTCGATGGGTTCACATGAAGGAACTTTGGCATTTTGGCAGAGTAAATCACGTCGTCTTTGTTATCAAACTTTGGAGGATGACGAATCACGTCTTGTTCCCCAACCCTCAGTTCTCTTGCCTTTTGTTGTTCACGAACAAGAAACTGATCTTCTCCTTCTTCGTCCTCTTCTTCATCGACGTCATCATCCACATTTCTTCCTTTGACTTCCTGGTTTTCCTCTTCATCATCATCGCCAAACAAATCGTCCATTCCTTCTCCTTCTTCTTGTTCTTCTTCCACATCCTTCTCTACCAATGAATCGGCACCGTTGTTGTCTTCTTCATCAGCACCAGTATCCGCAACAGCCACCACGTCCACCTCCTCATCCTCCTCATCGTCCGCAATCACGGCTCTCTTGCGCTTCTCGTCCATCTTTATGTCTAGGATTTAAGCTGATTGAGCCAGAATAAAAAGATAAAATCCCAAAGATTGAACTATTTGTTGACTATTTCCGGCCCTCAACGTTGAACCGAACACCACTTTTCTTCGCGAATCTAAGACTTAGGTGCTCCGTTTATCAGACAACTTCGCGCAGCCCGCAGCCCACAGCCCCCGCTGCCCTGGACTTGTGCGGGCCACTCCCGAGTCCCCAGGCATGGACATAATTATAACTTGACACAAAGACAGCTGTTTGTTAGTTTTCTTTTCGGTGTTTTGTGGTATGATATTGTTCAATGACTCTTTAGCACGTTCTGTTATCCGGTGTATGGTATACATGCAATAACGTGACAAAATTCTGATAGCTGCAGATCGCTAGACCTCTTGCTATTTACTAAAGATGACCTGGAGTACTTTAAAGTCTGTCCTTGCCGAGAGATTACAAGCCTACAAAGCATCTACACATCCGGAATTTATAAATACAGAGGGCAAAATCAAGATGAAACACTCGAACAGACAGTACAAGTCGTGTCTCTACTACGGCAGCTGGTCTGTGTATGACCATCACCCACCGAGTGGTGTAAAGACTGATTGTGTGACACATCTCTTTTATGCCTTTTTCAACATTTCCTCAGAGGGCACAGTGACATTGGGTGACCCTGAAGTGGACGTGAAGAAGCTCTTTCCTACGCTGACCTTATATGGAAGTCACTGTAAGGGCTTATTAGCCCGTTTTTATGAGATCAAGGTGTTGAACCGTGGTGTAAAAACCATGATGTCTATTGGTGGATGGTCCAATAGAGACCGGTTTACTCAGGTGATGCTGAAGGGGAGCACCATGGACCAGTTGGCTACAAGCAGTGTGATGTGCATGAAACAGTATGGGTTTGATGGGATTGATCTTGATTGGGAGTACCCAGAAACTAGAAAGCAGTGTGATCTGTACCTCCATTTGATTGTGAAGATTAGGGAACAATTGAAGTTGTTGGAACGCCAATTGCATTTACCCGAGGGTACATTTCTATTGACAATTGCTTGTCCTGCTCTTGTCTCCAAGCTTACGAATTGGCCGATTGAAGAGATGACACAGTCCATCAGCTTTTGGAATATGATGACATATGATTTTGCCGGTTCTGGATGGTCAGAGACCGTGGGATATCATTGCAATTTGTACAAGAAACACACAGGCGATCTCTGCGGCGACGATGCTATCAAGTATATGATTCAAAGAGGTGTTAACCCTCAAGATTTAGTGATGGGGATTGCAATGTATGGCAGAGCATTTACCCAGACAAAGGGATATGGCTATGGTTATAAGGCAAAAGCAGGAGAAGAAGGAGAAGATGATGAGGCCAAGTATTTGTACAAGAGATTGCCCATTCCCGGCTGTAAAGAGCAGTATGATGCCGATGCTGTTGTTGCGTATTGCTACCACCCAATGTTGAAGACCTTTGTGAGCTATGACTCTGTTGAGAGTGTGAAACACAAGTCTCATTACATTGATCAATGGGGATTGGGTGGTGCAATGTTTTGGGAATCCATGGGAGATCATAAGCACCCAAGTCATTCGTTGTTAAGAGCGTATGTTGATGGTATTGGCGGTATGCACAATTTGGATAACAGTATGAATCATTTAACTAGTGCGTATGATCAGAGTGATTATCTTACTGGGGAGTTACCGTGGTTGATTGTTGGTATTTAGTTGTTTTCATTATACTATACTGAAAGTAAATTGCCTTTATATTTGTAAATTGGTTGAAAGAAATTGCATTTAGAGGATGGAGTCCATTTTGGAGAAGACGGAGAGAACACCTGCAATGACTTCTAATTGGAGATCGAACCCTGGGTTTCTCTCTAACTCGTCGTTGATCTCCTGGACCAAGTTGATTCCAAGTCCCAAGGAACTAGCTTGTGGTTGGAATGGGAACTGGGAGAATTGTGCCAATAGTTCATCTGCTCTTGCAAATGCTCTATCACGTTGATCATATCCTAAAGAGGCAAGAACGTTTTCAAGGACATTGGCAGCATAAGAGCCAGCAACTAATGAGATGGATCTTAGATATTTGAATCGAGTATCATGTGGGAACTTGTTATCGGAAGTCATTGGTAATGCAATGGTTCTAGTAGATAACAAACTAAGAATTCTCTTAACGATTGAATCCTTTGCCTGTGCATCTGCCAAGGGATGTGTAGGCATATCAAAGATCAAAAAATTCTTTCTCTCTGTTCTTAAAATTCCCTTGTCCACTAATCCTTTTGCCAATCTCTCTCTAACTTGTTTCAACTGATAGTTGATCTTCATTAGATTCCAAGTTTCACCACTAAGTAAATCAATCCAATTACCAATACTGAGATTACTATCATCGGATTTCATCAGATTCAAAGTTTCATCCAACAGTACTTCTCCAGTTTTCCTATCATCAATAACATGGATCAATCTTTCACTAATTTCAAATCTTCTTCTAGAAGGATCATTCACAACAGCGATTTTACCTCTAAAGGCAAGCTCTAAAAGGATACATCCACGTAACGCGTATGAGATGTTATCATTCCAGAAAGAAAGGTACCCTTCCTTATCTTTTATCCCCATAAGCAACACCTCTTCCATCAGTGTTAACAACGGCTCTTTAGCATCTTGAACTTTCATTGATAAATCCTCTGGGTCATATCCGATCACAGGCTTCTGACCATCGTCTGTGGCACCGCCGCCAGTGGAGGACACGCCCGTATCGTCGGAGACCTGCTTAACTCTTCGACGCTGCAGTCCGGACATCTCTCTCTTTTTTTTTTGAGGAGGTGGAGGTAAACTCTTTCTCTTTCTCTTTCTCTTTCTCTCGTGTTTTTTTTTGGAATACCAAATAACAACAAGTGCTGGTTATGGGGCTTATTTTTATGTCCAAAGGATGTGTTTCGCTGTTCGCTGTTCAATCCCACCGCGGCAGGTTCGCGAATTGTTGGTGTATTATAAAAATCAAATAAAAATATTATATATATACAAATTCATACAGAACGGGTTCGCGAGAGAAAAAAAAAGGGATCACGATTATATATATATATATATAACTGCAACTGCAACTCTGCAAATCACACACACATTCCATATATTTTTTTTGTGTGTTTTTTTTGGGAAACTACAACTGTTTTGCATTTTTGTATACCTTCCTACTATCAATTGATTGCAACACTTTTGATACAATACTATGTCTTGGCAAGCTTACACCGACAACCTCGTGGCCACCGGCAAGATCGACAGAGCCGCTTTGTACTCGCGTGCGGGCGATTCGCAGTGGGCACAGTCGCAGAACTGTGTATTGGGTGGAGGAGAGATTGCTGAATTGGCACAAGGATTTGACAATCCATCTGGTTTACAAGCCAAAGGGTTGCATGTTCAGTCACAGAAGTACTTTTTGATCAGAGCTGATGAACGTTCGATCTACGGGAAACAGGGAGAAGAAGGCCTCATCGCTGTCAGAACGAAACAGGCGATCATCATTGGACATTATCCTGCTGGGGTTCAGGCTGGTGAAGCGACAACGATTGTGGAGAGACTTGCTGATTACCTAATCTCAGTGGGTTATTAAACACCAAGAGGATGGATCGCCTACTGAGATTTCCTCCTGGTCCTTTAGGGTCATTGCTTGATTTTATCTATCTCTCTCTCTATAATTAAATCCAACACACCAATATATATATCATTGCAAGATTCGTTGTTGTCCGTCTTTATAAGATTAAGACACCGAATAATTCAACGCTCATATCCAAAAAAAAAAAAAAAAGCAGTCAAAGTGTATGCAGGGGATATCTGAGGGCTTTGTCTTCTGTATAAGTATATAGTGGGAAGAAAAAAAAAGAAAAAAAACGATAAGCTGCACCTTGTAGATATACACAACACATTCTCAATTTGATAAACACCAACTTTAATATATAGAACTTTTCCCCCATTCAAAATGACGTCAGAGCTCTATTTTGACAAGTTACTCCTCTTTGGTGACTCCATCACTGAATTTGCATACGATCAACTACCAGCAAACAGTACTGAGCCATTGTTCTGCTTTGCTCCAGCGATTCATGAAAAGTATAGAAGGAAACTGGACGTTATTCATCGAGGATTTTCAGGTTATAACTCCGATTGGGCAGTAAAATTACTTCCAAAGATTCTTGAGATTGAAAACTCCAAGTTGTCCAAGATCAAATTGGCAACTCTATTCTTTGGTACTAATGACGCGGCACTTGGTGGGCCGCAGCAGTGTGAACTCCCACAGTTCTTGGAGAATATGACCTATTGCCTAAACTTGTTTGACAAATATGACATCAAAGTCATCGTCATCGGTCCAGCCAAGCATGACCAAGAAAAATGGCATACTTTGAAGCCAATGGATCCTCAAATGGGTATCATCAGAACCAATGAAAACAACCTTGTATATTCGAACGCTTTGAAAAAGTTGGTCGAGGCTCGCTCTGTTGCGTATGTTGACTTGTATACGGCATTTGACTCTTATGAAGAGGACTCTTGGAAGGATTTGTTGATCGATGGTGTACACTTCACTGGCAAAGGTTATCGTGTTATGTACGACTTAGTGATGCTCAAGATAGATGAGTATTATCCGGAATTGGCACCGGAGAATTTGAAGTACAAGTTCCCATACTGGAGGGATTATGAAAAGAGCGTGTTTGAGAAGCTGTTGGAGGAGAGTATTAACTAATCAAGTAGCATGTAATACAATACAATACAATACAATACAATATTCTTTATGCTATTTATAAGCGTATATTCTGCTTGCAGCGCCTACAAATCCTTGGCCTTTCTATAAGCCAGTCCCAATGGGTACACCAGCACGTTTTCAAAGTCCCAAATGCCCTCTTTAGCATAAATATCCGTCTTTAAAAGATCAATGACTTCTTCTTTCGTATCAGCGACAATGGTCAACATCGACCCAGCAAAGTTGGGCTTGGAACCTTCAACAAGAACCTCATTGAACAGAGCACCGGCACTGGTGACCTTCCCGCTTTCAACATTAGCTGGGATTCCGGCTAGGTGTTGTGCTCTAACTTGAGATCTGTCCTTTTAAAGTAGTTAGTATATGCCCCTGTGCAAGCTCACCCATAAATTGACAATTGCAGTAGACGTACAGCACCAGGCTTATCGTAGATAACAGCTAACCATTCAACCATCTTGGCGTTCTTAACAGACAAGAGTGCTCTCGTAGGAATCATCCAGTTGTGTCACCCAATTTGAATTTATTTACAAAAAGAGTCACAAGTTCTACGAGACGAATTGTCGGGAGTCGGATTCCCCGGAGTCGGATTCCCCGGGGTTTTCCACCCAAGCCCAAGATGTTCCGGAGTTCACCAGTTCGATTCCCCTCGGCGGGGGATCTAGTTATATAAGCATATTCCTATCAAAGTCCAGCAAATATATATATATAGTTCCAGCTAAAACGAAGTGTATATAAACAAGATCATCTCAGACGAGGCTCCTGTACATGAAGCCCCAAGTCCTCATCCAGGTCAATACCATCCATAGAACGCTGTATCAAGTAACGTAAAGAATTGTACCAAATGTTATGGCGTTGACGAGTTGGACATGTGAACTTGATCGAACGGGTCTGAGAGTGAACAACGATACTCTTATGGTACAACCCAGCTGGCAGTGGGTTATTATCCTCAACGGACTCCACACCGACAATGGCAGCTGCTCTGGTTTTATGAATTGATGGATCACCCAGCACTGGGTTAGCACTGGACCAGTACAACGTCAGTGTGTATGGATGAATCCAGAAGTATCTCTCATGCCTGCTCTCAGATATAGAACTCAATGGACCTAAACGACGGTAGTATTTATACAAGTACTCACCAATCACAGTCTGTGTCAGTGCTGGAATAATATTCGTTTCAGACAGCGACGCATTGGTCAGTAACGACAATCCACCATCAACGCTCATATCACGAGGTGGCATCATACCACCTGAAGTAGAGCCCGTTCTAGATGGAGCACGGGAGCTGGCCCTAGAAATAACACGACTCTGTTGGTCATACTCGGCAGCGGCAGCAGCAGATGCCAATTCAGCAATATTTCTGCGAGAGTTCGAAGTAGACAGGGACGTAATGGTATTATTTCTTCTCAAATGGTCGTCAGCACCACCAGCCAAATAATCAACAGGTCCCGCTGTCGAAGCATGCAATCCTCTCTTCTTTATCTGGGCCAGTAGCTCGTCATTGGGCAACTTGTCCAAGTTGAATGCCTCTGACTTTGTCAGCTTGTTGTAATAAGTGATTGGGAGCACCACAACGTTTTGGGGATCTGGAATACGTGACACATTCGTAGCGACGAAGGCATCCTCTGGAATCAGCAACAAGTCATGAGAACGAGCCCAGTTCTCAACATCTTGCGAAGATAAGTCTGCATCAACAGAAGTGTCCACCATAGAATCTGTCCTTGATGCCTCGACACGGTTCAACTGGGCCTTGAATCTCAAATCATCAAGCTCCTCCTTAGACACAGTGATAAGACCATACTCCATGGCTCTCTCCACAATATCAGACTTGGACAGCAAAGTCTCTGGAGACTTCATAGCCGTGTACTCCGAAATTGGAACTGCAACAAGCCCATACTCGGCACACTTCTCAGCAACATCCTTCTGGGAAAGAGACGCCGGAACAACGGGTTTCTCTTGTGAAGCGACTGGAACAGGCAATGGCATCGGAATAGAGGGTTTGTGACCCTTATCCTTCAACTCAGCGAGCTCATCAGCACCAACAGCGACCAAACCCAAAGATCTAATACGAGAGAGCAACTCATCCTGAGGCAAATCCCTGCTCTTCTCAACCAAGGCGTCGTACTCGTGCACTGGAATACTAATACGGCCACTGGATTGCAAACTCTTCTCGATATAACTCTCGTCCCCAAAGAGAGAGGCCTTGGTCTTCAACTCCTCCAAGTCACCAGCTGGAATCAAGCACATGCCGTTAGAAGTTGCATGCTGTTCAGTTTCGTCCTTAGACTTTGATATGCTTAACTCAGAAAACTTCTCAGCAGATAGCAATGTCAAACCCAATGCACCAGCAGCAATTCCAAGCTTCTCCTCAGTGAGAGGAACAGTAGCCTTGTTCTTCAATCCTTCGTGCTCTTCCTTCGAAATAGTGACGAGGCCCAGCTCAGATGCCTTAGAGACAAGCTCATCCTGCGTAAATACAACACGCTTAGCACGCTCAATCAGTTCGGCATACTTATCAAGCTCCAACACCTTGAGGCCCATCTGCTCACCAAGTTCACCAATGTTATCTCTATTGACCAAGTCAGCTGCAGTGACTTTACTGGCAGACTCTTTCTCAAGCGACTTGATCTCAGTATCAGTCAGTGCGACTAATCCAAGAGATGCACCCAATGATTTAATTGCATTGTGATCTGGCTTCTTGAGACTCTCCAACTCGGTCTCTGAGATAACAACAAACCCGGCACTCTTCGCCTTCTCCTCCAGCACTGAGACATCAACGTCGTTCAAAGTTAGAGAATCGTACTTCTCTTGGTCGATCACGACAAGACCCAGATCGGCAGCCTGCGAAGTAAAAACGTCTCTAGATGGGTACTCCAGCACAATGGTTTCGTGCCTCTCATCATCGGTCTCTTCGTCTTCATCATCAGCAACGCTGGCACTGTCAAGATTCAAATCTGGGGCATCAGTGTCCAGCACACCAGCCTCCTCGCCCACTGGTACAATGGTATATCCATGAGCGGAAGCTTGCAGTCTGATCTCATCAAGGGTGAGACCATTGGCACCAGCAAGATCCTCGGCATGGATGGTAGATGCGTTGGATGGTTGACGAGACAGTGCGTCAGTAAAGTCGCTTTCGTTAATGACAGAAGATAGCGTGGATGAGGATGGCTGATGGTGCAGAGTCAGCTTTTCCTGTGGGACAGTGGTGGTATCCTCTTCGTCTTCAAGAGACACAAGCTTCATACCTAAGCCCTTGGCGTAAGACTGCATGTCATCCAATGACAATTCAGGTCTCTGTCTCGACTTCAGGAGAGTCTTGTACTCATCTTGTGGGAGAACAGCTAAACTGAAGTCCTTGGCCTTCTGGTAGATGTCAGACTTGGTGACAACGTGCTCCTTCTGATGCTCAATCAGATGCTTGTACTCATCAGCAGCCACTGGAATAAAGCCAAGCGAAGTAGCAGACTCGAAGACCTTTGCCTTACGGGACTCTTTCTCGGCACTTCTGGAGACATTCTCAAAGTAATCCTTAGTAGCAGCAAACTTGGTTGGCGGAGTCGTTGGAACTGGAGCAAGTACTGCAACCTGGTCATTGGCGTCCTGCAGACGTTGGTTAATATCATCCCACTCCCTCTTAGCAATCACGACGTGATCAATCTTCTCGGCCTTGGCCTGAAGGTCCTTCTTACTCAGCTTCTGCAATGACTCGTACTCCTTCTGGCCAACAAGAACACAGCCGATCTTAGAGGCGTAACCGTCAATGGTCTGCTTGTCTGGGTCCTCGGCCTTTGCCTTCAGAATATCGTAGTCTGAACGAGAAACTGCAACCATCTCAAGCTCAGCAGCACGTAGCGCCAAATAGTCAGATGACTGAATCTTCTCATACTGATTCTTCTCAATAGGCACCAAGTCATGTGCTGCACACAGATATGAGACTTCCTCCTTAGTTGGCTCTGTGGAGAGACGCTCAAATTCAGCCTCAGGAACAGCAATATACTTCAATGAGGCTAAACGAGGTTTCAAGTCCTTTATAGACAAAGTATCAACATTCTTGAGTTGCTGCAACTGAGTCACTGGAACAGCAGTGTGCTCCAAAGAGGTCAGACGAGCGGTTAGGTCTTGAAGACTGAGGGTCCCAATGTCCTTAAGCTTATCGAAATCTGTATCAGAAACAACAGTGTGCTTTAAGGAAGCAAGGCGAGGTCTCAAATCTTCAACATCGAGCATGTCAACATCCCTCAGTCTCTGGAAATCTTGTTTAGAGACAACGACGTGCCCCAGTGAGTCCAGATGTGGTTTTAAGTCGTCAACGCCAAGTACCTCAATATCGCGAAGCTTAGCATGCTCGGCTGTAGCAATGAGAACGTGATCATGGCTCTTACACTGTGCACGAAGCCTCTCCAGAGATGGCTTAGTGAGCTCTTTGTGCTTGTCAACAGTGACAAGCACAAGGTCGTTCTCCTTGGCAAGATCTTCCAATGTCTTGTTAGACTTGTCAACAAGCTCGTCATATCTCTTCTTGTCGAGCACTGTCATACCCAAAGTACTGGCACCGGCGGTAATGAACGGAAGAGATGGACTGTCAACCTTATATTTCAAAGACTCCAATTCACTAGCATCGATCGCAACAAGGTGGAACATGGAGCAAAGAGCATCGAGAGACTCTCTCGATGGATTCACCAGAGCATTGTGCTCCTCTGGGGTCAAGAGAACAAGTTTCTCCTCCTCAGCGAGTTCTGCAGCAGACCTCTTGCTCTTGGTCTCCAAATCGGACAGTGTCATGTGAGGGATCAACACAGAGTCAAACTTCTTAGCGTGATAGCGTAGGTCATCGACGCCAGGGTTCATAAGCACGTTATGCTCATCAACGGATAACAGCACGAGATTAGCCTCTTTAGCCAAGTCCTCAACGGTACGCTCAGACTTCTGCTTCAGCTCCTCTAACTCGGATACTGGAACCACTACCATGCTCTTTGATTCGGCATGCTTCCGGATGTCATCGACTGTAGGAGATATCAGACGTTCGTGGTCTCCATATGGCAAAGTGATCATATTTGCCTCAGCAGCAAGGTCGTCAAGAGTTCTTGAAGCATTCTTCACTAGCTGTTGGTGCTCATCAGAGGACATAAGAACGCGGTTGTGAGATTTGGCGTGCTCAGAGAGAGAAGCCACAGATGGCTTCTTAAGAGACTCGTGGTCAGAAGATGACAAGGCCACGAGACCCATGGCAGATGCCTGCTTCAGGAGCGATGCTCTTGGAAGCACAGGCTCTCTCTTAAGGTCCATCTCCTTTTGGCTCAAAGATTGCGAGAGATCATCGATGTAAGCGTCCTTCTTTGCAACCTCCTCCTTCAACAAAACAGTGGTCTTTTGAAGATCTTCATTAGCCGAAATCAGTTCTGTGAGACATGTGCTCTGTTCACGAAGACGCTCCAGTTCAGATTCAGCCACCACAGCAAGACCCAAGGCCAAGCCCTTCTGGGTAATGTGTTCAGCACTTGGCTCATTGGCAAGGCCAATCAGCTTCTTGTGCTCAGTCTCAGGAACGGCCACAAGGCCCAATCTCTCGGCAGTGGATTTAACCTCTGCTGCATTTGGAGCCTCTGCCAATCTCCTGAGCTCTTCATGGTCATCAGAAGAGAGGACAATTGAGTTCTTCTCGCTGGCCAACTCCTCCAGGGACTTGTCAGCCTTAGTCTTGATCTTAGCGAAGTCATCCTCGGATAATACTGTCTGACCCATGGACTTAGCAGCAGCTCTGATCTCATCTAAGGATGGTTCATGAGCCTGTTGAAGAAGAGCAGCATGTTCGTCAGACTTCAATACAACAAGGTTTTCTGCTGTTGCCAAGTCTTGGACAGACATTTCATTTTTCTCCAACAGGGATACGTGTGTGGCTTTTGGAATCATAGCAAAGCCCTGGGAAGTCGCGTTCTTCATCAAGTAGTCGATAGAAGGACCAGCGATTTGAGACCCAAGAGTCTCAACATTTTCCTTGTGAGAAGCAGCCTCATTCTGAGCAGTTGCAAGCTGACTTCTAAGATCCTCAACTTCTGTCTGAAGACCTATGAGCTTGCTCTTCAGGTCCTTACTGAGTTGGTCTGATACAGCCTGTTTCTCAGTCTGCTCTTCGGTCAAAGTTGAGATCTGAGACTCGAGAGAGCTTATCGTAGATTTCAACTGTAAGACTTCGGACTCATAATCATTTAAATCGAGAACAACATGGCCATGCGACTGTGACTTAGCCTTTATGTACTCGAGAGATGGGTTCTCAATCTCAGTATTCTTTTCACTGATTTTGGACTCCAAAATCTGGATAGAAGAGCTCAAGTCTGCAATGTTCTTCTCATATGCCGACTTTTCGAGCGCAGTGTAGCCCAACACAGCAGCCTTCTCCTTAATGTAGTCAACGGATGGTATCTCGATCTGCTTCTCAAGCTCTGCAATCTTCTTAGTGCTCTCTGAGTTCAAGGCAGAAAGGGCAGACCGGTGCTCTTCAATCGCAGTCTGATGGAGGCACTTAGTTGAGTCAAGCTCTGATTGCAGCTGCGAGACGCTTGACTTGTGTTCCTCAATAGCCTCCTGATATAGACCATTCGTTGATTTGAGTTCCGACTGCAATGATGCGACAGCGATGTCATGAGACTCCACAGCCTTCTGATGCAGGTCCTTTGCAGTATCAAGCTCAGACTTCAATGAAGTCACAGTGGACTCGAGTCCATCAACAGCCTTTCCGTGGGTATCCTTGGCTGAGTCGTGCTGCATCTGTAACGAAGCCAAAGCAACCGCATGAGCGTCAAGAGCCTTCTGGTGAACGGTCTTTGCAGACTCAAGGTCAACCTTCAACTGAGACTTGGAAGAAAGATGCTCTGTGATGGCAGTCTCAAGCGACTGAATTTTGGAAATAAGACCGGAATGTTCCCCTATAGGCAAGACGATCAGGCTCTTGCTTGTAGCATGTTGTGTGAGGTAGTCGACAGAAGGTTCGTCGATCTGCTTCTTCTGCGTGTCCAATTCTGACCGGATAGTATCGTATTCTGAAGTGTGGATCAATTGGAGACCACCTTTTGAAGCGGCAGCGGTGAGATACTCAGCAGTTGGGTTTTGAATCTGCTCGGCTAGTTCTGCAGCCTTCTGTTCTTTCTCTCTGGAATCGACAAGTGCAGCGTCGAGCTTGTCTCTGAACTCTTGGGCTTCCTTCTGGTAAAGAGCGTCTGCCATGTCCCTATGGGAGAGCTTCTCGGTCAACTGGAAGATAGTCTGATCCTTCTCGAAGAGTTTTGACATGAGCTCGTCCTTTTGGTCTCTTGGAATCAATTCCAAGCCCTTGGAAACAGCGTACTTCCGTAGCTCCTCATCAGTGATCTGCTGCTCACTGTACTCCTCATTTGGAAGTGCAACCAACCCGAACGAGGCAGCAGACTTTATGGCCTGTTCCTCACCAGTTTGGCTTTTCGCATCAGAGATGACAGCAAACTTCTCGTATTGTTCCATTGGAATCATAACCAAACCGTGCTCCTCAGCATAACGAGTAGCGTCTCCATCTGTAATAGTAACCAACTCGCTAGACAGCGGAGCTGGATACGTAGTGGTATCCTCAAGCTCGGAGTCTGAATCAGATATCAGCTCTCTTGAATTTGAAGAGATTATCGAGCGTGGGCGCTGTGGTTTCTTACTTGGTGAGCCAGACTCCAAAGATGCGGTGTCACCTTCAAAGTTCACCCACTCGTCGTCCTCAAGCGATGTCATGGTTTCGTCGTAGATGACGGTGGACCCTCTCTTTGAGTTACCCATCAGCTGCGTGTTCTTAGCAGCCGCATCCTTAAGTCCTCTCTTCTTGGCCATAGGGCTCTGGGTCTTACGTGGAGTGTTCAGTTGCTGGCTCTGCTTAGAGGAAAGCTCGTTTTGACGGAGCTTCAAAATCTGAGCTCTCAACTTGGCGATCGTCTGATGTGCATCTTGCAGAGAAGTTCTCAGTGTCTCTGTCTGCAGTGCAGTGTTAGCCATTGGTACAGTCTTCACTGGAGACACTGGTGGCTCATAGTGGTCTGCCTCATCATCCGAACTGTCAGGAGGAGCCAGCGTTGGAATTGCCCTGAGTTCCACTGGCTTGGGTTTCTCCAGTGATAACTCCAACTGTCTTCTCAGCTCATCGATCTCATCGTTGAGTCTGGTGTTTTCATCGTTCAGCTCGTCAACATGACTCTTGAGGTCCTGGATCTCGTTGGTAGCGGTGAGCTTGTTGTTGGAGAAGTCCTTCTCGAGAGAGGCCCTGTTCATGTTGATTTCCTCCAACTCCGTTCTCATCTCATGTGCGTCCCCGGTCTGCTTGGTGAGCTCCTGCTGTGTCTTGCGGTACGAGTCATTGACCACCGCAAGCTCCTGTGTCAGCTGCTGCAGCTTCATCTCGAGCTCCCAATTGTGGTCCTTGTACTTTTCCTCAGAATGCAGGTTGTCATTAAGCTTGGCCATCAGCCCGGCATTCATAGACTCCACGCGAGCATACTCACCTTCCAGCGTTCTGATCTTCTGCGAACTGGCTTGGTTCTCAGCCTGAAGTCTTCTGCATTCTTGGAGCAGATTCTCACTGAGCCCCACGACAAAGTCCATGTCCTTGCCTGTGCCCTTTGCTGGCGAGTTGAGCGCCTTGGAGTTGTCGAGTGCGGGGAGGGAGACTCTCTTGTCTCTGCGGGAGATTATGCTCATGAACGGCTTCTTCTCTGTGGCCGGATGATGTGAAATTGGTGACTCCATTGGCGGGCTGCCTGGTGATAGTCCCGATGGGGAAGTACCTACGTCCTCATGGTAATCCCTGTTTCTTAGCGTGCTGGGCCGTTTAGGCGTGTGGAACGTCGACTCCGACAGCCGCTTCTGGATGTCTGAGAGCTGCGACTTCAGGTTGTTGTCCTGAGGCGCCATCGTATCTGTTCTCGGTGTTAGTAAACTGTCCTTGCAAGCGAAGATCGATCGATCCGAAATGTGGGTCCACTAGGATTCATGGACGATACAACTGGCGGTTGATGCCCACATTCCCGCAATCGGATCTTTAGTGACAGTACAACGTACAGGTGTGAATAATTTCACAGGTGCTACTGGTGCGTGTGCAGTATGTGGTACGGTAGTTGCGTGGTTCGGTTGTTTTTTTTTGTTTACGTCGGAGTTTTTGTTTGTTGTGATTTTCGGATTTTCTGTGATCGATTGACTTCGTCCACCATATTGGTCGCGTCTCAATTACTATGCAGAAAGCGTGGCATGGGAATTGGAGGGTAAATTCTACTGAACTCTACCAATTGACTCCTACTCTGTGTGTATTCCAGCCCTACTTCTTCTCCTCTTTCTTCGTCTGCTCCTTAGTCGAGTTCAGATAAGCGGTGATGCCCTCGCCCTCGTAGTCAACGCCCAGGGACTTGGACACTAAGAAGCCCCCTCCCTGCGTCAAAGCTTCGCCCAAATTGGCAGCTCCTCTCTTGAAATAGCCACTATGAAGCATGTTCATCAGGTTCTGCTTGTTCTTCTCCTGTGACTCGGGGACAAACTCGAGCAACTTCTCCAGCGTAGCGTCGTCTGCGTTAGCCATTAGATCTTCAAAGTCAACGCTCTCCAGGAAATCATTCAGGTCATAGACTGGACTAGAAATCAGGGCGTTAGTACTCAGTTACAAAGCAAATAGATAGATTCTGTTCATTCGTCATGGCCGTAGGGCACTCATTTTACTTACAGAGAAGCTGAAGCTGAAGCTGTCTCCTTCACCTCTGGCAAGGCATCTGTGACCTCCACGTCCTTGAGCTCCTCCTCTTCCTCATCTTCCTCCTCGGTAAAGAGAGTCTGGAGCTTGGCATGCAACTCCTTGTCCTTCTTGCTCAATTCACTGGGGTCGTCCTCATTCTCGTTGGTCTCCTGCATCCAGAACAGATGTCTAGCACCAGATGACACAAACTCCAATGCGAACACTCTACCAGATTTACACTCTGCCACGTGTGTCCATGTGGCGTCACCCGGAACAATCAAAAGCTCGTCCTTCTCCGTGTTCATCACGTTCTCCCTAGGCCTCCATTCAAAAGCGAAGAAGGATTCCTCCTCCTCAGAGGGCTTTACTGTGATAAGGCCTTGTATCTGTTGCGGCGTGGCAGTTTTTGTGCTAACATCGTAAGAAACCTTACCAGCTCTGAATTTCACCACTGACATCTTCCAATTGCTTATTTCTAGTCGATCAATCCCGCAATCAGTTGGTCGATTGCGTATAATGAACATCGCTTTTTGCCACCTACAGATCGAGATTCGAAAGATATCCTTGAAACAATTGACAGCCGCGCATGTGGCGCAAACCGTGTCACGTGATTGGCTACTGCAACTATTAGCAGCTGTTACACGCTTTTCAAAAAATAAGGAAGCACTAGTAGTTTAGCGGTAAAATCCATGGTTCCCATTCATGGGCCCCCGGTTCGACTCCGGGCTAGCGCATTCAATTTTTTTTTCCTCTCTCTGAGACCCGAGTTTGTTCTTTAGGGGGATCTCAACGATTCTCTACACTGATAGGTTCAAATATGTCTATTCAATACTTGAATATTGTACTCTTCAATTAGGTATAAGCGCACTACACGCCCAACTCACTTCTTCCCTTACTCGCGTATACACTATCCACAAACTACGTCATTGCCGAAATATAGATGAGACATTCATATGGTCATTTCAGAGTCACTGCTTTGAAATTCTATGATTACTGAGCACCTTCTGCTTGATAAGATCCGCCATCGAGCCGTTAAACTGCTTCTCTCTCGCCTCAGCTGCTGGACCTCTAAAAACCTTAATAGCGGCCATTTGATCGCCAACGTGTCTTCTACGCTTACCTGCACTTGAAATGGTCACAGCCTTGGTCAATGTCTTACATGGGTGCTCCCTGAGCTTCTCCTGGTAATGTTTCATGTCTCTGATTTGGACATTTTCAACCCAGAACAAGAGATGCCTCAGGACAAACTTGAAGAAACATGGGCTCTTCAAGATGCAAAACAAGTACATCAATAGGCTCTTCTGGTGGTCCGTATAAGCAGATTCAATATCGGACCCAATGTTCTCGTGCATCCATAGAACACTATCTCTTTGACTCTCATCAAAAGTGGACCCCACAGGGTACTTCTTCTTATTGATGTCATAAGGAGAGATAGACAGATACTTCAACAGTAAGAATCCCAATTCAGGGACCCTCAATTCCATAAAGAAGTCGAATGCCTTGTTGTAGAGCTCAATCTCACCGCCTTTTGCAAAGATCTGATACGAGTCAGCTTCACAAAATGCCTCGACATAAGCCAATGCCACAAAAGACACGAAATTCTCAAATACATGCAATAGTAAAAACTCATCAGCCTCAACACTAATGCTCTTAGCATCTGAGTTCGGACTCGTGGCAACCTCGTACTCCCTATGAAAGTTCTCTGCGATGTATTGGGTCAGAAGTTGAGAGAACTTCTTTGACTTCCATGAGAATGGGGAAGTAACATTCCACTCAAACAGGTCAGACATCGTGGTCTCGGATTCTCCATCGACCTTATAAAGTTGTTCCTTTGAAACACCGGCGGTGGACTTGAGCTCCGTATCATCAACCAGATGTGCCACATAAGACAAACAGTTCAACACTGTTTTCCATTCTGGATGCACTGACATATATCTGATGTTCGGTATCACAAAGACAGGCTCATATTTATCTCTTTGCCATGCCGGGATACAATTGTTAATGAACGAGTCGCAAATAGTCTTGAATCTGATGTTCTGTGGCAATTTCTGTAAGTGTCCATCACCTTGAGCAATCAGATAAAAGGTTTTCTTGGAGCTGTTGTTGATGTTTGCCTGAAGTTCTATGCTATCCTTGTAGTGCTTGAAGAACACACAGTCTCTCTCTGGGTTAACAGACCTGTGATTATCACCAGGCCTGGACATGTTCACGTACAGCTTCTGGTTCTTCATGATTTCCCTCAGACGCTTGAAAGTCTTCTTGGTCATATCTTTGGTACTCAATTGCTTGGGTGTCTCCTTAGACTCAGCAACGCCATCGGTATCCTGGAGTGGCGTCTTGGAAAGCTTCCTTGGAGAAGGCTTGAGAACACAAGGCTTTGCATATGACTTTGGTGTCTTTGCCTCAATAGATATCGCAGCTGATGCGGTGAATGAGACTTGTATGATCCAAGAGATCCAATTGGATGGCTTTGTAGATGCTTCTTTGTTCTCTTCCTCCTCTGGTTTCTGCTTATTATCCGCTTTCTCCTCTTTTGTCTGTTTCATCCTCTCCGTACGAACCCTGTGATACTCACTTCTCATCGCCGGTGGCATTACTGCAAGTCTTCTATCATATGTTGTCTCCAAGACTCTGTAATGGGCCTGAGAAGTACCAACTCGTAGGTTACTCAGGAACGGTCTCATCCCAATGTTGCCTGTGATTGGCTCTCTGGGTCTTGGATACTGTCCCTTTGCAACGGTTTCGTGAGTGTGAGTGACCTCCTTCGCAGTCTTCAATGGAGTAGTCGATGGGCTGCTTGGTGGAGCCGTGAAGCCTGTCTCACTTCCTGATGGGAGGTTCTCGGGTAACGTAAGCTGCCCCATAGAAGAGGCATCACCCAGGTCTGCTAGCTCAAAGCTTCTGAAGGCATCGAAAATCTCCGATAACTCAGGCTGGATCCCATCTTCATCATCCTCTTTCCCGAAGGATATTCCACTTCCACTGTCCTGAGATCCCCCACTAACTGATGGTCTCTTTGAACTCTCGGTGTATCTTGGAGGCTCAACAAACAGCTCGTGTCTGACAATTTCAGTAGCTGGCCCCACCTCGGACCTCTTCCATAGTCTGTTCCACTTCCACGTCTTCGCTAAGAGCTTGAAACTGTGTAGTGTGGAGAGTTGTGGCACATACTCTATTTCAGTAACGAGCGGTTGCGCTGTATCCACTGCCTCTCTTGGCTCAACCTCCTTCACAGTTTCCACAGCATCCAAAGGCTCATTCTCCACGCGCTCATCCTCCTCTGACAGGCGAGTGGTGAGCGACACTGTGGAGAGAAACTCCGTTGGTAAGCCGGGCACGCAGCTGTGGAATACTAGATTCTGGTGCTGTGTCTTGAAGGCGCACATCAGCTTCTCATCAAGTGCCATTGTCTCCTGGAATCTTCCTTTGTAAAAGCAGTAGCAGTGTGCTATCATAGGGAAGTAAACAGCGGCCACTTTAATATTACCAACTCCATTAAAGCACTTAGCACAAAACCGCTCATTGTGATGAGCGGTGGATGATCAGCAGACGGTACACTGCCCCTCAGAGAAGGCACAGGGCTGGTGATATAGATATGTGTATATAAATAGGGATAAATAGAATAAATAAGGCGAGATGTAATCAACAAGCCACGACACAAGTGTCTAGTTCAGTCAAAGATACTGCGTTTGATCTCTCTTCTTGGACCCAAAGTGTCAAGGTTAAGCGTTGCGCCCGGCTCACGGTTGAACGGCGAGCCGCGTCTGATAACCTGTACAGATTCGGTGTCCAGGAAGACAGGCTTCGCAGGCTGGAGGTAGAGAACTTCATAAACTTCGGCACTGCGGTTGTTTCTCTCCTGGTATGCGTTGTTCTCCTCATTGATCACCGCGATGTCAGTTGGGTTGATGAACTGCCCGAAAAATGAGTAGCCGAGCTTCTTCTTGTAGTACTGGTCAAACCCGATCACTGCGAGGGAGCCAAACAAGAGCCCAATCGAGGCCAAGTACTTTGGGTTGTTGGCAAGGTGCTCCTCTGGCATTGGCTCCTCCTCGTGGGAATCGTGGCCTCCACGGCGAGCGGCAGAGCTGGAAAAAGCCCTGACAGGTGCCCTCACGGCACTGAATGCACTGGAAGCGTTTATGATACACGATCTAAGCATCTTACGGTTATTCCAATCGGCTGAACTGGTCGGCTTTGGTGTGCCTATAGTGTCTTTAATCCCTGTGGGGAAATTGTTGACAATGATCGAAAGCCCAAACCATGCCGGAAAACGAAAACGAGTTCGCGGAAAGCTTCACGAATCGAGTTACACTCTCTATGTACCCCGAACGCCGGATCCTCACACAGATTAGAATTTTTTTTACATTTTGTGGAGGTGGTTAGTGCACCCTATCAACCAGAAGTTGCTGTTTCATTTTGTCCCTTTTAGCACCGCTTTCTGATTCGTTTCTCTGGCTGAAGAGAACTCAGAGGTCACTCTCTCAGATCTAAGAATGCGCAGTGGGCTCTCTGGGGCGTGGCTCCTGTGCCCCGTCTTCCTCATCGCATCAGATATGCTCCTCACTAAGAATGTGAAGACCGCTCCACAGCACTTTACCGCAACCAACAAGTTGGCTGCACAGTTAAGAAAGAAGAAGCTTAATGATTCCAGAAAGCCACCGACGGCTATTTCGCTTCCACGGGACTAGATGTTGAAGTCTTTTGGCCCCCTTTTAATGACCTCCAGGGCTCCAATGCCTCCATTCCCAAGGTGAGGTTATGTCCCTCTTCACCCGGTGAAACTCCAGACACTTTTTGATGACGCTCGGTTTGTGCAACTGTTTACGATCCTACAAGTTGTGCACGATGGCATGTTACGCTCTGCATTAAGATTTATTATCCGTTGATTTGATATACCGATATATGACCACATTATTTATACATACACACGCTAATTTACGATTACTCATGCTTGTGTTAATATATCAGAATGGTAGGCGCGACTGTCCCTTGGATATTTTGCCTTTTTTGTCCCTTGATGATGTTCTCTGTGTTGAACTTGTGTTCTTTCTCTTCATAGGAGCAGGTGATGATGACCTCTGCTGAAGTCTTGTCTCTGCATAGGATAACTTCTTAGATAAGAACTTTTTCAAGTCTGAAGACAACGATTCTGTTCCATTCAACTGTTCGGTGAACTCAATTGCATAGTGGAAATCGTCGTGTTCTGCTTTGTCAGATACCTCAGTGTTACATCTCAGGCATTGGTACTTCTCATCGCCGAGTTCTTTGTACTGTTCCAGATGTTCCACAGCTGGTATCAATGGCTCTTCGAGAGGCTTCATTGGTTCTTCCCTCTTGATATTCTTAAAGGAAGAACTGGCATCAACTTTCTTCACAAATCCCATAATACTCGTAGACAACCCATCAGAGATCTCGAAGTTGCTTATGGTCATACTAAGGTTAACCAGTGGGTACACGTGAGGGAACTGCGTTTCACACTGTTTCAACAGATTGACACCGTAGGTGAACAGAGTCTCTTCTAACTGCTCCATCGGTACAATGGGCAGTGCACTTTGTTTAGAATGTGGTTGGTTAAACTCCTTTCCAGACCGGAAATGTATTGACACGGTCTTTGCCCTGGTCTTGTACCCGTTCTCATCGTCGGTTTCCATTAGTCTCTGAACGAGGTCTGCGGCGAACACTCTGATCCATTCCGATGCATCTCTTAAGCTGGCACCGGAGTTCCCTCTGATGTTCTTGTTGGAGTTCATGGATTTCAAGACGATTCTCTCTGAAAGCGGAGCAGCGTACTGGCCTCTGACCATCAAGTATAACTTCTCTGCGAGTGCCTTATCGTCCAGGTAGTCCTCAAGCTCTTGGAGATCGTAGCTGTCTCTGATGAACTTCATCGAGTCCGACATTGGAGGCGATAGCTTTGATTTGATGTACTCTCCAGTCTTGCCACCCATCGACCAGAAGTCCGTGAAGTCGAAGTTTTGCAAAAAAGTATTGGCTGAACTGTTCCTCACAATGGTCTGGTTATCTGGCTTTTTGAATCCAGAGGCAAGCTTGGCGACTGTCTTCACCCTGGCGATTCCGCATGAGGTAGTATACCCCAGTTCTTTCTCAATTTGTTCTCTGATGTCGTGTGTTACCATACTACCAAGAATAATTAACAAATCGTCCCAGTCTTGTACCTTTGGTTCTTTCTCCTCTAGGGACGAAGGTATCACCACTCCATGCGTTTCCAATTCTAAGTCCTTGGGTAACGGTGGTAATAGATCCTGTTTATCCATTGATTCCAAGGACTCCATAAATCCTGGGATCAATACATCCAACTTCTGCAACACGTTTCTGCCCAAATCCATGAAACTTTCATCAACGCTGGCCTTCTCTACAAGATCGCATCGGCTGTTGAAGATCCGCATGATCTTCCTCGATTCTCTCCTATAGGGGTCCAGGCTGACCTTATGGCTCACGGGGCTCGGTGGCTCTTTGTCCTCGTCATGGTATCTCCAAAAGTTCTGTCCCTTCTTGAAAACAGCAGTATGGGCAGCTATAAGCTTGTCACATTTCATCTTAGCTGATTCGAGTGTGTCCATTCTGGAGATCCCAAAGTCTCTTGCAGCGTATGAGACAGCAATGATAGTGGACCACTGGACACACACCACAGGATCCTTTTTGGATAACCCCATCCTAAGCTGTTCCACTTGAGCAAAGAACGCATTAACGTCAATGTGTGCAATCACAGCAAGTGGCGATAAGTAAGCTCTCTGTGGGTTAGCTAACGCCAGGAGGTCTCGTACTTTGAACTTGGACTTGGAAGTCTCCCAAGTCTCCACCTTGGCCTTCACTTTTGACATCCTGTAGAGCTATTATCTACCAGGTGATTCACAAGTTAGTCAAAATGACTGCCCTAAAGAGCCTTGCCTTCACCAAAATGCACGATACGCGTGAACATGTAAACAAGCGCGGGCTCATAACACACCTGGACATTACGTATATGATTTTCTCAGCGGGAGATCTCGAAAAAAATTTTAGTCTTTTCACTTCTTCTCTTTCACTATGTGAGGAGAATAGTAAGAGATATTCTACAATGTGTTAAGATCCCTTTTATCAGACTATTTGTTCCTCCGCCCAGGCTCTCTCAATAGTCGGGTGTCAGTTGAGGCCAACTGAGTAAGTCATATCCCCTGCAAGGTACCAGAGAAGATCACATGGAATGTGCCCACACCTGCTGTTCTACTGATGACACGATGTCGCCCCAAACAGATTATCGTTTTTTTACCATGATCGATTCGATTTCAAGCCAAACACACTGAAAATTCTGATTCTGAGCACAATGGATCCCTTCCGTTGTGATCTTCTCGCTGCCTCTTATAGCATGGGACCATCGTATTAACATTCTTTCACAGAACAAACAGTCTTGGGACTCTTGTATGTATATATATATATTTCTATAGAAGACAGGCCTGCTGATGATGAAGGAAACTTTCCATGCTAATCATGACATTCTGCTGATTACAAACGAGACTTTCAGTACCTCTGAGGCAAATACGCCTGGTGCCTTGTTAGATACACGACCGTATGCACAAATGTTTGTAGTTGTATCGTCTTACTCCTGTACTTCTCAGTTCAATAAGACTATTGAAAAAAATAAAGGCCAGAGATGTTCAAGAGGAAGCCTCAGTCTGAGCACGCCCTTGCGCAGAGGATCCATGAGAAAGAGGCCGAATTGGTAGAGCTTCAGCATCTCACAGCAGACCTAGAAGTTGAACTCCAGGCAATTGCGCAGAGCGAGATGCCCATTGACGAGGAGGAAGTTGTGAATAAACATACCAAGGAGCTCAGTCAGTACAACGACCTGAAAGACACAGCACTCTCCTTGATGAATATGGTCGCAGAGCAGCGGAAGATCCATCTCCAGAGTGTTATGGAAGAAATCGGCGTAGTTCCAGACCCCTAATCTTGTTTCTACGTTGGGGGGACGTGACGCCTGAGCGAGTGCCATGGGCTGCTGGACTAAAAATGATTGCACGTCCATGAATGACCCACTGAAGCATATAATTACTCCTAAGCATTTAACCGCCCTGTTCAAATTTACTTGTATATTCCGTGCTCCCCTATTTAGGCACCCCTTGTAATTGTGTGTGTTTATGCCGCTCTCGGATTTTGCTATCATCAACTCCACCTCAACTTGGAACTCGGGACAGCAAACCACGCTTCCGGGGTGCATTCTGAGCGACGCTTGGACATCAAGATGCAGATTCTACGGCGGAAGAGCCAGCGGTCCAAGAAGGAGGATGATCTGGACTCATCGACTCCTAAGAAGAGGCATTCCATCCACAGCGGCAACGGTGGCTCAGCAAGCCAGTCGCTATCCGCCAGATCAACGCCTATGAAACAGAGCAAAGAACAGTTCGACCACTCATTGGCCGCTGTAAAGGGCGCCCCACTCCTTGATGTCGGTAACCACACGGAACCTACACTGTCATATTCGAGGCGGTCGTCTCCTACAAGGAAACATGGACTTGTCAATGGCGGTACAACTAGCCGGCGGCCACGCACCTTCATCACCCCAGAGATCAGTCCCGTCAGACCTCGCCAGTCTAAGGGCATCCTTGCGAGTATCAAGAGAGACAGGCGTAACGACGAGCTATCTTCTGAGGATGAGGACGACTACAGTCTGACAGATGAGCGCAGCGCAACTGGTTTCATGTCAAGCACACCGTCAATACGCTTGCCTATGAGAGACAGTGCCTTGGGGTCGCTACACTCCAACCATTCACAGAGGTCACTGGCATACAGGTCAACTGGTCATGTCAACAGCAACAGCAGCAGCAACAACAACAACAACAACAACAACAATGGCTCGGCGAGCACTGCAAGGGACAGCGATACCAACAACAATAGCCATACAGGGATCTTTTCCACATTCATCTCTGCGGCTCACACGGCAGCTACACATCTCGGATCCATTGCCACATCAAAGTCTCACGATGTCACCACACGCTTCGAAGACGGCCATAACGGCAATAATCGGAACTTTGTGCAACATTTGGACTCGTTGTTGTCCTTCGCTGGCGCTAAAAGCGGCAATGGAACGCCCACTGCCGCTCAAGGTGGAACAACACCAAATGGCTTAGAAGATGCCGATGAATATAATGAGTTCCATGACAATGCGTCTCATACGTCAAGATCCATTGTGCATGATGTGAAATTTCAGCCGTTGAAGAAGACCCTCATGAGTACTATGGGTAAAGGTGATCTTACGCTTGAAGAGTTGGGGGTCGCTACTGCATCAAACCCAGTGAGTATCAACGGTGTCGGGCTACCACAGATTGAAGTACAAGAGCCAAATGAGTCCTCTATTCTGGGGAAGTCCACGCCTGCTGCTTCACCTAAAAGGAACTTTGTCACATATACGGAGGCTGCACCAAACATCCGTGCTATGGATCCTTCGATGAGACCCCAGTTGACAGCTTCAATATCATCAACGCATGTGGCGGAAGATAAGGCAATGGTACGCCAGTTATCTTCGAGATCTTTGTCACCGTCCAACCTTAAGAGAGCTCTTTCGCCAGCACCGCAAAAGCTCACAGAATCGAAGAGATTATCATCAGTTAGAAGTCACAGTGCGCATGACACACGGCTTAATAACGGAGATCTTTCTTTTGATTCACCCTTGAGTCTTGCTCCAAGCATAGAGCTTAAGAACGTCTCATATGCTTCTTCCAAGAACAATGTAGACTTCCACGGTGTGTTCAAGAAAATTCCAAAGAATGAGAGATTGATCGACGATTACAGTTGTGCTTTACAACGTGAAATCATGGTACAAGGTCGTATGCTGATTAATGAAAAGATCTTGGCTCAGGGAAGAATGTATATCTCTGAACGTCATGTCTCTTTCAAGTCCAACATCTTGGGCTGGGTCACCACGCTGAATATTCCAATCCACGAGATTGTCCAGTTGGAGAAGAAGACCACCGCGGGGTTGTTTCCTAATGCCATTGTCATTCAGACATTACATCAGAAGTACATTTTTGCCAGTTTGCTCAACAGAGATTCTACATTTGACTTGATCACAAACATTTGGAACCAAATCCTGAGAGGAACTATGGATGGTGATTATGACACCGACGGTGAAGACACCGCGAGAGGTCGTACAAGATCCATGTCCATGGTGAGTCGTAATGTGAACACCGATGATAGTGATGAGGAAGATGGCAGCGATGATGATGGCGGCGACGATGGTGACGATGACGATGATGAAGACCTATCTGAGGATGACACATTCTCAGACTCTCGTGATGAAGGTGCCAATTCTGAGGGTTCAAACATCACAAAGCATCCACCTACTGAGCCAGAGCGATCCGAAACACCAGGTGAAGTGAAGATCACAGAACAAAGTATCTCTGCCCCGCTTCCTAAAGTCTACACCCTTCTCTTTGGCAAAGATGTTGAGTTTATGACCAATGTGATCAAGGCACAAAAGAACACCAACATATCCACACTCACCGAATTCCAGGATAAAGATGGGAAACCCACAAGAGAGTACAATTACACTAAGCCATTAAGTGGGCCTGTTGGTCCTAAGGAAACTGTGTGCCGTGTGACAGAGACCATTGACCATAAGGACTTTGAGAAGTATGTGTTATGTACCCAGATTACCAAGACACCTGATGTTCCCTCTGGCAATGCCTTTTCCGTGGTTACAAACATTTATCTCTCTTGGACGTCCAGTAATGGTACCAAGTTGACAGTGTACACGTACATGAACTGGACTGGTAAGAGTTGGATCAGAGGTGCTATTGATAAGGCTTCCATTGATGGGCAGAAGGAGTCCATTGCCACTCTTATCGATGAGTTGAAATCCAAGTTATCCTCGGGTGGTTCTTCCTCTAGAGTTGGTTCTGTCTCCGAGGGGGCTTCTCAAGCTTCCAATTTACCGTTGATTGGACCAAAGACACATGCATCTGCGAATTTCAAGCCAGCTATTCCTTCACATGAGACTATTATCACTGAGGACACTCTCCAGGCGCCATTAGGCACTGTGTATTCCTTGTTCTTTAACCCGGATTATCTGAAGAAGATCATTGAGGCTCAGAAGATGGTTGATATCTCCAGTATTGATTTGTTCCCTGAGGATGGTGCTAAGAAGAGAACATATGCCTATGTGAAGCCACTTAACTCAAGTGTTGGGCCAAAGAGCACCAAGTGCAATGTTACTGAGACAGTGGAGAAGTTTGAATTGGAATCTGTTGTGCATGTGAAGAGGGTTATCACCACACCGGATGTGCCCTCTGGTAACTCATTTGAGGTTTCCAGTAATTACTGGTTATCATGGGGTGATAACAACTGTACCAAAGTAGTCATCAGCACTGGTGTTGCATGGAAGGGCAGGAGTTGGATCAAGAGTATGATTGAGAAGGGGAGCATCGATGGCCAGAAAGAAGGTAATACCATCATGATGAAGGAGGTTAAGGAGATCATCTCGAAGGATGCTGCTAGTATGGGCAAGAAGTCCAAGAAGCGTGGCAAGAGTGTGAGCGGTAAGAGTAAGTCTATTGAGGATGAAGAGGAAGCCGAGTTCTTGAGACGTATCAGTGAGCCTAGAAAGGGGTATGCTATTTCGTTCCCTGGCTTGGGATTTTTACAGAACTCACCACTCAGTAGCCTTATGGCGTTTTTCCTTTTGGCCTTTGGTATATGGAACATGTACAGACTATTGGGCGGTTCTATTAGTGGTGGTGATGGTCGTAACACCTTGATTCTGGCTAATGGTGTTAGCAAAGTGATGATTGATGGCCGAGAGTATATGATCATGCCATCCTCGATGGGTGATGTGTTGAGTGACACAGATGCTAAAGCGAAAGAGGAGCTGGAGATCTGGAGATGGATCGAGTCCCGGACTGATAAAGCGGAAGGTGAAGAGGGGTATCCATTGCCTGGTTCGAGATCATGGGCCATTGAAAAGCGCAAGGGCACGATGGCGGATGTGTTGAAGGAGCACAAGGAGCAGGATCTCCGTGAGATGCTCCACATCGCCGAGGCACACCTGGAGGAGCTTTTGCGCCAGCTGGACGATAAGATGGATGCCACACAGGTGCTGTAAATAGATCATTGATTAATGGCCTTAATGACTGCAGCGCTTACGTAATTGTTTACCGATGGTTCTGATTTTTTTTTTTTTTTTTAGCTGAGCCGTACATAAGTGAAAAAGATGAGAAGAGCCACCTGTGCATAGTGTCTTGTATTATTTCTGAATAAGCAGCGCAGACAAAGTCAAGATGGGCAGGACCAACAGGGAGATCCTGACGGGTGGACAGAAGTATGCCAACAAGAAGGCAAAGAAGCATCGCGTGGAGGAGGTTGTGTTTGACAAGGGTCAAAGAGAGTGAGTTTTGTGCCTAACTCTGTATGGTGATGAAGAAGAGCTAACAAATGAAAGGGAATACCTGACAGGGTTCCACAAGAGAAAAGTGGAGCGCCAGAAGAAGGCGCAGGAGTTCCATAAGGAGCAGGACAGACTGGCGAAGATCGAGGAGAGAAAGCAGATCAAGCTGGAGAAAGAGAAGGACATGCTTGAGCAGATGGAGAAGTACAAGGAGCAGATGAAGATCATGAGCGGAGCGATGGACTCTGATGATGAGGAGAAGGCAGAGGCAGAGGAAGAAGAAGAGGAAGAGGAGTGGGACGGGTTCAAGAGCGACGATGAGGACGAGCCTAGAGGAATCTTGAAGAAGAGAGAGACGTATGGCGAGGAGGCCACGGAGGTGACGATAGAAGAACTGCCTAATGGCATCGAGGAGATCGCCAAGCTGAACTACGTGAACCTCAAGAAGTCCAAGAAGGTGCTGGAGGAGAGCATAGACCGTGCGCAGAAGTACGCTGTGATCTCTGGCCATGAGAAGCCGAAGCAGAAGAAGAAGAAGTTCAGATACCTAAGCAAGAACGAGAGAAAGCAGAACAACAGAAAGGCTGTGCAGAACAAGAGACGCGGCAGATCCGACTGAGCGTGTGTGTTTTTTTTCTTTTATCGGCATCTATAGATATACAGAACGACTCAGCTAGTGAGCATTTCGATGTCCTTGGTGGACGAGAGCGTGATGTAGTCGACCTCGAGCTTGATGAAGACCCAGACCCATCTTCTGAGGATTTCCAGGACCTCCATGCAGAACCAGCCAGACTCTGTTGTGTAAAGCGTGCTGAGAAGCGAATCCTTTGGCAGGAACTTGGTGACCCATACGAATCTTCCGAGCAAGTCAAACAAAATAGCAGAGTAGTAGAACTGTCTGATCTCGTAGTGCAGTTTAATCCTTAGCGGGTCGTTCCGGTTCCTGAGACGGAAGAGGTTCAGATTCCAGTCGTTGTTGATGTCCCACCAGAAGGAGTACGCCGAGTTGAAGAGGGCAAAAAAGACCCATGTGGAAGTGTATCCTTCTCTATGGCGCATCACGAGCCCAGTGATAAGCACCGGGATGTTGGATGAATACTTTAAGAAATTCCACAAGTGCATCTTGTCGCCTGTGGCCCGCCACTCTCTGAGGCATTGTGACAGCCTGATGAAGTTTGGAATCGACCCTACTAGTGCATCAAGAAGGTATTGTTCACCACATGATCTGTTGAGCTTGGAACCGGAGCTTTTCGGCAAGCAGGTTTCGAAATTCCATAGGTGGCAGGTGTAGATGGCCATGTCCACCAGAACTCGGGAGTAAGAAGTCATAGTGTCACTCAGGACAATGTCACTTGTCCGGATGTCCCTATCAATGCCTCCTCTCAGCACTCTACCCATTGAGGTCCACATATGGGATTTGACAGGAGCACAGAGCTGGTAAACAACCCACAGAATCACAAACAGCGGGATGATGTCCCATATAGACAAAGTCTCCGATTCTGTGTTGTGCAGTAATGAGAATATCAGAAAAGATATAATGGAAACAATAGTAATGTTTGTACTTTTGGCCTCGTGTTCTCCATATAGATTTGTCCTCGTGTCCAGTTTAAAGAGTTGTGGGATGTTAATGTTCTTTACATGTGCGACTCTAAGGGTCAGAAGCCATAGCCATGATCCTAACAATAAGAGTGCCAACACTCTAAATGGTAGCGGCAATACGTCATCAAGTGTCATTGCTATATTCTTCCTTTTGCATTAATCGTATGTTATAACTGCAACGAACGGGGTTTTTGTTTACTTTTCAGTTTTTTATAAGGGAAAGCGCGGCAAAATGATATATATATGCAGTAAACTTAAACTGATATGTACATGTAATTTATATGCAATGTAATATATGATACGTGATATATGACAATGCCATTGGTGTATATATATATATATAATATATATGTATATGTGTACATATATAATATATATGTATATATGTACACATATATACATCTACAGAATATGGCATCCATATATTGCTATATAAACGCGGTCTCATCCAATGTTTACGGGAGTGGTGTACTCCATATATACTCGCTGATACTATATAACATTGGGCTACGCTCATCTACACATTAACATCATTCAATATATATAGATATATATATAGCAACACTACCCTAGTACTATCCCTGCCGCCAAAGAACCAAACCTAACGGTCCTCAGCCCATTCGTTCTCTCTCTTGATAGCAGCCTCCTCTTCTGGAGAAAAGTCCTTTACAATGTTGAAAGTTCTTCTAATCTCCTCTGGCGATTTGCCTCTGATCATTTCAGCAACGACTTTGCAACCAGCTTCAAGCAATGGCTTCATGTTCAAGTAGTTAGCAGCCAAGATGATTTCATACAACATCTCTTGATCAACACGTAAGAAATTACGATCCCATTCATCAACAGGAGCTGATTTTCTGGTATCATCATCTTCATCATCTGGGAAGTTACTATCCTTGTGGTGCTCTGCCCATTCCAACACTTTTTTCAACACAGAAGCACGAACGTTTGGTACTGGAACTTCGAATTCATCATCATCAGCACCGAGATCACCAAGCATGTTCTTAATCAAGACGGAGCGCTCGGCAATAGCACGGTCAACGACAAAGGCCTCACCATCGGAGGATCTGATTGTGATTTGCTGCTCAGCCATAGTTTCGTTTTGATATATCAAGATGCAATCCCAAAACCCTGTATGTATATATAACGGGGTGGTGGCAACAATATATTTCAATCATTCTTATAATTATTGATCGCGATTTTTTCTAGTGTGGGGTGGATATGTTGGGGTGATATATATCATCTCATCGATATATCATCTCATCGATATATCATCTCATCGATATATAATTTCATCGATATATATTGTGATGCATATCATTTTCCGTCCATATGATATATGACGTATATATATATATATATATCATATTGAATGTATCATAAGACATTACATATATATCGTATGCTCTCAGCTTAGCAGTAAGTAAGTTATACATTCAAGCAAAATTCGAATACACTGATGCACTCAACTCATCCAACTCATTCACTCGATCCATAACACCAACAAACTCTGAGCTAGGCTGCTTAAACGCATATGATAGCTTCGTAGTTGTAGCCAATACCACTGCCAGTTTAATCTTCCCATTCGATGAAGTCTTCATAATAGTTTCACCAACAGAGTTGACAATAATAGCAAACGCGTTGTTAACCAGAGAGTTCAATACAATTTGCGATGAGCTGGAAGACAAGTAGTCATGTGTCTCATCCACAAGGATACGTAGATTACCAGGGTCCTTCAACAACAAAGACAAAGTTTCCTCATCCAACGTTTGTTGAATGACAAAGTTTTCCAGGTTTCTAGGTGGCAAGACCAGCTCGCCCAACTTCAAGTCCTTCTCTATGAGTAATTGAGTCTTTTGCAATAGCATTGTGAATTCCTCAATGCCCAACTCATGTCTTGGAGTGATTTCTTCAAACACCTCTTCAACTGAAGATTTGACTCTTTCACGTATTTGAATCCAACCACGATTCAAAAGCCACCAGCTGAAACTGAGGTATGCCTGCTCGTTGACATAATTGGCATGGTCCACCATCTCCAAGGGCTTATTGATGCCATGTCTTTTCGAAGCAACTTTAAGAGCATCTTCGAGATACTCTCTTCTTGCAAGAATGTTCAACTGAAGTCTTGTGAAGAGTACAAGCAGCCCACTGCAGTACACCAGCGTTAAAAGTCTTGTAAAAGACATGAACTTAAGCTCTGTCCAAAGTTCATTCTTACTCTTTCTGTCCCGCTCTGTAGAGGACTCCAAAGTCTGTGAGTCCGTAACGCTCGATGAGATATCGCTCATCCCCAGGGAAGTAGTATCCTTCTTCTCCAATCTTCGTTGCTGTAGTTGCCGTGTGATCTCTTCAACGTTTAAACTGTCAAACACAACGCCGTTGATCACTGGAACCAAAGAGTATATCGTATACAACGCATCCTTCTGGGTTTGTTCGAATCTTCGACGAATCTGCTCTCTTTGAAATCTTTCTTCTGTGAGACGTAGTTGATACTCACCAAACTTCTTCTGAATATAACCTAAAGCGAAATAAAGTAGTGTAATGACACCACTGCCCATTAACAAGCGTCTCTTGTTACGCCCAAAGAACTGGCGAATACCCACAAACATCTTAATGAATGTTTGTATTGAACGATCTTGTGCCCCTTTTTTTGTCAACAGTACAATCGTCACCTTGTTGAACAGCAGTACAAAAGAACTCAACAACAAGAAAAAAAAACACACACAAGCAAAACACAACAAAGATATATATGGAGAAAAAACAACAAGAGGGAGGGGGGGGCGCAATTATGACGCGCCTATATTATGCTTTGCCCTCGGTTTAGTGGTAATTCCGGGGGATGGACATATTTATTATATATATGGGGAGCCTTTAATAATTTCTACAATACATGGCTTTTTATTATGCGTCATTTATTTCATTAGCTTCACTTCTTCGTCTTTTTAGAAACTTTTCTGTTGTCCCTTTTGGGCTGCTTCTCTTTCAACTTCTCTTTCAACTTATTCCTTATCTCGGTAGCATCCATTGGCTTGTCTTCTTCAACTTCAAACTTTGTGTGTTTCCCCTTGAAGTTCTCCGATGAGATGGCAGGAGACTGGTTGCCCAGCACATGGTTGATGAATCTCTTGGCCTCTTTTGTATCCACTTTCACTTCATCAGACTCTTTACCTTCTTCCACAAGCTTGGCTCTGGACATGTAGCTCTTTACTCGGTCAAGGTCCTTCATAATAGGGTGCTGTGCGGTGTTCACACCTTTACTCTTCAAGTAGGCAAAGCACAGAGATACAAGTGTAAAGGCATACCCATTGGAGATCTTTATCTGTTCCATTGGGTCCGATGTTTGATTAAGTCTGTCCTCAAGCGATTTGGCTATAAGCTCTGTGATCTCCGGCTCGAGCGCAGAGGTGGCGCCGTTTAACGAGCTGATGTACTGTTTGATCAGCTCTGTATTCTCCATCTTGAATTTACAAGCTTCAACTGAAAGGCTAAAGGAATTACCCAATTTTATATCTCAAATATATAGATGGGACCAAGGGGAAAGGAAAAAAAAAAAAAAAAAAAACTATATAAGCTTCGCGCGCTGAGCTGAGCTAAGCTTTTTTCGAACGCTGCTACCCAGTACGGAAATTGCCTATTTGAGACAATAGGCGTTGTATGCGCCCCGTACCACCAGGTGCATTGCCGTCTCGACAATCTGCGTTTAAGCGTATGCTCCCTTAACTTTTGTCAGTTATTCAAAATTTATTGAAAGTACTAAAAGAGTCATATGTCGCAGAGCCCGGAGAAAAGCTTGTCTGCCGTAGTGGTGGCAGCACAACAAAGTACACAGCAGGCTGCCATTTCTGGAGAAGCTTCTAATGGTGAAGAGATTCATCAGATGGACAACATCAATGAGATTGAGACATTACAAAAGACACTTTCTAACAAGTATAAACATACCGCCAGGGAGTTCTCAAAGAGTCGTATTAAGCGTGTGGATGCATACATACAAAAGATTGAAGAAATGCAATTGAATCTAAAGAGACAGAGAGAGAACTATCAACTGATGGTGGGAGATTCCATTCCTGTTGTTAACTATCAGAACGGTACGGAACAATCTTTGAACTCGTTAGAATATGTAAGAAATGGCAAGAAAAGGAAACAAACACATGGTCATATTCGAGCGCCACCCGAGTCACCACCACCGTCTATACCGGAATTACCACCAGTTGAAAGTATACCCATCTTTACTGAATGCTTTGATGAGTTGTTACTACCGTTCAGAGATTCATTACACGTTGTGCAAAGACAATATGAACTGCAGTCAGACATGGTTGAATCGCAAACAGAAGCATCGCGTGGTATCATATGGCGTCAAAGCATCAGAGATCGCCAAGAACTACGTCAGTTGAAAAGACAAGACTTGATGAGTCGGTTGACTATGCTTGAGAGAGACTATGGTAATACCATAAGGGAACAGAAGATGAGACATCAGGAACTGAGATATAGAAGCTCAACACGCAAAGTTGGAGAGAAGAAGAGCAAGTCCGATGATTTGTTTATCGGTGAGCAGTTAAAAGAAAGACTTGATACTAAAGCCTTAACTATGGCTGTGGATTCTTCTTCATTACGCCAAAGTGGAACTCCATTATCCAGGGCCTCTGAACAGGAAATTGACAAAGACCTCATGAACATGAAATCTTTGGCTCCGGGTAGCGTAAAAGTGGAAACGATAGAGTCCAATTACCTGTATTATGAACAACCGGTGAAGAAGCCTACAATTGGTCCAACGACAATGACGGACTTGGTTAATAGTGAAATTGAAGCCAATGGGGCTGTCGGGATGCCCTTTATTCCACCTCAGTTGCAGCAAGCACAACAACTACCACAACAACAACAGCAACAACAACAACAACAACAACACCAGCAGCAGCACCAACAACAAGTACCGGGACAGTATCCAATGTATCCACCACAGATGCCACCGGCAGTGCCGTCAGTCGTGCCGCCGGTGATGCCTTACTACTATCCACCACAATACGAAATGCCTCAGTTTCAGCAACCTGTGTATGGGCCAGGTATGGGTTTAAGCTATGGCCCTGGGTATCAACAAGAGAATCAGATGGGTAATATGAGTGGTGGTGTGAATAATCAAAGTATGATGGGAAGTATTCCATACGGTTCTATGCCTATGGGAGCGCTTCCCTCACTGTTGCCTCCATCGGGGTCGTTCAGAAAGCCATAACTCCTTCCTTTATATATATATGTATATATATATATATATATGTGGTCTATTTAATGTATCTTGTCGTTTTATACCAGTTTTTTTATTTTTTGTGTCAAACAGAGTGCCATACATAGGGGTGCCTTTATATATTAAGTACAAATTAACTGGGGGATGATTACCTAAGCACTATTGACACTTGCAGATGGCAGATTTGCCACGCACTTTGAAAGAACTTGATATAGTATATATATATATATATATACTATGATTTTACCCAATTGCCCACACTAAAAGAAGACCAATCAAAGACCAAGATGGAACACACCGACACCTTCATGGCAATCACCGGTTGTGAGGACTCCGCCATGGCGCAGAACTTTCTCGAGATGGCGTCGGGCGACTTGGAAACGGCGATTTCTCTGTACTACGAGCACGGACCACAGACTGGTAGTAATAACAACAACAACAACGACGATAGTGAGGACACAGAGCTGGCACAGAGACTCCAAAACGAGGCTTACCAGGCAGAGGAGCCCCGTGCACCGGACCAGGCCGTGCACGAGAGGCTGGTGGACGACGTGAATGTGTTCCCGGGGACATTTGGGCCTGTGGGCGGGGCCTACAACCCGTTGATGAACACCGATCGGCTGATTTACGGGAACAACAGAAGAGGTATTTTCAACCAGCGAGAAACGATGTTCAGCAGTGGCACCGGGAGCGAAGACTATGACGATGACGATGACGTCGGCATGGGGGGATCATCAGAAGAGGACGAGTTTTCCGGGATGACTGAGGGCCAGAGGAGACTGGCCCAACTCTTTAGACCACCATTCGACATCATGGAGAGACTGGACTTGGACTCGGCCAAGCACAAGGCGCAGCGGGCGAACAAGTGGGTACTGGTGAATGTCCAGGACGTGTCTGACTTCCGGTGTCAGCAGCTCAACAGAGACTTTTGGAAGTCGTCCATCGTCAAAGAACTCGTGAAGGAGCATTTTGTCTTTGTCCAATACCAGAAGGATTCGCAGCAAGGTGAGCAGTACTGCAACTTCTACCCTTTCCAGGACTTCCCGCATATCGCCATCCTGGACCCGATAACTGGCGAAAGAGTAAAGATGTGGCAAGAGGTGCCGAAAGTATCCAAGTGGTCCAATGAAGTGTATGATTTCTTGAACGAATTCTCTGTGGATCCATCGTCGGTGAACCCGGTGGTTAAGCATAGGCCGGTGATTGACCCAAACACGCTGTCGGAGGAGAAACAACTCGAGTATGCGATTCAGCAGTCTCTTGGTGGTAAAGAAGTTGTCGACTTGGATTCTGATGTTGAGGAACTGGGACTCGTTGGTGGTAATGCTTCGGATCCGATTGAGATTGACGACGATGAAGATGAGGATGAAGATGAAACTCCAAGGGAACTTACAGAGGAGCAGAAAGTGCAAGCAATCGAAGCGGTACACTACCCGGAGCCTACAACTCCTACTACTACAAGAATACAGATCAGATTGGGAGATGGCACGCGTATCGTCAAGAAATTCGATTCTCAAGATAAAGTATTGGTCATATACCAAGCGGTGAAGCATGAGTTCAAAGATAAGATTGATGAGCAGCATTTTACACTCAGATTACAAAGAGAAAATCTATTCGATAAGCTAGATCAGACGATCGAACAAGCTGGTTTAAAGAATGCTTCGGTGTTGATGGATATTGTTCCCAAGGATGACTAGATGTATATATATATATATATATATATAGCTTAATTAATTTGGCGTTTAATGTGTGCCACGTCTAATAAATCCATATATTACGTATGCATTTACTCAACATCTATGACTTCAGCCTCCTCAATAGTCAGCTTATCCTCCTCTGTAGCACCCTCTTCCACGCCGGACTGTTTCTCCAACGATTTCTTAGTGGCAATTAATTTCTGCAACTCACCTTCAATATCGGCATCGTCGATATACTGATTAAAAGTATCCAACAATTTCAAGAAAATCTCGTTATCCGCTTGATCCAACTCGTAAAAGTGTAAATATACCTTAGATATCAACTGGAAGATCTCCAATTTGGCAATATCTTCGTTCAATAATGGGAACAAACCGAACTCAAAAAGACCCCTAGCAGTAACATCTTCACCGGTCTTGATCTGTAACACAGTACTTTCCAAAGAGCCAAGAGCATACGAACGGATCTGCTGACAAGGGTTCAAACACTGATGCGCCAATGCCTGAATTAAGGCATAAGTCTCCTCCTTGGTAAACTCACGGTCAAGTTCTAATAATCCTCCAGTGAATTTGATAGAACGGAGCGAGGTTTGGACAATGTCCTCATATGGGTTATCCCTTGTAATCTTATGACCAGTCTTGATCAACGTGTCATACTCTTGTTCCCATTGTGCACCGATAGATCCCACTGCAGAAACTTCATCAAGCAAACCAAGCAGCCACATAAAGTTGACATGATTAACCAATTGACTACTCTCCGAAACTCGTTCCGCAAATTCCAACACTTCACCGGTGTACTGAGAAATAGATGCAACCAATCTCAACAGCTTCCAATAGGTCTCGTTGTTTAGAAGAGTCTCGGAGTATGGACCCTTCTCACCCAATGCAGTCAAGTGTTTCAACACTTGTGGTGCCTTCTTCTCGAAGATCTTTCTGTCAAATCCAAACAGTTCTTCAACAGTTTGTACGACCAAATCGATAGGGAACTCATCGGTGCGATGGAATAACACAAGCTTGTATGTGATTAATCTCAAGATGAAATCTGGTTTGAACTTCAACTCCTTCTTCTTACCAATGAGTCCGTTGATCTTGCCCAACAACGACTGTCTCAATGGTGATGATGGTTGATCAACAACAATCAAATTCGTACATGCCTCAACGACGAACAGAGTCTGGGTCTCAAAGTATTTCTCATTGGAGTCAGAACGGTCCGTTGGTAAGTGATCCAAAAACACGGGAACAAGGTCAATACCATGATCTCCGAGCTGCTTCAGATCTTCCAACAGCTCAAACACATTGGCAGACTTGATACAATCCAATGTCGAAAGTGTCAACCTCACTTCTTCATCACTCGGTTCATCTTCGCCCTTTAAATAAGACGCAAACGTAGAGAAGAGGCCCTTCGTAGCAGTTGATCTCGTTAACACAATCTCTGGTTTGATCTTCGAGATTCTAAAGAGACCATTATCCTTCTGGAAATCGGCGAAGATATCAGCAGCGATCAACCCATTCTGTAACAATGTAATGAGGATCTTCACAATAGGGGTCCAACTCTTTTCAAGGTATGCCAGATTACTCTTGACGATTCTGAACAACACAACAACAGCCAGCTGAGCCTTGAAATTGCTACCAAACTGCACTGCACATTCACTGACATCAATAGTCTCTCCATCCTGGACCTTGATCCTGGTCAGCTTCAATCGCGTCTTTGAACCATCTGCAGTGGAAGGCTTCATGGCTTTAGTCAACCCAGTCAATTCACAGAGCTTACTCACAATGGAGTCCGTGTTCTCGTGGAGAGAGAAGTATGAGGCAATCTGTGCCAAGTTGTCCAGAGTGGCAATCATACGAGCTGTAATCTGGTCATCCACTGCAACTTCAAAGATCGAAAAGACCGTGTGGACCATCTTGGAGAAAGATGCATTGAAGATGTAATTCTCCAACTGCAAATTGGTGGTGCCGTCAAATTCCAATGGGTCGAAATGGGTCACGATAGCAGATGCATTAGCAGCCATCATGTTGTTCCATGTGTCACCAAACCATTGAGAAGAGCCATGGTGTTCCTCAGGCATAACGATTTCCTTTTCAGCAATAGACTGGAAGATCTTCTCCAAGTACCAACTTGGGAAGTCCTTACCACCATAAACACCTTTCAAGTTCTTCTTATAACTCTCGAGAGTCATGCGCTCTTTCACCACTGGGTTGTATAGGTCGGTGTTCAACATGATGATAGAGTAAGAGAGGACAAACACAGCGTCTGCATCCGGTTGCACTGGCTCTTCAATTTCTTCGCCCTCTGTAGTCTCACTCTTCTTCTCCACGCTTTCATACTGCTGGCATTCAACGTACCAAGCAGAGAACGTTTCTACGATTCGCTCAATCTGCTGTGACTCACCTGGGAGTCTGAATGCCTTGAGGATCATTCTCAATGCTTCGTCGACTCTTAAACCCTTGAACTCGAACATATGAATGAAGTCAAGCAAGAGGTCTTTGTTCACTGGCTTAGCTAAGTACTCACCAAGCATCTTCTTGTTCAAACGACTCGATTTCTCATAGAAGAAGCGGGCTACTTCCTGCGTATCATCCAGAGACTTGATAAATCCCTTTTCGCTCAATGCCTTGAGACCATCCTTTGGCTTGTTGTTGAAGATGTTGGTAGCTGTGATGAATTCCTTCTTTTTTTCCTTGTCGCCAATGAGGTCACAAGAGCCAGTGGGGTCAAATGGGTCGGACAGTCTGATGTGGGTGTGCAAGTCATTGATGAAAGTCAACAAGCCTTCCAGGCACACTGGTGGGACGTTCTCAGTAGTGAAGAGAGCACTCTCTGGCAGTGCGAGCCTGGCCAAGAACTCAATGAACAAAACACAGAGGTCCTGTCTGTTGAAGTTACAGTCGTAGTTGGCAAAGAGATCAACAAAGAGCGTTGGAGATCTAGTCCAAAGAATCGAAAGCTCATCAATCATAAGCTCCTTTCCTGATTGAGACTTGACGTTGACCTCGACTGGTGTAGACTTGCCGGATTTGCTTGGGCCATTCTTCTTGCTCTCCACTGGTGGCATGATACACGTGAAGATAGTGGTGAGGGCAAGCTCAACTTGAGGTTGAAGCTTATCACCCAGTGTGAGCACCAACGTGGTGAAGAGCTGCATGGCAGCCTGAAGCACTGGCAGGGAGTTGACGTTCTGAATGATCTGGAGAGTGTGCTTGAATATTGGGTCAGCAATGAGATTCAAAAGCGTTGGGAACTGTGGGAATCTGTCAGCACTCATTTCCACTGCGGTACTGATCAGTGAGAGAGCATACACTTTTGTAGACTCTGTGCGCTTGAACTGGTTCTCTGGAGAGATCATAGAAATCAAGATACCCAAGAACTGTTTGATAGCTGGTAGACCGAACGGCTCATCAGCTGTCTTAGGCACTTCGAAGGACTTCTTCGGAGCGTTGCCATCTTCATTGGTACCTATTGTCTCCACCAACTCATCTCTCGAGTAGTCATGGGTCTCCTCCACAACTAATTCATTCTCCTCTGGTGTAAGGTCATCAAGTCTCTTGAAGATCTTGACGGTGATTCTGTACACAGACAGTTCTGCGGCTCTGCGAAGGACATCGCTTCTTCTCTTGTTGCACGCTAGCGAGAACGACGTCTGCACCACCTCATAGATCACGTCATCTGAGAGCAAATCGCCCAAGTCAGAGTCAATAATGGACTCAAGAAGCTTTAACACTTTCAAAAGCACTGCGTCATCTGATGTCTGCTCAGATGCCTCAAAACGACAGTGCGTAAGCGAATGCATAATGTGGTTCAAAGTGAAAGCAATATTCTTCGTGTCTCGCGATAAGATCTTGTAGTTGAGGAACTTGGTCAATGAATCCAATGCCAACGAGGTGATGTTGCCCGATGTCGAGCTTGACTTGATAAGCAGTAGGAAAGGCTGCAATAACGTCAACGAGTCGATCTCCATGAGATCAGTCTGCGAGTTGAGCATCAGTCTGAGCTGCACAAACCCGGATAAGAGCGGGTCATTGGCCTGGGTGCCATTGCTGCCGCTGTTGCCGCCACTGAGCCCAAACTTGTTGAGCTCGTTGCTGTCGGTGAAGAGATCGCTGGCACCACCTCCAAGGATAGCCGCCACGCCAGACTGCGAGTACTTGGAGAGCTTGCGCATCGACGACGTGATCAGAATGCACTCTTTCACAACCACGGTCACTGGGTTCAGTGCAATGACGCCGGGTGTCGGCTGGCGCATGATGGGCGCCATTTTTGTGCTGTTTTGGCCCCTTATTATCTTCTGTTGACGGTTGTGTGTGGAGAATGTGTGTGTCCTTTGCTGGCCCTTCAGCAAGTGCGCAAAAATCAAGAATGGAGCACTGCTTCAAATTCAGTGAAATTGGCGCCAGTGTGCTTGCCTCAGTTCGGACACTCTCAAATGCTCGGTTTAAACCACTCAATTGACCTGTGAGTATCTTGCCACTGAGAGTTAATCAGTTCTATCCAATTCAAACAAGTGGCCCCTGTACCACACATGGTTGGCGCGCGCGCGCGCGCCGTAAGTTTGGACGTGGTGGGTCGCGAATTTGCCACGCTGTCTCAGCGGCGCGGGTTGTTCTGCCTAGATCAGATCTACCCCCCCTTGATCTCTCTCTATATATGTTGTATATGTTGTATACGCTGTATATATATATAGCTTCTCTATCTGCGCAAGGAGCCTTCATCTTCGTAATCGTCATTATCTGTCAGCTGCATGGTTATATGTCTAGTTTTTTGGTGTCTCTTCGACGCAAGAAGCTTATCGACGAACCTCTGCATGATGGGCTTCCAGAAGATAAAGTATGCCGTAAGTAGATCGCCAGCTCCACCCTTGGTCAATCGTGATATGGCTGCGTCCACGTATTTCTGGGAGAGTTGTGGTTTTCCCATCATCAATTTTGTGGCAAACTTCTGGAGTGTCTCTATCTGTGAGGGTGTGGCCGGTAGGCCTCTCCATGAGGCAAACTTGGTATGATCCGTAAACCCATAGTTCGTCGTCAGCAGCACTCGAACGTGCGAAAGAAGCAACCTAATATCCTGTGTAATCGATGTCAGCAGAGATGCACTGTAACGTTTCTGATATCTCTGGTACAGCGACTTCTTTCCCTTCCACACTGGTCTCTCCCGGTACAGTGATAATGTACACACTTTCACCCCTTCCAATTGATCGAGAAATCTCTTTGATTCATAGACATCCCAAATGTCCACATCCTTCATGAACTCTTCGATATCCAGCCCTGAGGGATGAATCTCGAGTCTTAGATGCGCCTGGCTGCCATTGGGCCTCCCCGGCCAATTCATCACCCATACGTTCCTTGTAGGACCTTGTATCCAAGGGTAGATGGACTTGTGTATGAAATAGCTCTCTGGTGACCCCTTCCATGCGTTTTCCTTCGGATTGAATCCTGTATCTGAGAGGAAGTCTGCGAACGAGTTGAAAGTATTAAGCTCAATCTCTTCAAATGCACTCAGGTCAATCGCCGGTTTAACAGCTCCCGATGTATGGTGAGCCTTTAGTTGTTCTTCCATTTCTTCACGCCTCTTTGACATCTCTTCCTCAGCTTTCTGGTGTCTTTGCTCTTCTTCCATCTTTCTCTCCTCTTCATTTTTCCTTATCTCAGCCTGTTTTGCCTCTTCCAGTCTTCTCAGATCGGCCTTCTTCAACTCTAAGTCGCTCCTCAATTCATCCATCTCGGTCAACGACAATCCATCCAGCATCATATCTGCCGGTAGGTTTCTAAGAGTAGGTGTAGAGACCACATGTGCGCTGTTGACTCCAACAAAGTCCACAATGTGGCAAAACTTCTTCGAGTTGTGTAACCTCAGACCACGGCCAATCATCTGGATAAGTAACGTCTTCGACTGTGTAGGTCTTACTAACAGAATACAGTCAATGTTGGGCATGTCAGTGCCTTCTGTAAAGATACCGCAGTTCATCAGCACGGGGATTTTGCCCTCTTTGAACTCCCTTATTATCCTCTCACGATCTGCCTGCTTGGACTTGGACGTCACCATCTCAGCTGGAATACCGTTCTGGACAAAGAGCTTACACATGGTCTCAACATGTGCTATATCGACACCAAACACAAGTGTAGACCGTGTCTTGTGCGTTTCAAGGAAATGCCTATACGTTTGCAGAACCAGTGCATTGTTCGTTGGAGTATTCATCGCCTTCGATAACTTCTTCACCACAAAGTCTCCCCTGGCAGATTTTACCGTCTTTAGATCTGCATCTTTCAGCTCAACAGTGGTAAACTTTGCATCTGTCAAGTGATTTTCCAAGATCATCTTCTCCAAGTCCATGTGGAACACAATCTCATCAAACACCTCATCCAAGTTCTTCTTGTCCTCCCTTCTGAGGGTAGCAGAGAACCCAACTACGGGTACATCAGATGTCTCATGGACACCAAAATAGTCCATTATGTTCACATACGTGGTGGCCGACGCGTGGTGTGCCTCGTCCACAATCAGCAGCTTGAACTGGTCCGGATCGAACTTTTCCAGTCTCCCTGCTCTCAAAGTCTGTACAGAGGCCACCACTATATCCGCTTTCTGTGGGTCTGCCACGTGAACACCCATCTCAATCTGCACAACTTTGTCAGGGTGGACTAAGCTGCACGTCTTGGCGGCTTGTGTTGCCAGCTCCTTTCTATGGACAAGGATCATTGTCTTATCTCCCTGGCCATTCCTCGGCTGTACTCTGTTGATGAGGTTGGAGAATATCACTGTCTTTCCACCACCAGTGGGTATACTCACTGCAATTCTTCTTTTGTTAGAATCCAAGGCATTGATACACTTCTGTATACATCCTTCTTGATAGTCTCGTAGTTTAACCGAGTTCTGAACTGGTGATAGTGTAGAGAATCTGCGAACTGACGCGATGACATCATGAACACGTTTTTTGGTACTAAAAGGGAAAAGAGGCTGTCGTACAGGTAGCCGTAGCACACTCAGACATATCTGAAGTGGCATTTTGGTTACATTCACATCTCGTTTGTCCAAAGAGTATTACTAAACAAGATAATACAAACAAGAAGATTACAACTGAAGCTCAGACCGAATTGCAGTGTCCCTACCATTTCTGTAATGGTGCACGCGAAAAAAATAAGTTGGAATATAATGATAACCGTGAGGTTCGAACTCACGCCTCCGAAGAGACCAGGACCTTAACCTGGCGCCTTAGACCACTCGGCCAGGTTACCAATTTTCCTGAAGTTGTGTTCTTGCTGTTTCCCTGACCGTGTAATAATCCTTCTGATAAATACTGCTCATCAGGTACTTATAGCGTCTATTCAGGTGGGTTTTTGTATTATTTGATGCTGCTGTTATTCTTTGAACAGGCACTTTTATTGGGAAAGTAATTATAGTCGATGTTCCCAACAACTAATGAAAGGGTGATTTTGTATCCATGGCGCTGATGTACTCAATTCCAAAAGATTTGTCGATTCTACATCTGAATTTATGCCCAAATTCTGAAGCATATTATATTGAATACCGTATACAGTATACCCTATAGCAACATCTATTGTCCCTGTGGAGGTACCGGTGGTTGAACAAATGAGAAGAATGGTGGTATCATCATTGGCATACCGGGCATAGAACCAGCAGCATCCGTTTGTAGTCTCTTTGCCTCGTTCTGGTCTTGTGCTGTATTAGGTCTCTTTACACCTCTCTTTTCCATCTCCCTTTCCAGGAGCTCATCGATACGTTTCTTTTTGTCCTCATCTGGCTTCAACTGATCGAGGAAGATCTCTTCTGTACCACAGTTTGGACACACGAAATCACTCTCCAGTAACGATTCTTCAATTGAGGATCTGGAATACACCTTGGAGCAGCATGGTGTTACCACTGGGTCACTCATGACTTTATTCGTGATAGGATCAATGAGTTCTTGATCAACATCTTTCAGTGCATCCAATTGCGAAGACTTATCCACTTTCTTTCTATACGTTTCCCATGCCTTCGAGTCGGCAACTTGGACCACGTACTTACCTTCTTCGTTCATCAGATATGTCTTGGAAGGATCATCATCTGGGTTCTCCACCGTCTGGAGATAGGTCTTCGGAATACCGGTCGTACGCTTGATACGCTTACCTTCCCAATTAGGGTCGTCATTTGTAGGACAGTTCTTGATCCAGTGGTCCTTGGAACCGCACCTGTAGCACATGTACCCGGGAGGAGGTATGTCATCTGGGTTTGTCGACGTTGTATTATTCTGTGGTCTAGCGGTGTATACAGGTGTTGCCGATGACATCTCCTGTTGTGTCTGTTTCCATTGGTCGGACTGGTTCGAGAACATCATAGCAATACGCTCCTCTTCTGTCATGTTTGAATTATCCGTTGGTACCCCCATCGCTGGCTGTGTCTCATTTGTTGAGCTGTTTTGTAGTGTGACTTTGGTAATACGCGGCTTACCAGTGACATAACGGGACGCACCACCTTTCCCTGCCTTGATAGGTGGCGAGCGGCGAGCAATTACAGACGATGATCTCGGTATCACCAGAGTGTCATCACTGTATTCGTCCTCTGTGTCGGCGTTGTAGAGGCGTAGCTCAAACCCTGTACCGTCTCCCAGTTTGTTCTCAGCTATGATCTCCTTCTTGAGGTCAAACGCGGTGATACCCGTCCCATCGAACTGGATACGCGACGTCTCCTTCTGTGAGCGGAAGCGGTAGAAGATGGTGGAGGACATCCTTCGCTCTTTGTCTGGGAACTGCTGTAAGTTTGTTGATGTCTTTCAAAGTTGGAAGCCATATATATATATATATAGTAAAAGTATTAGTGCCACCCGCGAATTTCCGCCAGCGGTATAAAAAAGCCGGAGATGTCCCACACCAGAGCCAACGCCATCAAGAACAACGGCGATAGGCGCTACGCAGGGACAACTGGGGCACACGATGAGCAACCAGGGATACTACGAGCTCTATAGAAGGACAACGTAAGTCTTGTTTGTGTTTGTTTTGTTTTTTTTTAGCCCCTGGGCTTTTAAGGCGAGTTAGGCGGGAAGGCAATCGGTGGGTGCTTTATAGGTAAGCAATGGCTTCTGCACTATGTATAAAGCCGTCCCTCCCCCCTCCCTCTGGAAGATGCAGACAAACAGACCACTAACACACAGCCAGTCTCGGGAGTTCTTTGACAGATGCCCTCGACACGCTGATCTCTGACCAGCGTATCCAGCCGCAATTGGCCATGCGTATCCTGTCGAACTTTGACCGTGTGATTGCAGAGACGCTGAAGGAGAAGGTCAAGGGCAAGCTCCAGTTCAAGGGTCATCTACACACGTACCGTTTCTGTGACGACGTGTGGACGTTTGTGGTGAAGGACGTGGACATCAAGCTGGACGCTGGCCACAGTATCCGTGCGGATAAGATGTCCATTGTTGCGTGTAACTCCAAAAAGGCTGGCGAGACCTGATTCTCTCTCTGGCTTTTTAACTTTTGAACTTTGTAGCGTTTGAAGTTGACGCTGTGTACCATAGCTGGGCTAATGAAAGATTCTGGATAATATCAAATGGCAATTGTCCGCGTAGTTGAGGTTTTTATTATATATGTGCGTATGTCTGTGTCTGCGTGGGCGCGCCCGATCAACAAAGTTGATAAAAGTCTAAAGTTTACGAAACCTTTGACACAACAACAAAGACAACGAAGATCACACTTTCCTTTTGGATCAAACACTATAAAGAGCACACACACACACGTACACACACACACACGCAATGTCTTCTAGTGGTAGTGCCTACCCTTTCAGTGCGGCAAGATTCCCCGTCGATATGGACGCACTCAAACAACAGACCCCGTTTCTTCACCATAAGATCACCACAATGAAGCCGTTCAGGGAGTTTTTCAACATCGCCAAGGTATCGCCTCCGAAGTCCCTCTCGGAGTGGCGTCTGCGCTTCGTTGTCAACCTGCAGTACTATCAATCCAACTACCTCGTTGTGCTGTTGTTGGTGTCTTTGTTCCAATTAATTCAAAGACCATGGCTTCTGATATCTCTTGTCGGGCTCGGTGCTGGTGTTGTGTGGCTTAGACGCTCTGCATCAGACGAAGTCCGTTTGGGCCAGTTCTCTATTGATAAGAGATATCTCTACTTGGCGTTGTTTGGTACCACTCTGCCCGTGATCTTATTTTCTTCTCCTCTTGCCACGCTCATCTCCATCGCTACTCTATCTTGTGGCCTTGTCGCAGTACATGCCTCTGCGCTGGACAACACGCACACCGAGACCTCGTTCAATGAGAGCATTGTGTGATGGAGTTGTTCTCGTTTTGTTTGCATAGACTCAATCTTTTGTTTGTGATCTCTAGTTGTCAGGGAGTCGTGGTGTATATATATATATACGTTTGTGTATTTGGCATGAATCGACTTGAGAAAGGTCAAAATGCCCTACGCTTGAACATTCCGCCCGATCTTAGCAATATATATTCATGCTTGTGTGTACCAAAAGAGATAACTTTAGCCATATAGCCCTGGCATATGGCTCATATGAAATATCACATGCGATTGGCAGATTATTATACGCCATACATCATCGTTCTGTTCTGTTGTTGAGACGTATATATGGAGAAGTGCAAAAATAAAAAGAAACGAACAGTAATCAAAGACTAAAAGACTGAGCAACTGGCATATGGCAAACAACCTCATACATATTCATTCAATAACCGGTAAAAGACCGAACCTTCAATCTCCCTCTCTCTCTCTCTCGTCCCCTTCCCAACCAAAATATGTAAATACACCATGTCCGAATGCAGTAATCGCACAGTCCTCGAGGGCTCCGTAACCACAACATTATAACAGCGCGAATTCTGGTTCAGACACGCGCTCTAGATAGTTCTATTAGCCCGCCAGCGCCGCCACTGGTGTCATCGCGATTCGGAAGGGCGGGACACTTCCCGAAGCCTCACTTTATCATAGCTTGCAAGAGTCACAAGTTACAACGTCATCGGGGGGAAATTGAGAGAAACCCAACAACCTTTTGTTCTCCTATCCATATAGCAAATTAAAAAAAAAAGCACACTCACAGCCCACAACTCTTTCTATCTATCCACGCCTCACTGGCACGCACGCTCACACTCCACCCCATCCACCAGCTACAGCAACAGCACCTAGTGGCCCACGGAGCTACAAAAAAAGCACCAGGAAACTCCCATACCGCCACTGCGAGCTAAGGCCGGCCTAAAAAATCGACACAGCGACAACACTTTCGCAAAGTCCACCTCACACGGGGGCCTCTGCTCTTCCTCCTACAGTCCACGGGAACACACCATCACAGAGCTCGGTTGGTTTTTTCCTCCCCTTTTCCAGCTCTCAACGCCGCTTTGTGTGCGCTACGCTCATCCTTTGTTGAGTAAGGTACATCGTTTAGCCGCCGAGGTACAAACAACGCAGCGCCTGTCTCCACTGTCTGGGCACAGCGGAAATACACCATAACACATCACCGTCTCTAAGAGACTGCACGGATCCGCTGCTTGTTGTTTTTCCAATTTTTTGGGCTTCTCAGTTGCACATACTATACGCCCCTTTGTATACTTTTCTTTTGGTTGGCACGATTCACTTAACGAAGATCTACGCTAGAAGATCTCCGCTCAGGCTGATTCTTTCCTACTGTCATCATCATCACACACCCATCGCATAGCACAAAAGGCACGCTGCTCTCACATTTGCTGACTTCATTCGACCTTTTTTTTTTTCATTTGTCTGCTCATTAGCCGCCCACCACTTTAGAGGCCTACTATCACATATAGAACACACAACCATTTGCACAGTTTATCTCAAAGAGAAAAAGCACACAGGCACACGGATCTCTTCTCACATACAACACAGACACTTTCGTACCCAACACAGACTGCATCATCGGTGTATAGAAATCTGGCAAGAACAGCCCTACTACTACTACTACTACCTGCTACATCACTACGCCATCTAACACATACACACATACTCACAGATGTCGCTCGCATACAGCCTGTATAAGGAGGGCAGTCTCCTCAACGGGAGATATAAGAAGCTCGAGGACATCAGTGAGGGCGCCTATGGTATCGTGTCCTTGGCTACAGACACTACGAACTCCAAGCTCGTTGCCGTCAAGTACATCTTTAAATTCCAAGATGAGAAGTCGCCAGTGAAGGAGTCCCAGATGTCGAGATCCATGACCTCGGTGACCAACCAGATGGACAATGACATCTGCGATGAGGCGCTCCATGAGATTGATATTCATCAGAAGTTGGGGTCTCATCCTAACATCGTCTCACTCGTCGACTGCTTTGACTCTTTTATCATCCTGGAATACTGTCCTCGTGGAGATTTGTACGAAGCCATCAGAGCTAACAAGGGGCCAACATTAACCATTGATATCGTCAACGTTATGCTTCAGTTGATTGAAGCAGTGGAATTTGCTCATCAGAAGAACATATATCACCGTGATATCAAGCCAGAGAATATCCTAATCGCTGATGACTTCTCCATTAGACTCTCTGATTGGGGGTTGGCATCTTCTCATAGAATGTGCACGGAGTTTGGCGTTGGCTCTGAGCGTTATATGGCACCAGAGCTGTTTGATGAGACCAATGTTCAGGTCTATGACGCTGCTCAATGTGACATTTGGTCTATCGGTATCTGTTTGTTGAACATTGTCTTCCACAAGAGTCCTTTTAAAGCGGCAAATCAAACAGACAAGTCGTTCAGCTACTTTGCATGCAATCGTGAGGCATTGTTTGACATCCTCTCCACCATGTCTGACGATTTGTTTGCAGTTCTTCGTTACTCTTTGACATTGGACCCAGAGAATAGAGATCTCGGTAAGATGAAAGAAGAGCTGCTCAAGGTTCAGATATTCACATTCGATGAGGATCTCGACGTGGTGGAGAATGACTTCTCAGAAGCTGCTGACGTTAAGCCAATCACTATCCAGAACAACAGAGCTACTTACGGCCATGGCAATGGTCTTCGTACCCACGGTGGTCGTGGCAAGTTCCATGGTCCAAAGACATTCGGTGTTCCAACTCCAAACACTCATATTTCTAACCATTTCCATGAGTTCAAGAAGGACGACTATAACAGAAGAGATTTCTTTACTCCACCTTCTGTCACTGCTCACTATTTGGAAAAGTTTGGCGCTGAGCAAAACAAGAGACCTGGTGTTTATCAACCACCTCACCACAGACCTGCGACTCCAAAGATGTCTTCGATCATGGGTGCCTTAACTGCTCAGTCGGCTTCTTCACCAGCTAGAAGATCCAGAAAGAACTCATTCAGTTCTTATTCTTCATCTGCTGGAAGATACATTCCACCGAACTTGAGATCAGCTTCTCCAAACATTATGAAGTCTCCATTACATGAAAGCACACACATTGATGATCTTGATTCGGATGATGAGTTGTTTGTTCTTGAGGAAGGTGATTCCAGAGCTGAGTCAGAGATTGATCTCTCGAAACTTGGTGATTCTATGGTTACTTTGAATTTTGATGATTACCCAAGTGAACTGTCTTCAGCACCTTCACTGATTGTTTCGACTCCGTTGATGAGCAGCAGAGACAAGGCCTCTTCCAACACGATCCATGACAGAAAGCCAGGTCATCAGCAGCACCAGCATCAACATCAGAGCCAACACCAACAGTCTTTTGAGTCGAAGCCAATGACCTCTGGTAATAACGATTCGAGTGTATCAACTGATTCCAACTCTGGGTCCAACACCAAGAGAGCATATGTGCCACCTCACCATAGGGAGAACTACCATACCCATTGGAACCCAAGTTCACACTACAAAAAGCCATTCTTTTGGAACAACCAGCAGGCCAACAAGGAGAACAGCGGCATTGGTGGTGGTAATAACGGTCGCAATGTTTATGGGCGTGGGAGAAGACTGAGCATGCACAAGAAATATCCAGTTTCTTCTTCCGTCCCAGCGAATAAGACTGATTGGTTCCCGCCTTCCAAAGTTGACTCGATGTTTGACGATGACTTGTTTGAAGAGGATGATGATGACTTTGAGAAATCTGAGTTTTACAAGAGTTTTGTTCGTCAAGTTGGTGTTCATCACAATGGGTCCTTGAACGGCACTAGTGATGACCATGTTGGGTCTAATGGTAAAACTCATATGATCCATGAGTCTATTCGAGAGCTGAACTCTGCCATTGTCGAATGAATATATCTCTCTTCCCTATCTTTTGTTGATTGCCCTTTTTTTTTTGCCGATCCATTGCTGGCTCTCCACCCCTTTATGATTGCTTATGTCTACCTTTTTTTTATCTCTTTTTATCTCTTTTGAATGATTATTGTTATGAATGATGTCTAATTCTCATGTAGTTGCTTCATATATATATGTGTGTTTTCATTAAAGGGTATGATTAAAAGATCTTGTTCAAGAGAACGAGCACGCCAAAAAGGCCAGCAGTACCGAGGTATGCAGCCATCACACTGGAAGAGTCTGTAGATGGTGATAGAGAAGAAGAAGAAGAAGAAGTAGACTGCGAGATGCCCACCATCTTCGACTTGAATGCGTTAATGTTTGTGTTGTTAACCGTGAGGATCCGGCTACTCTTTGGTGGGTTCTCAATGAGTGGTTCCTCCTTGTAGTTCAACAAGTAAAGAATGTCATCTTCCACTTCATCAGAGATGACGCTCTGGACGTTGCCAAAGAAGTCTGTGATCAGAACGTCCTCCGGGTTTCTCTTGAACAAGTCCGTTCTCACACCAGCGTGTGAGTGAATGTCCTCGGGTGTATATCGGTCAAACAAGTCCTTGAGCGTCTTTGTCGAATTCCTTTCAATGTCCTCCAAGAACTCCAAGTTGTAGTATGTGAATCTGTCAATCACAGCGACGCCGATCTCCACGTCACTGTGGTGTGAATAGGAACTCTCATCGAGCTCTGAGGACCCCACGGCCAACACGTTCGGTGAATAGAACTTGGAGTACATCGTGTTCGCCTGGCATGTGTCGATCATGAAGAAGATCTCATTGTAACGCTTCTTCTCGTGCATCTGCTCAAACGCGTCAGCAATGTCCCAGCTGCTGATTTCTTCAGCGTCCTGAAACTTTAAGAACTCGTTGCCTCCATGACCCGTCATGTAAATGAAGATGTTGGAGTTCTCATCGGTCAAAAGTCTCTTGGACCGCGGGTGCTCTGGGCCCCAGCGGTCTGTGAGCAAGCGAATGAAGTTCTCCACGGTGACCTCGTACCCTCTGTAATCCACCTCAATGGAGTCTCCGTACAAATCAATTTGTCTGTCCTGATTGTTGAACACCGATGCCGGGAATACATTTCTCGGGTTGCACGCCACGTCGTCGCTGAGCATGAGGATGATCTGGGAGTCCGGGATTCCCAGCCGCTTCACCGTACGGTACATTGAAAGGACGTTTGCCATATGTCTGTAGTTGAACCAGAACCTTGACGTTGACACCAACACAGCCCAGTTGTTTGTGTGACGAGACTCCTCTTTGGCGCTGTCCGCGAGCCCCAAGGAGGCCATGAAGAGAACAAGCACCACATGCAGGAGCGATCGCACGCTGAGCTTCATGTCTGATAGTTTCTCTTTCTTCTTTGAGATTAGAGGCCCTAATGCTGGTTGTATTGATGGCCCCTCCTTGCTTACCAATTAGCGTATATATATATACGCTTTTGATGTTTGTGCATCGTTGGCGATCGGGCATATGTCGCGCTTTTTCTCGAACTCGTTTTTTATGCACGGTGGTGTCATTGGGATCCATATAAATACATGGCCTTTTTGTTGTTGTGAATTATGGGTATTACTGGAGATAGATCTGAGATTTATATAGCCTAATAGGGTAATCAGAGTTTGATCATTGACCCAATATATTTCAACAAGCCAATATATCTCGACAGTTATATATATAACCATGTGTGCGTACATATATATATATATATAAGGCCATCCATTTCTAAAATCATAGTACCAAAATATGACTATATTTTCTGACAAAGACTTTAACCTTAGAAAACATGGCATTCGCAATGATCTTCAAATCCTGATTTGACAATGTAAATTTATTCCTACTGGTCTAATAATAAAAGTCTCAAAGAATCAAGTAGTTGACTTGAGAACTGATGAGGTTATTTGAATTAATTATAGCTATATATCAATTGTGGTGTTCGGGTTTTACACCAGACACGGTGCGGGACACACTACTATAAAGCTATATCAATCATGCTCAATTATAAGCAGCTTATAGCCTTTAACTATAGGCCTTATATATATGAGTGATTTCCACATAAAACCTTTGTTAGATATATGAATCTGGTGCAAAAAATAATCTGATCTATTATTTATCAATTGTAATTATATAAAATCTAAAAGTCAGGCAGAAGAACCGTCGGAGAATGAAATAACAGCGTACTTTCCCGAGTACAACCATCCGAGTTTGTTCTCATCCTGCTTGCCCCACTCTTCACAGATGGCGTCGTAGGTACCTTCCGGCAGACCAACGAGGACATCTGCCTTCACTGTTCTGAGCGAGAGGACCTTGAGCCCCGAGGAGGCCAATGGACCAATGGCCTTGGTGAAGGAAGTAGTGGAGTCCCATCTTCTGTCACCAGTGAGCTTTCTATAGTTCATATCACCCTTGAAGATAACCAGCGAGGACTCCAACAGTCTCTTGTGCAATTGAGAGCCGCCGAACTCGGTCTCAGAGGCGCTGATTCCCCAGAAGTCAGAGTCTAATGTCCAGTATGGCGAGGTCTCAAGGGTCAACACGCCAGTGTTGTACAAGTACTCCACTTTGTTAACAAAGAAGTCCAGTTCGCGTCTGTGCTCAGGGAAAACCTTTGAGTCTCTCAGCTGGCTCAGCACGATGCCGAAGTCCTTGATGTTTACGTCGGAAACCATCCATGGAATGTCCTTAGTGTGAAGGGTCACCCTGTCAGCGATACCAAAGTCAATGAGGAATAGAGTGAAGACCAGGTCGGTGTAGAGCTCGAACCCCGAATTGTCGAGAACAATGTCTACAGACTTGAGTTCTGCCTTGGACTCCTTGAGCTGCTTATACGCCAATTCCAAGTCATTGCACAGGATCTTATCCTCAGACTTCTTTCTGGCCTCTGCACCTTGGATCGACTTGATGTCATCCAAGGTGGCAGTGGCCAGGAGAGACAAGTCCGTGGCGTTACCCCAGAGCGAGATCTCCGCAAATTCCTTGAATAGCAGCAATCTGACGTCCTCGGCAATCTCTGGCTGAGAACTGTGTTGTTCCACTAGCTGAGAGTAACGGATAGCCAACTCAGTGACACCAGCAACAGAAGATTCAAAGGACTCCTCCTTGAGCTTAGCAAATATGTCATAGTTGAACCAACAGGAGACCTCGAGGAAGAATGTGTTGATCAGGCGGTACAAGTAGTTCTCCAACACAAGCCATGGCCCAGTGAGCCAAGTATACCCTTTAATGAGGGCTCTGTTGTAGGACTCATACTGCTTGAGCGGGCCCTGCAATGGCTCGATTTTACCATCATCCAAGATGCTTTGCTTCAGCTGTGAGAGCTTAGCAGAGATCTTCTGGCCTTGCTCTTTCAACAGAGAGTCATCTGCTTTGGAAACGGTGGCATCAACATCATCAATAACGTCTTGGACAATCTTGATCCAGCGCACTCGGCATGTGGAGTAGGCGAAAGAATCAGGGTCGTTGTTGTAGTAGACTGGTGGGTAGTAGCTCATGTTGTGCTTTTTTTTGCCAACTATTTAAGAGTAAGAAGTCAACAAAGGGAAGGGGATATTCCACTGGTTTAAATAGCCCATGAATTCATGATCCCGGACCATGCCCACCCATTAGTTTTCCCCATAAAAACAACACGCGCCGGTTACAGAGCACAAGAACCGGGCGCGTATTTGCAATAGCCGGGGTGGCACAGTGAGGAAGCCCCGGGAAGCCCGGCAAATCCGTGTTGTGTGTACATTTTTCAACTATAGACAAACTATAGAAAAAAGAGAGATGAGTTCTAAAAATTGATTAAAGTTGATTTAGTAAAGACATACCACAAGGAAAATCTATAATGGAGCAGCCGAGAACGCTGAAGCAGATCTTAGCTGAGTGTTTGAAGAAGTACCACCAGTTGGACACAACACCACTTAGAAAAGACTCAGAGGAGTATCAGAGACAACTCTCCGAGGTGATACAGCAACTCATTGATCTCAAGAGTTCTGTGTCAAGACGTGGAATATTCTCATCTAATGAGGCCATTGAAGATGTGAATACCTCGGAGATTAAGTACTTGGGGCTTGATTATCTGCTGGCACAGTTATACCCGGAATATCACAAACCTGCAAAAACCATCAACATCAAGAAATCTATACTGTGTTATCTCCATTTCTTCACCAATATGCAGAACTATGGGCTTCTGACAAAGGAGCAAGAACACAAGTATGAGATTCTAAAGGGAAACCCGTTTGAGATTGCAGTGTTACATGAGAGTGCGATGCTTAGACGTGATGACAAGATTGCCAACTATAAGATGGAGAAGCAGTTGAGTAATAAACTGGAGACTCTGGCAAAGTTGGAGAATGATGACAATGAGTATCTGAATGCAGATGATGAGCTTGTACGTGAGCTATACATTGACCAATTGAAGCTCTATGCTATAAAGACCTTTGATAATATCAGGTCTCTAACGATGGAGTTGGAGATGTTGCAGAACATTCCAGAACCAAAGATTGAAGAGGTGATGGTGGACGATGAGAGAGAGAGACAACGCTCTAAGGATAACACAGGGTTCACCGATAGATTGGAAACTCTCAACAAAGACGTGCTATCGAGAGAGGGGAAGATCCTCAGGCCATTCACCTTGGTATCGAGAGAAGACCTAAAGAAGAAGGTGTTTGGCACTGGTCAGTTCTTACCAACGGTCACGGTGGAGGAATTCTTGGAACAGGAGCTGGCCAATGGAGGAATGGTCACTGGTGGTGGCAATGATGGTCCGGAAGAATCAAGTGATGAGGATGATATGGATAGGGCTGACGCTGAAACGTATAAACAGAGACAGTGGGATGACTTTACAGAGTCGCATGCAAAGGGAAGTGGTAACACCATTAGAAGAGGATGAGCGGGGGAAGACTACGGGGAAAGAGAGCTTCATAGTGTTAGCCATTGTGGGGGTCTATATATATAGAGAGAGAGAGTGTGTGACAGTTTATCAAAGAGAAGCCACACATCAGCCTGACATGCAAATCTAGGGTACGTTTTTTAATCATAAAAAAAAAGTTCATGAAGACTAATCGGTTGTATAGCTCATCACAGTATGGCTTCTCTTGATGGACATAAAAAAAACACACACATACAAAGTTGGACTTACTAATATAGACTGTTAGTACTCAACCCCCAAAAAAAAGCCCAAAAAGGCACAGACGAATCAGGACCACGCCCTGTCAGGGGCGGTTTATCATCAAAGCCCTTTCCTAACGGGGAAAGGACGCAGTTGACCGTCGTGAAAAGTGGAAAATCATCATCAACGTCTGTGTCTTTTTTTTTGCTGATGAAAGAGAAAAAACATACCTTGGTCAAAAGAAAAAAGGCACAAAAACTTGAGGGGAGAAACCCGTTTTTTCTCTTTTTGACATCAGACGGAAATAAAGTGTCTTCAGAGAAGTCAGACATATGCTTGTCTTGTTTATTTCAATATCATCCCCTGTCCGAAAAGAAAAACGAGTGGGAAAAAACCTTTCTTCCTCTGGACAAAAATGTTAGTATATACTTTTCCTTTCAATAAAGAGGAAGGGGCACAGCGTTGAACCAATGTCAGTGAAGCATGAATGGTATTAAAAAATAAAAGGTTGTCATCAGCGGGAAGCCCGAAATCTGACTCGTCATCTAAGGGATCATCACTTGGTCATCCGCTTGGCCTCAATATAGAATGAATGATAGATACATACACTTTCTCGTTTGAAAAATTAGCCCAAAGGATCGGTAGCGTGGGTTTTCTAGGCCCACATGAAAAAAGCATGTCACTCACAACGTTGTTCAGTGCCCAGTGCTGTGGCTCGTCATTTCCAGTGGGCTGTGTAGTTTGTTTGCCGTTTACAATGTATAAAGATAGACCATCTATTGAAATGTTAGTTTTTTTTTGTACTCTCACGGTACACAAGAGAAAGAGGAAGGTTCCTCAAACAACAGCTTTGAGTCAGTAATAGTAAAACGTTATCCATCACAAAGAATCAGCCAGTAATTCCAGCTTTAGTTTTTTTCCGTCATCATTCAAAGCACTGTTGAGTCCCCCTCCCACGTCTCTTAGTTTCTCTTTTCTATATATGAAGTACTCACCTTTTAATATACACGCTCCAGCAGGAAGTACACGGAAGAACACGCCTGTGTTCTCTGTGCGCTGTTAGTCATCTCCCCCCTGTTGGAAGAAGGGGACAAGAGAGAGAAAGAGAGAAGTAAGCCATTCAGAGTAGAAAGTAAGATCATTCCAGATTGAGGTCACATACTCTAGTTTGAAAATTTATGTTGGATCATCACATTGGCTTTTTTTCTCTTCTTCTTTTCTTCTCCGGCTCCCGCCATCTTCTTCTCGCACAGTGACTAACTCACGCTCCGATACTTTCTGCCTGGGCGTTCCTCCCAAGGATTTCCAAAATACTCCTCTGATGAGTATCCAAAGGAAGTGAGAGAGGAAAGAAAAAGGATTGCAAATTTTTTTTTCTTTCACAATGTGATTCCCTCGCAGGTTTTTCAACGAATGCGCGAAAATTAGAAGGAATTCGATCCTTAGGCCGGGTAATACTTAGGGTTATTGTGTTTGCGAAGAGCGACTATAAGGTATTGTTGGGGCGTGGAGGTAAGTGATGACATATATAAGGAGGAGCTCATACTATGCGAAGCATCACATTTACATGCCAAAATGCAGAGCATTGTGGTTTTGTTCTAATTCTAATGCAAAGAACTGGTAGTAATGAAGGAAGTTTGTAACAAAAGACACACACATACTACACACAGATTACACTTGTTGATTTCCCCAAGATAGTACAAATGACACAAGCGACGTCAAATGACGCCACACATACCACAAATCACCCTCGACAGACTCCCAGGCTTCCAGCACTCCACTCAAGCTCATCTTCCCATATATATATATATACAAAATCAATGATTACCCGCGAATTTTCACAGGCCAAATGGTAAACAAACCTCAAGGCCTGAGAGAGGTCAACAAAAAAGTAGCCTTAGGAAGCTCACTTGAAAGCACAGACAAGAGATAACAAAATCCACCAGGTATGTCGCTCGAGACGACGCATACGCGGAGCATCGTGCAGGAGCCACCAGTTGCCCTGCTTGAAGTGGATTGTCTTCCTCACACTTGGTCCATAGCGCGCCGCCGCCAACAACAACATGAGTCTCGTACGGGATTCGATGCAGAGGATCAGTTCAAGTTGCAATTGGCCAGTACAAAGACCGACGTATTCCAGTTCTCTGCAGAAGTGTTCCCTGAGCACGTACACTATAAATTGGTCGAAGACGGATACGCAATAGTGCTGTCCCCATTGCTGCTCAATAACAGTCTTAACGTGCCGTTGAGATCCATCAAGATCAACGTGCCGGACAAGATCAGATCCGGTTGCTTCACCGTGAGTGAATGGATCGGTAGCGAGGACGAGCCATCTTTGATGATTGATGCCATCACACAGAACGGCGCAGTGCTTTCAATAATCATCAAGGCGCAAAATTTTGTTACCACGTCAAAGCTCTCTTCTGAACACTCCCACGAATGGGCAAAGATCTCCACGCCCTATGGGTTTGAAGTGAGAGCGCCACACATTCTCTACAGCTTCCGCAACGACTACCTTGTTGTGCTGCTGAAGGACGGTGGTATTATCGGGCTGCAAAGAACACAGCAGTTTGAATTCGACTCAATCATCTTCAACGATAACTCGTACCTGGAAAGCTTCGGTTCTTACCTCAGGCCATGGGCTTATAAGAATAAGTTCAATGGGCCCAAAGATTTGTCCTTGAAGACTGTCATTGACGTTATTGCATTCGGTGACTATCTCTTGACAGTGACCATCAACAGACACCTGAGAATCTGGTCCATCTCTAAGCAGAGCCTTATCTTGGAAAAAGACCTCGCAGACTTCATCACAACACCATCGGGAAACAACAGAGAGTATTTGGACACCTCTCCTACAAAGCTGATGGACATCTTTGCACATAGCTCCACGACATTTCTGACTATTTTCCTGCCATTTGGTAATGGTCTTTTCAAGGTTTTCACACTAAGCGATGACCCATTCGATGTTATCCCATTGGGTCCCAACTATGAATTCAATGCTTCTATACCGGACTCCAACTCCATCTGGCTTGTTGGTGACTTCCAATTGACTTCATGGGGAGAAAATCTGGAGCTATGGACTCTGTGGAAGAGTAACACTTCGTCCTTTATTCAAAAGTTGCAACTTAATGAGAGCTTGGAATCCAAATGGCTCGCCGTGCATGACTCTATGCAGGTCATTGAGAAGAAAATAGGAGGGACTGCTTCGCAGTTCTACACAAGAAAGATCTTTCAGAGTGGTATCTACTCCCAGGAGATCGTCCAGACTGCACTTTCAATCTTCCAAAGGCATTTCATCAGAGATGTAGAGCAGAACTTGCCAGATGACCTATCACTATTTGAAAAAGTCGTGAGATCTGTGAGTACGGGTATCGACGCTGGCCCAAACTATGAGTCCACAGTGGAAACACAATTCTCTAGATTTGACACACTCTGTGCAGAGTTCAAGAAACAGAAAGATGAGCCGTTGAAGTTATTCTTGGACAGACAGAGTGGCCTCTGTATTGTTCTTAACAGAGATGGATATTCCTTTGTGAGACCAAGTTCTGCCCTTGAGATCCTTGATTCAAACAAGACCCTTCGGGTTGAATCAGTGGGCGAACTCTCCTCCATCGGCGACCATTTGAAATTCTTGAACATCATCTCCGACTTCAAGAGCTCACTATCAACAGATGTTCTTGCCAATGTTAAGAGCGAGGTATTGAGAGTGTTTACTAAACCAAAGAAGGACACAGACACAATATTGGGACACATATACGACACACAGTTGAAAGACAAGTTTAATCCTGCAAATCTAGGTAAATTGGTTGAAGAACTCACTCAGTTCAACAACTTGTTTGCTTTGATCGATGAGTTGCTTAAGAATCAATCTAGCCAGGAAATCATAAAACAAGTTGTCAACTCTAGAAACACCTCGTTGAGCACGGGCGTTATCACAGAGACAGTGAAGGAGATTGTTCAGGTCAACAGTGACATTTTGTTCTCCTTGTTGATGCTATTGTTGGTGTTGAACTTCGACGACAAGGCCCTATTGGACTCTATCTCCAAGCGTGTTATCAAGCTGATTGTCTCGTATGAAGTGTTCTGGGAGTCATTAGAGATCAGTTTTAATTCAAAGAATGGCTCTCTGGAATTGGACCAGCCTGCTATCTCCACTGAATCATTGTTTACCAAGGTGTTGAAGACAAAGTATGAAGGAGGCATCGCTATCACCAAGTCTAGCATCATCCAGTTTGTCACACAACATGTGATACCATTTATCCAGACGAACGAGTTCTTGTACTACATCTCATCGTTGCTGATGTCTCAGGACTTGTCGTATTTAGTATACGAGAGATTTGTCAAGTACTACGATGAGACTGCCATTTATAGGCTGTTGAGATCATTGGTGTTGTTCAAGACAAACCAGGCTGCCAAGGCTGCTAAGTACTTGTCTCGCTATGCTGATGATATTTGCAAGTACTCGTTGAGCGCCAATGAGAAGACCATCTTCAGATCATTGGATGAATTCGGTATTTTCTTTGGTTGTAACTTGGGCAAATTCTACTTGAACACAGCTATCTTATTCCTCAATAACTTACAGTTCGATCAAGCTGAGAAGTTCATGGTCCTATTGGGTGACAAGAGAATGAGTGAAGGGTTTGAGAAGAAGTACCAGGACGAAGAAGCGTATACTTACTTTACCATCTCTGTGGAGAAGTTGGACCTGGTGAATGCCAATCGTGCACTCCAATGGATCAGAGCAGAGAAGCTGAGATCCGAGGCATTGAACAAGCTGCTGTATGTGATGTACAAGCACCAGAGTATTCACAGATTGGGAGAGCTCAGTGCTTTGACAGAGGACCCATCGGTGGACTCATTGATTCACAAGAGAGCACAGACTGATGATGTGAAGAGATCATTGTGGTTCTACCAGGTGTTGTACGCACACCGTCTGAACTGTGGAGACTTCAGAGGCGCCTGTGAAGCTCTCTACGAGTTCATCAGCAACAACTCTGAGAACAAAGAGCTCAAAGCTACGATTGTGGAGCTGTACAGCTTGATCCTTAATGTCGTGTGCACCCTCGAGAAGGACGACCAGTGGATCATCAGGCACGGCGCAGAGGAAGAGGTTGTGAGCACAGTGGAGCTTAGAGAGGAGCGTACGGCCCTGAAAAAGGATCAGTAATAAAAAGAGACGTACACCAAGTTATGTAACGGTCGTAGAAACCGAGAGATGAGATGCACAAGAGATGACTTCAACCGCCGGAAGCGGCTCAGACAGGCGAGATCCGAGGGCACATCTGCACCGGATGTGGTGACTCAACCCGCCCAATTTGCAGTGTACTGGAAAATTTTTGCGATAACGACACAAGCGCGGCCGCGTATAAAAGACGGAGGAGCTTCCCTTTTGTTAGTCACCTGTTTTCGTCATTCCGATCCCTCAAAGCAGGAACTTCTTTCGGCCCCAGTGATCCATTGCACTTCCTTAAGAGCTCCACCGCACCTTCTCCCCCGAGTCTTATATGAACTTTGCCTCGGAATTCACCTGCCAGGACTACATCTCAGATCACGTTTGGAAAACGAACCAGCACTAAGGCCTTCCTATACTCTATTACTACTACTACTACTTTTCATTCTCAATTGGAAAAATGCTTGCCTCCGCTTCCAGATCCATCGGCCGCCGCTTTGTCTTCCATAGAACGCTGGCGACCTCGAGCTCCAACCTGACGTCTGCGTCACAGTTGGACCGTGCCACGCTCACCATCCGCAATGGACCAGTTTTCAACGGTTACTCGTTCGGTGCCAACACCAACGTGTCTGGTGAAGCCGTGTTCACGACCTCGCTGGTCGGGTACCCGGAGTCCATGACTGATCCTTCGTACAAGGGCCAGATCCTCGTGTTCACGCAGCCATTGATTGGTAACTACGGTGTGCCATCGGGCAAGGCCCGTGACGAGTTCAACTTGCTGAAGTACTTTGAGTCCCCACACGCTCAGTGTACCGGTATCGTGGTTGCCGACGTTGCCCTGAAGTACTCGCACTGGACTGCAGTGCAGTCCCTCAGCGAGTGGTGTCAGGCTGAGGGTGTCGCTGCCATCACCGGTGTCGACACCAGAGCCATCGTCTCTTACTTGAGAGAGCAGGGCTCTTCCTTGGCCAGAATCTCAATTGGCGAGGAGTACGATGCCGACGAGGACGAGGCCTTTGTCGATCCAAGTTCCATTAACCAGGTCCACAAGGTATCGACCAAGGCTCCGTTCCACGTTGCCTCCTCCGGTGATTACCACGTTGCCGTCATTGACTGTGGTGTCAAGGAGAACATCTTGAGATCGTTGGTCTCCAGAGGTGCATCCGTCACCGTGTTCCCATACGACTACCCAATCCAGACCATCGCCAACAACTTTGACGGTCTGTTCATCACCAATGGTCCAGGTGACCCAACTCACTGTTCCAGCACAGTGTACAACTTGCAGAAGACCATGGAGACTTTCCAGGGTCCAATCTTTGGTATCTGCATGGGCCACCAGCTGCTTGCCCTCGCTGCCGGTGCTAAGACGATCAAGATGAAGTACGGTAACAGAGCCCACAACATTCCGGCCTTGGATCTCACCACAGGTAAGTGCCACATCACGTCGCAGAACCACGGTTATGCCGTCGATACCGCCACGCTTCCAGAGGACTTCAAGCCATACTTTATCAACTTGAACGATCAGTCCAACGAAGGTATGATCCACGTCTCCAAGCCAATCTTCTCCACGCAGTTCCACCCAGAGGCTAAGGGTGGTCCATTGGACTCCTCGTACTTGTTTGACAAGTACTTTGACAGCATCAGAGCCTTTAAGCAGAAGGAGACCGAGCTCGTTGGTGCTGTCTCAAACAAGCCAACTAGTCTCTTGGTCGACATCCTGCCAAAGGAGAGAGTCCAATGATCTTTTTTTTTGTTTATATGTTGGTTAATGGTTATATTGTGCGTTTTATAGTCTCGCTTAATTGGGATGAGTTTGACCTTGTTTAATACCCTAAATACTAGCCTCCCCCAAAGGCCTACTATATAGTACCTTGACAAACCCGAACACCAGAAACGTGCACCGGTCGGGGCAACAGCACGCGTTCCCCCATCGCCATCAATAACGCATGCAAGGAAGGCCTAACGAGGAGGTTAAAACAATCCTCCAAACCTCTTACAATCGGAGAGCGCAATTATACACAGTGAGGTCCATATAATGGCCAAGAAGATCGAGCCATTGGGCACGCGGCTGCGAAAGGCCACGCGCTCGGAGCTCGAGGATCGAGACGTGTTTGGCAGAACGGCTATTCACGTTGTCTGTCTTGTGGGGCGGTTCGACTTGTTAAAAATGTTGTTGGCAAATCCACAGTCCCAACCTTCGATAAAGGACAGAGAGAGCGGATGGACGTGTTTGCACTATGCGGTTTTCTACGGGAGACTGAGCTGTGCCCGCCTGCTGATTGAGTACGACTACGCATTGATGAAGATCAAAGACCGTAACGGATTGACTGCGATGGATTTGTACCACCAGACATATGCCTTCTCAAACTTGAAAATTCTACCGGAGAGCGTGGGTAAGAACGACACGAACTACAGACAGAGAGTCGAGCTCGTGGTGAAGGAGCCGCAGCAGGGAGAAACAGTGACAGCGGCTCAACCAGCAACAGCGCAGAACACGGCGGCAACGCCCATAAGGACACGAACACAACTCCAAGACCCTCTGATTTGGTTTGATCGCCACCAGAGGGGTGGTTCGGGCGTGTACACGTTTGGATCCAATGTCAACTATCAGCTGGCGACGGGTGACTCGGACGACAGAGCAAGGCCTTACGCTGTCCAGATTGAGAACACGAGGACTGGGGACCACGATTTGGGAATTGCAGACCGCCTTGTGAAGCCACGAGTCAAGGACATCAAACTGTCCAAGAATCACTCAGCATTGTTGACGAATGAACCAAAGAGGAACATACTTATAGCCGGCAACGGCTCAAGGGGACGCCTGGGCAATGGCTCATCAACGCCCAACTACAAGCTCAGGCCCGTGGAGGAGCTTGCGGATGTACAGATTACAGAGGTGGCACTCAGTGATGACCACACATTAGCGCAATCTACGAACGGTGACGTTTTCTCATGGGGTTTGAACAACTATTCGCAGCTTGGGTACTCAACGGAGAAGATTAAAGAGAAGACAGACACTTTTTCGGATATCCCACGCAGAGTGGGCGGCGTGCTCAAGAAATTCAAAGTTACAGGGATCGCATGCTCAAGGATCCACAGTTGTGCGTACACAGAGAGCTCATTGGTGATCTGGGGATTGAACGTGGGACAAATGGATTTTGTATCAACAGGTGAGCAGATCAAGCATGGAAAATTGAAGGGTGTTGTGCAGATCCCGAGAAAGGTGGACTTTGCACATCGCATTAAGCAAGTTGTTGCCACTGACGAGGCGACGATTGTTCATCTGGCCAACAACGAGTGCCATCTCCTCACCAACGGAAACCATCTGAGGTTTCAGATCCCACTTCACAAGGCATTGAACAATGAGTTTGATTTGTTCAGACCGACACGTTTTTCTAAGAAGAGATCTATAATCAAGCTCGTATCTAAAGACGCTACAAAGATTGGTATCTTATATGATGACGGTTCAGTGTCGAGCTTTGGCGTGGACATGTTCTCCAAGTCCTCGAATATCAAGTACACCACAGTGTGGAACCCAAGACATGACCATTTGCAGTGTGTGGATGTGGATATTGGCAAGGACGGCTCGGTGATTGTTATTACAAAATCAGGATGCGCTTATAAGAGAACTACGAGAAAGAACAGCTCAGACTACAAGTTCTCCAAGATCGATCGGTTATCCAAGATCGTGAAAGTGTCATGTGACTCGATGTTCTCGTCATTCGCATTTATCAAGGACGACGTGGACCAATTGCCATTACAACTCCTACAGAACAGATTTCTGTCAGATATCAACTACTTGTCGCCATTGGAGCCTTCTACTCCTGGGCGTAAGCAGTCTGAGCTAGTCAACATTGAGTCGTATAAACCATACGACATCAATTTCCTATACAAACCTCATGCAGAAGTACAGGATGACGAGGTGTACAAGATCTTCCAGAAAAAATTCACACTGGAGGACTCCGAAGAAGACAAGAGTGTGATTAAAGACCCATTGTTGGAACTTTACAAGACTCGTTGGTCCTCTACCCAGACAGTCACTGATACTTTTCAGAAATGCAACACCTCAGAACACGTCAATATCTTAACATCTAGTGATCCTCTTGACATGATTGAGTCTATGGATACCTCTTTGGATAAAGGGCACGACTTGAAACTGGCGGTGGATGACAAGATGATTGGCGTTCATAGGTCCATGTTGTATCTCGTGGAGAAGCTTAGAGTGCTGCAGTCCCAGGATTTGGCTGTTGGTGACATGATTTTCCACAAGGAGTCTAATGGCGTAATACACACAAGGGGGATTCACCCAACGACACTACTCATCATGATCAATGCCATTTATACCACTGATTTTGTCAAAGTATGGGAGAAGGTAGAGGACGCATCGTCTCTTCAGCAGATCAAAACACAGAGTATCACTCTCTGTAAGCACTTAAGACTCATTGATGATCTCCAGAGACCGATATTTGATCTCTCTGGCGCATTTGAGGATCCGGAGAACTTCATTGGTGACGTTGTAATCCAGTTGCAGGATGGTGAGTTAAAATGTTGGTCCCAGCTGCTGAAGGCTCGCAATGCATACTTTGAAACTCTGTTCTCTGAGAGATGGGATGATGAGGTGGACAGCGTGCTGGAGTTCAGTCATATCCGTAAGGATGTGTTCGAAGTGGCTTTGAAATACATTTATGGTACTGAGCAGTTGAGTCTTTTGGATCATCACTTCGAACTTGAATCAATCCCCGAGTTTATTAATTTCTGTTTTGAGGTCATCGAAATGAGTGATGAGCTGTTGCTCTTTGGGCTAAAGGACTTTTGCCAGCTGATGATCAAGGACTTTGTTACTGCTGAGAACGTGCTGTTAATCTTACACCACGGTGATGTCTGGAACTGTCAGAAGCTCATTGGCGTTTGCTTATGGTTCATTTATAACAACGTGGACTCTCTATTGGTGGACCCGAACTATGGGTTGTTGTCTACACATGTCATCAAGAGAATTGACAAGTACTGCCGTTGGTTGAAGAGAGTGAACAAGACAAACCCAGAGCATAACAGAGAGGCATGGTACGATGGTGACTCCTCGGACTTGCTGAACAAGTTCTTGAACGATAAGAGATCTTTCAACGATATCTTTCTGGAGAGCGATAGCTTTGTGCCCTTATTCGACATTCCACCAAAGAGAGAACCACGGTCTCCTAAGTTGGAGCCCAAGAAATCCAAGGCTCCGTCTCCACCTCCGATACCGGGGAGCACGAGAGCAAGCTTCGGTGCTTCGAGTGCTACACCGAGAAGGCCAAGCGTTATCAGCATGTCTCGGAAATCAAGTGTCACAGATTCCTCTGCTGTGGAGTTTGATGACGACGACTTCCAACCTGCGGTGAGTCGCCGCAGAAGATCCTCTGCCAATAGACGTGGGTCTAACGTCTTTGCGGCACAGACTTCTGTGGTTGGTACTTCATCTGCAACCCCATCTTCTGCTCCATCCATGAGAGCACCTTCTACTTCCATCAGACATGATTCTGGAACCAGTATGGGAATGAGTACGCCATCGAAGACTATTAATGGGCTCCCTGCTAATCGTGCACTAAAGAGTTCCGGTGCCGAGTCTATGGGACAGCCGTGGCCCGGGTTCGGTGGGTCTCCTGGCGCAAGTGGGGTTAGTTCGTTGTCTAGTTGGGGTTCCCCAGGTGTTTCATCTTCACCTGGGTGGGCACCTTCACCCTCCACTTCCAAGTCTGTGATGAAGACCGTTGACGCGGACTCTACAACCCCGGTGAAGGCCACGTTCGGCAGTGCTCCAAGGATGTCACAAAAGGAGCGCAAGAGAATGATGAAGTCAGACGTATTGAATACAGAGCCAGAGCCCCAGCAGAACTCGCCATGGAAGATCCCAAGTGCGTCTCAATCAAGCTCGAGTTTCCAATCACCTTCTCTGTTGAGTGCTCAGGAGGAGGCACTAGCGGAGATCTCTCAAGCTGCTGTTGTGCCATCGCTAAAGGGTATCATGCATGAGGAAGAGCATAAGTTACTGGAAGAGAAGAACGTGAAGTCTTTGGCGGAAATCCAGGAAGAAGAAGCATTTGCTAAATGGTGGGAAGAAGAGAGCCGTCGTGTCCAACAACAGAAGATACCACCGTTTGGACAACAACAAGGCCAGAACAAGAAGCAAGGCACGAAGAAACGATACGACAGAGGACACAGGAAACGGTCTGTTCCATGATTCATGGACATCATCTATATATTTCAGCACTATAAGACATTTGTACATAGAGATTTCAATCGTAGTCGTCAAACTCCGTCTCCGGGAACCACCCGAACTCCATGAGCCTTATCTTACCGTTATCACCGATCTCCACACCTTCTTGTATGAGCATTTGTCTTTGTCTTTCCATAGCACTGGCTTCTCTTGGACTTATGATACCGGCGCTGGATATGACTCGCCACCAGGGCACATTCTCATGGGAAAAGGGATATTCACCTTGTTCTTTCGGCAGAGCCTTGAGTGCCTGGCCAACGTGTCTCGAGTTCCGTGGCTTGTATATGAGCTTAGCGATGTGTCCATACGATGTGACGTGCCCTGTTGGGATCTGTTGAACTGCCTCATATACTGCGAAGTGAAACGCTCTTGCCTCGTCTTCTCGGGACATCCTCTAGGCCTATTCTGAGGGATTAAGATGGATCAAATTGATTAATGAGGAGGATTGATGGACAGGCAGCACCAGCAGCATTAAAATAAGCCCAAACAGTAATATTTTACACTGAAATTTGGAAATCTAATAAGGATTTAAGCACTTTTGTGAATAAAAGCGAGAAAGGTTGGGGGGAACAACTCAGATCCGCACAAGACTAGGAGCTCGGAGGTTATGCGACGCGTACTGCGTGGCCCCCTACGAATTATTTTAACTATGTAGGGTTACCCGGCTGTCGCGTCTCATGGTCGGTATAGATTGAGAGCTGATTCGGTGGGGTGGAAGGCAGGCGATGGCATTTCTTAACTAGCTTAGGACATCTTAGTATATTCACCAAGTCACAAAGAATTATCGTACTCCCACTCTCAGGTTTCGACCCATGACATTACGCAAATCAGATTAACTCGCAGGTTATGAGCCCGCGAAATTTCCTGGCGTCCCACATCATTCACAACATAACACTCTTCCCACTTTTCTCTTTTCTATTCCTGAAAAAAACCCACACACACACTCTCTCCACCAACTCCACCCACTCAAAACACACAGCAACTGGGCGATAAGTGCGACTGATCGAGCAGAGGGGAAGCCGACCAGTGTGATTTGAGATCCGTTGCCACAGCGCTTGATAGGCACAGAGACCACCAAGAGATTCCCATTCCTGCACCATGGCGGTATGTGATTCCACGCAGACAATCAACAAAGCAGAGATAAACTAACAAGGCAACAGTCACCAGGGGCTACAGAGACTCACGCACAGCGGAAAACACGGTTCCTGCTCAAGGATGATGCGAAGACCGAGCGACTGAAGGATAAGCACGAGACCTCTAAACGATTCAAATATCTTCTGGGGCTTACGGACCTGTTCCGCCACTTCTTGGACATGCGCTCGAACAAGGACCCAGCTATCAAGAAGCTGTTGAGACAGCTCGACGCAGAGGCTCGCCTATCAGCATCAAGCGCCAAGAAGGGCCGCTCTTCCAACACGCGTCGTAGAAAGACGGAGCAGGAAGAGGACGCCGAGCTGATGGAGGACGAAGAGCACGAAGAGGAGACTGCGACGATCCTGACCGAGTCTCCGAAGTACGTCCACGGCCAGCTGAGAGAATATCAGATCCAGGGCCTCAACTGGCTTATTTCACTCCACGAGAACTCGTTGTCTGGTATTCTTGCAGACGAGATGGGTCTCGGGAAGACCCTCCAGACTATATCCTTCCTGGGCTATTTGAGATACAATAAGGGCGTCGACGGGCCATTCATCATTATCGTACCGAAGTCCACACTGGACAACTGGAGAAGAGAGTTTGCCAAGTGGACACCCGATGTGAATGTGTGTGTGCTACAAGGTACGAAAGAGGAGAGACAGCATATCTTACAAAACACTATCTTGGAGGCCAAGTTTGATGTACTTGTGACATCGTTTGAGATGGTTATCAGAGAGAAGGCATCCCTTAAGAAGATCGCATGGCAGTACATCGTTGTTGATGAGGCACACCGAATCAAGAACGAAGAGAGTGCGCTATCGCAAATAATCAGGCTCTTTTACTCCAAGAACAGATTACTGATCACTGGTACGCCACTGCAGAACAACCTGCACGAGCTCTGGGCATTACTCAATTTCATTCTCCCTGATGTGTTTGGTGACTCCGAGCTGTTCGACCAATGGTTTGAGAATAACGATGAAGATGACCAGGATAACGTTGTGCAACAACTACACAAGGTGCTAAGTCCTTTCTTACTCAGAAGAGTCAAGGCAGATGTGGAGAAGTCATTGCTACCGAAGAAAGAGCTCAATTTGTACGTTGGAATGTCCGACATGCAGGTGAAGTGGTACAAAAGTTTGCTAGAAAAGGACATTGATGCAGTGAACGGTGTTGTCGGTAAACGCGAGGGAAAGACCCGTCTCTTGAACATTGTGATGCAGTTGAGAAAATGTTGTAACCATCCATACTTGTTTGAAGGTGCAGAGCCTGGTCCTCCTTACACCACTGATGAGCATTTGGTGTTCAACTCTGGTAAGATGGCTGTGCTCGATAAGCTGTTGAAGAAGATGAAAGAACAAGGATCTAGGGTGTTGATTTTCTCTCAGATGTCTCGTTTGTTGGATATCTTGGAGGATTACTGCTACTTCAGAGACTATGAGTATTGCCGTATTGATGGTTCCACGTCGCACGAGGACCGTATTGCTGCTATTGATGAGTACAACGCTCCGGATTCTGACAAATTCATCTTTCTACTGACCACAAGAGCAGGTGGTCTGGGTATCAACCTAACGTCCGCTGACATTGTGGTGCTTTATGATTCTGATTGGAATCCACAGGCTGATTTACAGGCGATGGATAGAGCGCACAGAATTGGACAGAAGAAACAAGTGCATGTCTACAGATTTGTCACTGAAAAGGCGATCGAAGAGAAAGTCATTGAGAGAGCAGCACAGAAATTACGTCTTGATCAATTGGTTATCCAACAGGGCCGATCTACCAACAAGAACGCTGGCATTGGTAACACGAAGGACGATTTACTCGGTATGATCCAGTTTGGTGCTAAAGAGGTGTTTGAAAATAAAGTGTCAAATACTGATGCTGATATCGATGAGATTTTGAAAAAGGGCGAAGAGAGAACAGCTACACTGAATGCCAAGTACTCGGCATTAGGATTGGATGATTTACAAAAGTTCACTTCGGAGCATTCTGCATATGAATGGAATGGTGAGAATTTTGCCAAGAAGGGTAATGATGGTGGCTTTACATGGATCAACCCGTCAAAAAGAGAAAGAAAAGAGTTGACATATTCTGTTGATGGGTACTACAAAGATGTGATGCAGGCAACAAAGATTACACCACAACCAAAGACACCAAGAGCGCCTAAATCTGTTCATATGCAAGATCATCAGTTCTTCGACCCACGCTTGAAAGATCTCTTGGAGAAAGAACAATACTGGTTCAAGAAATCCACGAATCATAAGGCGTCTATTAATGATTATGACCCTGCTGAGTTTGACGATGGCGAAAGACAAGTCATGCGTAAGGCAGAGCAAACGAAGATTAATCATGCAGTGGCATTGACAGAAGAAGAGGAATCTCTGAAACAAGAATTTTTGGACAAGTCATTTAGTAATTGGACCAGACGTGATTTCACCAATTTCATCCAACACTGTGCCAAGTATGGTCGTGATAACTACGATTTGATTGCCAAACAGTATTCGAACAAGACTGTGGATGACGTGAAGGCGTATTCTGAAGTGTTTTGGAGCAGATTCAAAGAGATTGAAGGTTATGAGAAGTATGTCACCCAAATTGAAACTGGTGAGAAAAAAGCACAGAAGATGGTCAACCAGTCTAAGCTGTTGGCCTTGAAAGTGAAACAGAGTGAGACTCCACTTGACAATATGGTTATCCAGTACCCACCTAATAACTCCAAGAGGATTTATTCTGCTGCAGAGGATCGCTTTTTACTTTTCACTGTGAATAAGATTGGTCTAATGACAGAGAACGTGTGGGAGAAAGTCAAGGCAGAGATCAGACGCAGTGAGTACTTCAGGTTCGATTGGTACTTGTCCTCGCGTACGCCTCAGGAACTGGCAAGAAGAACAAATACTTTGCTGTTAGCAGTTACGAGAGAGTTTGAAGGTCCTGATGCTCTCAGAAGAAAGAAGAACAAGTCTCAGGCCCTGGGATTGGATAACATTACTGGCGGCACTTCCACGCCGATTGTGAGTCGCCAGGGCACCGCTGAGCCAGGACTATTGGACGTTGGCTTGGACATTGGGTCCAAGAGATCGTCGGAGGAGGCCGACGGTAATGACTTGAAGAGATCCAAGGTATAAAATTTAAATCCAACAAGTGTATTGGGATCTGAAAAAAGGCAGTAGAAACAGCCCGATAGGGCAAGACCCGTATCGGGCACAGGGCGTAGGTCGAAGAGAGGAGCCCCACATTTCCATTTCGCGAAATTCTATGAAAGCGAATGAGACCACAAGGATTTGAAAGGGGATCCCCACAGCCAAACAACTACCTATATTACGAGAAAGCAAGGGAAATTTTTGGCCAAAGATGATGACAAGACTGCGACTTCCAGGGCGCCATGCTAGGATTGCAGGGGCCATTTGCTCCACGGCTGCCACAAAGACACAGCGCCTGCTGAGCACCAGTGGGGTGCGCTGTGCCGAGGTGGAGCTCACCGTGGACAACGTCAAAGTAAAGATTGAGAATGGATCTTCGATTATCCAGGCGTGTGATAAGGCGGGTGTCACCGTTCCGCGTTACTGCTACCACGACAAGCTGGCGATTGCGGGCAACTGCCGCATGTGCCTCGTCGACGTGGAGAAGGCGCCCAAGCTTGTGGCGTCGTGCCACTTCCCCGTGAGAGAGGGCATGGTTGTGCATACCAACTCCGAGCGTGTGAAGAACTCCAGGGAGGGTATCACTGAGTTTTTGCTGCAAAACCACCCATTGGACTGCCCCGTGTGCGACCAGGGTGGTGAGTGTGATTTGCAAGAGCAGTCACTGAGATACGGTGCCGACAGGGGTAGATATAAGGACGCTACGGGCAAGAGAGCCGTTGAGAACAAGGCAATTGGACCCCTAATCAAGACCTCGATGAACCGCTGCATCCACTGCACGAGATGCGTGAGATTCCTCAACGACGTTGCCGGTGCGCCGGAGTTTGGCACGTCGGGCCGTGGAAACGACATGCAAATTGGCACGTATGTGGAGAGAAACCTCAACACGGAGATGTCTGGCAACATCATCGACCTGTGTCCTGTTGGTGCGCTGACCTCCAAGCCGTACGCCTTCAGGGCCCGGCCGTGGGAGCTCAAGAAGACAGAGACCATTGATGTGATGGATGCCGTGGGCTCCAACGTGCGTGTCGACTGTCGTGGCATTGAAGTCATGCGTGTGCTTCCACGGCTCAACGATGATGTCAACGAGGAGTGGATCTCTGATAAGACGCGTTTTGCGTGTGATGGGCTAAAGACACAGAGACTTACGACTCCGTTGGTGAGGGTCGGGAACAAGTTTGAAGTCGCCACATGGGACGAGGCGTTGTCCACCATTGCATCGGCCTATGACAAGATCGCTCCACAAGGTGCAGAGCTCAAGGCCATTGCCGGTGCCCTGGTAGATGTGGAGTCCATGGTTGCGTTGAAGGATCTCATGAACAAGCTTGGGTCTGAGAACCTTACGACTGATGACATCAGCAGAGAGAACGAGCCCGCTGCTTATGGGGCCAACATCAAGTCCAACTTTTTGTTCAACTCTTCGATTGTAGGTATCGAGGAGGCTGACCAGATCTTGCTTATCGGTACGAACCCACGCCATGAGGCAAGTGTGTTGAATGCACGTATCAGAGGCCGCTGGTTGAATTCTGACTTGGAAGTGCACCACATTGGTGAGTCGTTTGACTCTACTTTTGACTTGAACTATTTAGGCGAGTCTGCTGCTGATTTGAAGAATGCATTAGCTGGTGAATTGGGTAAGAAACTTGGGGCTTGTAAGAACCCAATGATCATCATTGGGTCTGGTGTTGCCAATTCCGAGGATTCACATGCCATTTTCTCTCTTGTCGGTGACTTTGTGAAGAAGTCCACGAACTTCATTACAGAGAGTTGGAATGGGCTCAACTTGTTACAACGTGATGCTTCGCGTGCTGGAGCCTTGGAGATTGGCTTCTTCAATACATCAAAAGCTGCTGCTGCTACAAAGCCTAAGTTCATCTACCTGCTTGGTGCGGATGAGGTGAAGAACCAGGATATCCCAAGCGACGCATTCGTTGTGTACCAAGGACATCATGGTGATTTGGGTGCCTCGTTTGCAGATGTTATTTTGCCAGGCTCGGCATATACAGAGAAGTCTGCGACTTATATCAATACAGAGGGACGCGTGCAGACCACGAGAGCAGCTACCAATCCGCCTGGCAGTGCCCGTGAGGACTGGAAGATTATCAGAGCTCTATCTGAGTATTTGAAGCAGCCATTGGTATATGACGATGTGTATGCTTTAAAAACCAGAATGAGTGAAGTTTCTCCATGTCTGATGCTTCCAGATTCTTTAGAGCCTGTGAGTTCTTCGATCGCACAGCTCGGCATCTCTGCTTTATCCACCCTGGACAAGACAATCAGAGGGGTGCCTCTGAAGAACCCAATTGAGAACTACTGGATGTCAGATGTCATTTCGAGATCCTCTGTGACAATGGCGAGATGCACTCAGAGCTTTGGTGAGAAGGGCGACAAGATCCATGACGAGAACCCGGTTTACGCCATGGCTTAGCTCCTCTTTTATTTATTGTCCTATTTATTAAGTTTTATTTATTGCCGTCATTTGGCTACTTATTTATTTATACATACACGAGTCAGAATATATCGTAGAGCATAAGTATGCAATGCTACAACGTATTCAATTAGGAGTATTTCCCCATCTTGAGCTTTGCCCTGGTCAACTACAGTACTGATCTTCTCGGAATGTCCTACCATGAGGTACAACCATCGACTTAAAGTGAGCAGTCCCGACATCCAGCCTGATCAAGTGCTTATTCAACAAATAGTCCACACACCACTCATACGTACGCTAGCTCATACGGCATCTCGGGTCTTGAACGGGTCTAAAGGCCTCGGCTGGATTGATTAAAGAGAGAGTCTAGATCTGAAGATTAAAGACTTGAGACTTTCTACCCATTTCTGTGCTATCTAACCTCGTACAGAGGCATTTATTGATGTCCATGAGAACTGCGTGGTCTGTACTGATCTCTTTCCCTGTAGTTGTTGCTATTGTTCTGACCTCTGGAATTCGGGTCCCTGTCCCTGTTATAGTTCGAGCCTCTAGCCCAGTCTCTAAACCCAGAGTCTCTTGAGCCTCGGTACTGATCTCTCCCATTATCAATTCTCTTGTTTGCAGAAGTAGGTCTAGAGTCAGTGTCACGTGCCCCTACAGAAGAAGCAGAGGACTTATTAGTCCATTTACCGTCATCGTCTCTAGACCATCCAGTCTCTTCAGTACTGGCTTTAGAACTGGCGGGACGCGAGTATGGCTTGGTACTGAGAGACTGACGAGACTCGTTTCTTGGGATGGCAGCTCTTCTTTGAGAAAACTTCTCAATGATTGGCTTGTTGTCCAATGCTTCCATTGCTGCTCTATAACCAGCCTCTTTGGTGCTCTTACCGACTCCTGTGCCGAGAATTTCGTTGTCAACAGTCTTTACCTGTACGGTGAACTGGCTACCTTCTTTAGTAACGTCTCTCTTTACGGTATCATAATGAAGACCCAATCCAGCATATCCAATGAGTGAATACAACTCCACTTTCGCCTGTATGTTAACTTCTTTTTCCCTTGGCTCTTGAGTTTCTGAAGAGCCAGTTGATGATGACGAAACTGGAGTGGGCATAACGCCGGCTTCAAAATCCAACGTCTCTTTACCTTCAATCAACGGCATCGACAATGCTTCAAGCCATTTGTACACTTTTGCATAGTTATTCGGCGACTCGGTGATCAGGCCACCAACATAGGCTTCAAAAACATCTGCATAGATCTTCAGCTTGCCCTTGTAGATGCTATCATCCGTGTTCATCTTCAACTCTGTATGAAAGCCATACATCTGTGACCATCGTTGCAAGTTGACATTTGAGATCAACTTGGCTCTCAACTGAGACATCTCACCTTCAGTGGCGTTCGGACACTTGTTGTAAACCACCAATGAGATGATATTGTTCAGCACAGAGTCTCCCATGAATTCGAGTCTCTCGTTGTGTGCATGTATGACTTCAGACCCGGATATAAAGAGTTTGTCCTTCACTAGCGACTTGTGAATGAATACACGAGCCCTAATGGCTAGGTTTTGGATCTTCGGGAGCTCCGGCATACCATCTTGAGTTCTTTTCACCTCTGAATCGTCATTAGAAGCTGAGACCAATTGTTGACCAAGGTCCAATTCAACTTTATCCTCCGAGACCATCTGTTGGCCTGCCAACTGTTCGTAATCGATGATCTGGTCAAAAATGGGCATCTGGTCCTGAACATACATCGTCTTCAACTGCGAGGCCAGCTTAAGCTTGGATCTTACAAGGGCAAGCACAACCTCACTGTTGGTTCCATCCTTGCTCGTCATTACCTGAGCTTTGAACACTTCCAACTGCTCGGTGGTCAGCGACTTCTCCAGCACGGTTTTCAGTGCATTCTGCAAGTTGTTGACCGCATGCTCAATCGAGAGCACATCGCTCAAGCCGATCCCCATGAGTCCACTTGTCTCATCAGCAATCTTGTGCTTATATCCTTGATCATCCTTCTGAGAACTTTGGTAGATGAGCCGCACTTTGTTCATGGTGTCTTGTTTCTCCTCCTCGGCAGAGCGTTTCTGAGGCATCTGTTCCTTGTATTACCCAGCGTGTGTGTATATGTGTGTGTGTATGTGTATGTGCTTATAAGCGGAAAAAAAAGAAAGGAAAGTTCTACAATTGATATTGCAAGTTTACGAGCAATTATATATCATTTACATCTTTTGTACCCTAGCCGATAAGTTTTCAACTCAGCGCTCACCGTACATATATGCAAGCTCCAAAGCCCTTTTTCCCGCGAAAAAAAAAAATACTAGCCTTACGCGGTTACGCAGCCCTGGCCCAGGGTTTTATATATAGTATGGTCTTAATACATACCGAGGTGTTATCCTCCAATCGCTGCCAATATTCCCCCCTGATTAGAACTTGAATTTGCTTCCAGATTCTTCCTCTTCACCATCAGAACCTTTTTCAGTATCCCTTTTGGCTCTCTTAGTCTCCTGTGAGCCTACGTCCGTAGTAGACTCTCTCTTGCCCGAAAGGTCATAAGTATGCCCGGAGATGAAGCCTTCTTTCGACTGTGCCTTCTCCTTAAGAATCTCATACAGCCGTTTGGGCTCGATCTGCGCAGGCTCGGAGTCTCGTAGTGCAGGCAGTTCTATGTCTTCAGGCTCTTCAACGGCCTCCACCTCTTCTTCCTCTTCAACGTACTGTGGTCCTTCCTCCTCTTCTTCCTGATCTTCTTCTTCCTGCTCTTCCTCTATTTCCTCCTCGTCACTCTCCTCTTCCACTGCTAGCAGCTGCCCAAATGGTTCGCTTTCCACCACGGTTCTCTCAACCTCCATCTGTTCCACCGGCATGTTGTACCCGGGGAAATTCACATCTGGGTAACTAGGAGGTGCTCCCAACTGGTGCATCTTCACTATCCAGGGCAGTGTAACACCTGATGGAATCCCCAGGGCATTTCTTAGCAAATCAGAGATGACTCCTGGCTTGAAACGTGTGATGTCCATCTGTTCATTTTCTCTTCCTTCATAGTACAAGTCACCATATGACAACAGCTTCGGTTTTGTCTGCAGCTTGAAAAAGGCATCGTATAGCTTCCGATAGTCCAAATCCAATCGATTCATCTTTGGTTGTACTCTTTCTCTTTGTTTCTGTTTCATCGTGGAGTTATCATCATCACCATTAGTTGTGTCTCTCATCCCGGAGATCCCCGTCTCAACTATGAAGCTTGGCAATTCAAATTGCTTCTTCTCAAACCCACGCCGACCGGCCAAATAGTCTCTCTTGAGATTCCAATGGTCAGGAACACCCACATAGTTCTTGTGTGATTTGATTTCCATCAAAAGCATTGGGTCGTTTGCAGTGACGTCAAACCACTCAACCAACTCGGGTGTGTCCACCTGAGCCTTAAGCTCGGCAACGGTCATCCGACTCTTCTTCTTCAACTGTCTCTTACTTATCTGTTGCTTCTTTGGTTCTTCATCTTCTTCTAGATCGCTTTCCATGATATCTCCCTTGGTCTGCTCTTCCACCACTTCTTCTGTATGGAATCTGTTAAAAACCTGTTTGAATTGGGAGAATTCAGGCATATCCAATAGCTCGTTCATATCCAATAGCTTCCCATTGATCGGACTCTCTATTGGAGTTATAGTCTCATTCTGTGCTTTTGGTACCACTTTCTCTTCATTGTTCTGTTGATGATCCACTTGTTTCTTCTGTTTGGCCTTCTCGCGGCGCAATTGGTTCTTGGACTTTTTCATTGTGTCTGTAAATATATATATATCTATATATATATATAGATATATCCAGTGATATATATCAAATCGAGATCAATATATAATGGCTCTATAATTTCGGATCACCTTATATAGGGTAGATGTCCGGGTGTTGAATACCAATACTCACTTACGTAATCAATATATACATACGTACTTATAACATGTATTATAATTCATGTATTTCTTGGCCCCATATATATATATTACATCTTTTTCAATGCTCATTTAATATATATATATATATATATATATGTTACATCTTTTTCAATGCTCATTTCATACACTTTTACCTAACCTCGACTCGATCTTATCCAGTTTCTTATTCACATTATCCACTTTAGACCTCAGCAGTGTATCGTTATCATCAATCTGCTGTGTAATATCCTGCAACATAGTCTCAATCTCTGTTGCAACGTCGAATATCGTCACTGTCTTTGCTCTATGTGATAATTCAGACTCATTACTGTTTATAACAGTACTGGTGTTAGCACTAGGTGGTGCGCTTGGGTGTGGCGAAAGTGGTACTTCCTTGGGGAGTTCCTCTGTTAAATTCTTGTCAACGGCGTCGACAAATGAATCCTTGGAAGAGTTTTTGGATGTCATTTTTGTTTTGTTGTGTTGTGTTGTGCGTAGTATGGTTATATGATATCTTTGTCTGATATATATCTTTGATAGATATAGATATATCTGTGTGATATTTGATGATATGATATATGTTGATGAAAGAAACCATATATATCGCGACAATTGTTCGATCTATAGATTTCATGTAGCTCATATATATCACATATATATATCACATATATATATCACATATATATATCACATATATATATCACATATACATATATATATCACAACAGATGATATAACTCTGCATACAACACAGCACATCAAGATGTCCAAGATACGACCACAGTTCACGTCAATCTCAACATACTTACAATACTGTCGACAAAACTTGACAAATACGCAATCTACAGTATTTAACGGTACATTGTATGAGCTTTATGTAATGGAGCAACTTCATAATCTACTCAATATGAAACTCATACATTCTGGTGGATCATATGATAATGGGAGAGATCTTAGTGGGAAATGGGATGTATCACAATTTAGTAAAGATCAAGAAATCAAACCAATGAGTATATCAGGTCGTATCATAAAACCTATCATACAGAGGAAAAATCCATATATGGATGTCATTGTTCAATGCAAATGCTTTTCTTCCAAGATTCAAGCTAAAGAAATACGAGAACTTTCGGGTATATTCCAATATAACGTCACACCAAGGAACAAATACACAACATTGGCAATGATGTGTTCTCCTTCAATGCTTACATCACAAGCTCAATTACAAATGGATAAAAGTGATATCCCACTGGTATATATTCAAATCCCGAGTTTACGATTGATTTTGAAAGATCCATTTGAATTGGAATCATATATTGGATCACCTGCAAGAGGATTGTATATGAATCCATTAACATATGCCTTATGGCAGTCCACCTCACTGTTGGATATATCGAATTCACTGTAAATATATGCTACATATATATATATATATAAATAAATTCAATAGCCATATCATATTTATATGTCAACTACTTCTTGCCAGTTTTAGCATAAGATCTGGCTTGTGCTGCATCGTTGATGCCCTTCATATCAGCACCAGAGTAGCCCTTGGTCACTTCCTGGGCATGACCAGAACTTGGGAAGACACCGGTATTTTTTCCTTCATGGACAGCGTAGTTATCGTAGTTCGAGTTTGGATGTCCCTTAGAGTTTGTGTTTGACATTACAGTGTTGTCGTATAATGATTATATATATATGGATCAGTTGATGAGAATACATCAAAGCAAATGGGAAATTGGGACCTTTATATATATATACCTTTCTGAGTTGGAGTAATGTAGAACAAGGGTCTTGTCCGCTTTACAAGGGCTTCGTTCCTCTAACAAAGGCTTTGCTCCTCTAACAAAGGCCTTGCTCCTCTAACAAAGGCTATGTTAAACCCACATGGCCATTAGCAAGATATGCAAGCTATGTGTCTAAAAATTACGAACTGATACATAACTTCTATAGAAATTTCAACAGGAGGGTAAACAGTTGATGATGTATGATCTAAAATTTGCAGGCCGTAAGTATTTATGCTACTATGTGTATTCTCGTTTATGCAGCTGACTGATATTATATATCAACAAATTGTGCAGTTTGAGTTTGCGCATGCATGAGACAAATGTCATATATATATAGAAATTATTAGACATATAGATCAAAGAGTATATATCAATGGATCATTATATATATATATGCACTTTGCAGTGCCTTGCATATATTAGTGGCATTGTGTTGCATTATTCGCTATATAGCTCACTTCTTTCCCTTCATCAAATACTTCAATGTCGATTCTAATGTCTGCTCATCCTCATTCCCTCTCCATTTGGCCTTCTTGATCAACGCGTAAGCTGCGTTATTCCCTGCCTTGGCCTTTGATTGTCCTTCACCAACAGTTAATTGGAGGTTATCCACAAAACAACCTATTTTGAAATATGGTAATGCGGATTCCGGTGGTAGTTTGCTCTCAAGCAAACGATACTCAATGGTATGCTTCAATGGGTTTAAGATCTTGTAGAGTAAATTTTTGGAGAATTTTATATGGTCTTCAGTATTTGGATTAATGTTTGTATCGTCCATGATATATGACCTTAGTTGTTCTGCCTCGACACTTTTCAAGTCTGCATCAAATGAGCTAAACACCAATGAGTGAACCCAATCTATCAGATCGTCCATCTTCGTATTACCTTCTGCTAACAATCCACCAACGTATGCCTTGAACACATCAACGTATACGCTTGGGTCAAATCCATCTGTGTCTAATTCATCTCTTATGATATCATCATCAAACCCATATCTCATTGATAGCTTAACCAATCTTTCTGTTGATAATGCGATCTTATGCATCGATTTGAGAGTCATTGGATCATATATTTCTCTCTTTTTGAGTTCAAGTACGAGACATTCACATACTGCAAATATTAAAAAATGTTCACCACGGAATAACAACGATGAGTTATCGTCCGATGACGATCCAACAATTGTTTGTTGTGAAGAAGATGGCCCCGGTGAAACAGAAATTCTCTTGGACAATGTGAAAGCGGTTCTAAACAGATATGGATCATTTAATGGTGGTAATTGTGGCAATTGTTTATGCATCCCACCGGGCTGTCCCTGATTGGGTGAGTCCATTGTGTTCTTTTCCAAACAAGGTGTTTGTGTGTATGTATTGATTAATGGATTGAAACGGGGATATATATGGTATATATACATATTGGGATAGAATATATAGGAGATACATCCGATTAGGAGTGGCCGTACCACTGGGTTATAACACTAACGTACACGTTCGCGCTCCCCCATATATATATGTAATTTGGGTTTGGTATATATCTATTAGACTGATATATATCTATTAGATTGATATATATATATATAAATATATCAGTTGGATGGCATAGAACACATTTGATTGCATATATCACTGCATCATTTCATATCGCCAATTTGCACAACACAGAACACACGAGATGGAACTACGTGCAGATGCCTTACATCCCGTGTCACAGATTGCCAATACTCTAAATGATTCCCTAGAGCAATCCCGTCATAAGACACAGAGAATTGAAGAGCTATTAAATCAAATCGCTTCACATTCAGGGATAGATCTATCAGAAGCCACACATACAAATAAACAAGAACAATTTTTTACTGAAGAGCAGAGGTTAAAGAATGAAAACTTGCAATTGGTATTAGACATTCAAAGACAAGAATTCATGACAAAGAAATGGGATTCCATAATTCATCAGAATCAAAGAATTCTCGATATTATAGTACAATGGGCACAGACAACACCCGAACGGAAAAAAACCCAATACTCTGAACTTCAAATACGCTTAGGAATTGCTATGGATGAGTTGGAACAAAGTACGTTAATGCTTATGGATGACGTCAGGGAGTCTCAAGGTGACATTGCTGTACTGTATGGGATTGTGAAAGAACTACAAGCGCTTATAGAGAAGGACATTGAGAATGCTGATGACATGCAAGACAACCAAAACCTGGCCATCCAGAAGGTCAAAGAATTACAAAACCTCTACGTTAAGCATATACATTGACATATTTGTTTGTCTGTCTATCTATCATTCCGTAGCATCCGATGCCTTTACAGACGACAATAACCCCGAAACCCACTTTGCCAACCCAAACTGCTCAATCCTATACCAGACCTTGTTGATCCTCTCCTTGTCGATCTCATAGGAGGCAGAAGGACAGCTCTTTTGTTCTCCAACCTTGGTAAATTTGACAGATGGACACGAGGCCGTGATCTGAGATTCCAAGTGCTTCACTTTTGCCACAAAGTTATCAACACTATCCTGGGTATCACGCACTCTGATCGCCAGCAGTCGCATCTCATATTCCAGACGAGCACCGGTCGTCTCAATGTCACTCAGCTTGATGTGGACCCTTTCGTCTGCCTGGAGTTGCAGATTGCACCGATGGAGCGTCGGCTTGGTGCACTGCGTCAACTGGAAGACGTTCCCCCTGTGCTTCTCCATATCCTGCTTATGCTGCTCGATCTCCTCACAGTAGTGTGTCCACTGGGTGCTGTTCTGCTGTATCTGACTCTCGAGCCGCTTGACTCTCTGTGCAATCGACTCGGGAACAATGGTAGTAGAATCCCAGTGGCTTATTGCCTCTTCTATGAATCCCACACTCTTGGATCGTTTCAGCATCTTGGAATTTCTCGCCTTACACGACAACTCCACAGAATGGTTCTCATACGCGAGCTGTGGGGTGTTGATTTCCTCTGCCAGATAAGGGAACGACAGTCTCCGCTTCAAACAGTACGTGAATGTTTCATCGTCAGTCAGCAGCCTCATTGCCTCTCGCTCGACCGTGCAGACTTCTCTCTCCGTGTGGAGTAGTAACTGCTCAGATGTGCACTCTTCCAACGCCTTCGAGCCGGATCTGTTGTCTAGGGCTTTCTTCCGCTGCAGGGAGCTGAAAGTCAGCTGTGACAAAGTCTCATCAGCCTGTAGTCTCTTTGGCAGCGCTCTGATCTTCCCTACACCGGACCTGAGAGCGGACGTACTCATTGAGTGGCTCTGTGGGCTCTGGGGAACAAAGTACTCAAACTGCTTGATCTCGCGGGCATCTCCCTTGCCAAGCCAAAGATACTCGAGTCTCGGACTGCAATTGTAGTACTTGATCTGCTTTTCCAAGTCAAGGGTGAGAACGTCCCTTGCAGTTTGCTCTGATCCCAATTTCCCTGAGATGTCATGCACAGTGGACTTCACAGCCTTTTTGATCTTGGATATATCTGACGTTGAGGTCTTGGAGGTGACACGGAACAGCTTTTCCACGGTGATCGGGTCTAAGTACCAAGTGCGTGTCAGATTGTAAGCCTTTTGGAACTTCCCGACGTTTATGCGGAAGTTGAAGTAGTTGAACGGTTCCTTGGGGAAGTCCACAGAGGCCATATCCAGTCTGTAGAGACAACTGAGAACGAACCCGAGAATCGCTGAGACTGTTGTTGGTCCCAGAACTCCGTCTTTGGGAGTAGTGGTACCATAGTACAAGGCCCCAAACAGCGCCCACCATTGGGCAATCATCTCCTCTGTACGATTGCATAACAAGCCATCCACAAAGTTTGGATCCAGTAGTTTGAAGTCCACCAGACAGATCTGCACCAGCGTGACAACTTCCTTAACCGCATACGTGATGTCCACTTTCGGATGGGTCATGTAGATCTGCCTGAACTTGTCCTCACACGCATCTGCTGGCATAGATAGGAACAGGGCAGACCGGCCACCACAGTGAAGTCTCCGTAGGTTCAAGTTGACTTTGAAGAGGTCCCATACGTCCAATACACAGCCCTTGGCCACAGCGATTAGGTTGAGATTCGAAGGGAACGATGATAGATTGGTGATAAACATGAATCCTTGATCCGTTTGCTTGAGCCTTGCACCAGAGTCCTCAATCTCCACGATGAACCCTCGAAGCTTGTCAGACCACTGCGAGACGTCTCTAGGTAAAAGCACCCTTCCTGCCTTGATGCGATGCTCAGTGGCTCCCGTATAAGAGGTGATGACGGTGGAATAACATCGGTCACAGGCCCACTGCTCTACAATGTAGATCTCAAACCCGGTCAGCGACACCGTTTGGTACTCTTCCTTGGAAAAGATGCTCTGCAATGCTGGGAAATCTGGAAACACATAGGGCACAGCGCTATCATCATCATCATCATCATCATCATCATCATCATCATCATAGTCATAGTCATCATCATGGTCAGACTTGCTAGGTGTCTCTATGGACGCCAATGGTACCGCGTTTGTACTTGAAGGCGTGTGTCTCAGTATCAAATTGGAATGACTCAGTTGTCGGCTATGCCTTCTCAACGGCGTTTGTGGTAATTGTTGATGCGGGTCCATGTTCTTATGAGTAGCATGCTCTTCCAATGCTGAAGTGGACTGAGAGATATGAAACCCCGTCCGTGGCTTCGGAGACGATTGCACCCCTCGAGGAAGATCCATCTGTGATACTGATGACACCATTCTGGCTATCACTCGGTGTTGTGACGTATAGAAGACGTTTCTATCCCGTTATCTACATTTAACTTTATAAACTATACTTTTATTATCACCAAGTACTATATTTATTTCCCCCCTCTGATTATGTCATATTCCGGGGAGACCAGCCGCCCCCGGAATATGACATAATCAGTGCCGAGGGGTCAAAAAACGCGGTCAGCGGAGTTAGGTAATGGCGCGCCCGTATAGCCCGTAATATATATATATATATATATATATATATATAGCTTTAACCCCTCGAGCTTTCGCGAAAACAATATGGACAGAATCCCACCATAGGCTCAGCCTGGCGGAAAGTCAATTCTTTCATATATATTCATCGTCTTAACTTGTGTGGAAAAACGAGGGCTCACAAAAGAAGTACCATTCACACGCGGCGGTTTTAACACACTCACCAAAGGGACACAATGGCAGGTGAGGAGGCCATCTTCCGTACGTTTCGATATCTTCATTACAAAGTGCAAGCGCCCGAAACCCGGTGGGATCTCCCCCCACCCCACCCATATTAACAGGGTGTTCGATCAATTCTCAATCCCATCATCATACCAAAATTTTACCGGGACGGGGTGTTTTCTTCATGGACAAGATGTACTAACACACTGAACATCAGGCTCGGCGCATATGTCGCTTATACAGCTTTACATCCCTACAGAGAGCGCCAGGGATGTGGCATTAGCATTGGGGGATTTGGGGAACGTGCACTTTTTTGATCTAAACAAATCAGTGAGTGCATTCCAGAGAACTTTTGTCAAGGAGCTCAGAAGACTCGACAACACAGACCGCCAGCTTCGCTACTTCCGTTCTGTTATCCAGAAGCAGCACAACTTGTTGATCTCACACAACCCTCTGTTGGCACTTTCTCGGACTTCTGTGTCGAACATTGAGCAGTTAACAGCAGACGTCACTACGATGGAGTCCAGAGTGTCGCAATTGGAAACATCGTACGAAGAGCTGAAGCAGAGGCACGACAGCCTGGTGGAGAATAGGTGTGTGCTCAATGGCTCAAGAGCATTCTTTGATAACAACATTGAGCAACAGGCTAGAATCAGTATAGACCAAGTGGACGATGCCCCGTTATTGTTGGAGCAGGAGAGTCTTGAAGCAGGTATACAGTTGTCCAATTTGCAAGAATTGGCGCTGAACTATGTCGTTGGGTCGATTCCAAGGGATAAAGTTGAAGTTTTGAATAAAATCTTGTGGAGAGCGCTAAGAGGTAACCTCTTTATGAATCATGTGCCGATTGAAGAGGAAACAGTGGACCCACATACTGGAGAAGTGGTGGATAAGGATGTTTTCATCGTCTTCACACACGGTGACCTGTTACTTTCGAGAGTGAGAAAGATCATTGACTCCTTGGATGGACGTGTCTTTAGAGATATCCATTCTGACCCAGATTTCTACCATCAATCGCTTCAGCAGATCAACCAGCAAATCCTTGATTTGGATCAGGTTTTAGAGAGTACGCATCAGCAATTGCACACTGAGCTGTTTGTAATTGCAGACCAAGTGGAGACATGGCAAGCCATCATTAGAAGAGAAAAACTGGTGTATTCGTTGTTAAACATGTTTAGAGACGGGAGAAGTGGGCTCGTTGCAGAAGGGTGGGTTCCAACATCGGAGATTGATTTCATCAGAAGTTCACTCAGAGATATCGAAGGCTCGGAACAGTCAGTGTTGAGTATCCTATCTACGAACAAATCTCCACCAACATACCACAGAACAAACAAGTTCACCGCTGCATTCCAATCCATTGTGGATGCCTATGGTATTGCCACTTATCAAGAAGTGAACCCGGGGCTTGCTACTATTGTGACTTTCCCATTTATGTTTGCCATTATGTTTGGTGATGTGGGACATGGATTTATCCTATTCCTGGTGGCCTTAACATTGGTTCTCAGTGAGAAGAGACTACAGCATACGAAGAAAGATGAGATTTTCGATATGGCTTTCAGTGGTCGTTATATCTTATTGCTAATGGGTGTTTTTTCCATGTACACTGGGTTGCTCTACAATGATATCTTTTCCAAGTCAATGACGTTATTCCAATCCGGGTGGAAGTGGCCAGAGGATTTCCAAGAAGGTCAAACTATCACTGCTGAAAAACTTGACCGTACGTATCCTATTGGCTTAGACTGGGCATGGCATGGCACTGAGAACAATTTGATCTTTACGAACTCTTACAAGATGAAACTTTCGATCTTGATGGGATTCACACACATGACATATTCCTTCTGCTTTTCGTTGGTGAATTACTTGCGCAAGAAATCCAAAGTAGACATCATTGGTAACTTCATCCCAGGGCTTATCTTTATGCAATCGATTTTTGGATACCTATCATTTGCCATTGTCTATAAGTGGTCGTTTGACTGGAACGCATTAGAATTACCAGCTCCAGGTTTGTTGAACATGTTGATTAACATGTTCTTGGCCCCTGGAAGTATCGAATATGAACTCTATAGAGGACAACCGTTTATTCAAGTGGTATTACTCTTGGCAGCTGCAGTATGCGTTCCTTGGTTACTGCTATACAAGCCAATGACACTCCGCCGTGAGAACAACGATGCTATGAAAGCCGGTTATGCCAATCTGCACGATCAAACACACAGTGATACGGTGTTGGAGACTGAAGAGAGTGCTGGAGAGGAATTCATCGTATCACATTTCGAACCACCTGAACCTTTCAATTTCGGTGATATCATGATTCACCAGGTTATTCATACGATTGAGTTCTGCTTGAACTGTGTCTCTCACACTGCATCTTATTTGAGACTATGGGCCTTGTCATTGGCCCATGCACAGTTGTCTTCAGTGCTGTGGACGATGACCATTGGGAATGCCTTTTCAAGCGATTCTCCTGGTTCTCCTATCCAGGTTGTCAAAGTGGTTATTCTCTTTGGTATGTGGTTTGTGCTTACTGTGGCGATCTTGGTAATGATGGAAGGTACCTCTGCGATGCTCCATTCTCTCCGTTTACATTGGGTCGAGGCAATGTCCAAGTTCTTTGAAGGTGAAGGATACGCCTATGATCCTTTTTCGTTCAAGCATATCAACGATGAAGAGGGTGATTATTAGGTACATAGAACGTTACACATTTTTCTTTTTTTTATTGGGGAACAATATATATATATATATTAGACCGAGCAGTGACCACCGTCAGTCTCGTTGGCGGCTTTTATCAGTGTCTGTGTTGAGGATACAATCATGGTTGAGAACCCAAAGATTATAGTGGCATAGTATGGCATTTTTTGTCGCAGTGTCTTTGACGCACCTGTTATCTTGAGGTTACACATTGGTGGGAGGATAAATGCCATGATGGATGCTGCAACGGCACCGATGAGTTCGAACAGGGCCCCGAGATTACACGTCAATAGGGAGATTCCCATCGTGATGACCACGAGGATCGTCGTGAGAATCAAATGTGCCGTTTGGCTCAGTTCCGGGCTGCTGCTGTTGGTGTTGATGTAGTACAGATCACGGAGCACGTCCCGAAGCACAAACAACTCGAGAGGATACGTCGTCACCATGTTGAACCCAAAGCAAAATCGGGCCACGTTGACCACTGCATCATCGCCGGGGAAGTTGTTGAGGATGTTCCCCTTCGTGGCGTCCCGGAAGTTCAGGAACCCTCCAAAGCCAATGAGCCCGAGGGCAACCATCGAGACAAAGCAGCTTGCATGTGTCAACTGGGCGAACCTATTGAGGCTGGGCGTTTTCAAAGAGTGGAAGATGAAACTGGTGTTGTGATGACACACGAGGGCAAAGGAGATCACCGAGACGCCCTGGAAGATCCTCGGCGTGATGAACATCGATTGGAGAGACAAGTGTCCCCTGAGGTCCGCGGGCATTTGCGGACCTCTCACCAGCACGATGACGATGATCACACACATGGAGATAAGCGCCAGTGCACTCGCCTTGGCCAGCTTGGAGATGTCTCTGCTAAGAGAGAGAGGGTACGACACACATACAGTCACCAGGGAGATCACAACGTTCCTGCTGAACAGGAAGGTGAGGAATGCAGAGTCCTTATAAGATGGGATGGATGCCCGAAGAATGTGAGGGAACGTATCACCAATGATGATACAGAACCCAATGGCACCACCAAGGGCAAACAGTGCCTGTGTTAAGATGATGACGATCTTCCCACGCTTGCCAAAGCACTGTTCCACTGTATCCTGATAGGTGTTTGTACCCGATAGTTTTAGATTTATCACTATCAGTCGTATTGTGAAGTCCACCAACACTGTGAGTACAACAAGGGCCACTGCACCTCCAATGAGCCCGCAGTTCCTCATAGCAAATGGCGTACCAATGGCACCGGCGCCCAAAATGGAGTTGGCCATGTTCATGAACGCCATCTTCAAGTTAGATTTGTTTAACTGGTCCAATTGGAACGGTTCCACTTGTTGTTCAGGATCTGTAAGTCTATCCTGTACGTCATAATCCAATGACTCCAAGTCTGAGAAGTTGTCCAGCTCAAAACTGGGTTGTGAGTCATCCTCATCCTGTGGGACGTTCGTGTACTCCGTACGTCCCATTATATAAAGTGAGGGGAGGAGGGAACGGGGTACGATTCTTTTGTTAAAGTTGTTGATTGCATTATACCCTTTTTGATATAAGCGAGTCGCATCTCTTATTTATTGTAGCATTTGCCCGTGCGCAAATGGCAGCTTGTTTATGTCTCTTCGGGGCAGCGATAACAGAACTTTAGTTAAACTTTTCATTGAATTTAGTGGGAATCTCTGAGCAATGGTTAGGATCTTCTACTTGTTCTAAGAAGAAGTCATATTTGACTCGGAACTTACTGACCCTACTTTTGATACTATCGGTGAAGAAGAAGAAGGTGAACCTGCTTATGCCTTGGCCAAAGACTTATGTGCTTTAATTACCGCTTCGTCGAATATTCAAGGAGATGATGTCATATATGTAATATATTTGATATATGTAATATATTTGATATATGTAATATATTTGATATATGTAATATATTTGATATATGATATATGATATATGATATATGATATGATATATGATATGTACAATATATATATCACTGCTTCGCAGTAAACCTACGTAGTCCTATCCAACACTCCTTCATACAACTTTGACAATTCATAATGGAATCCTTCCACACCGGATTTCTCCAATCCAATGGCAACCTCAACTCTTGATCTCTCAGCAATAGCCATAAGTCTTACCGCTTCTGTACCATTCATTGGTTTACCTCCAGGTATAAGACCATCCAATAATCTGGAAAACAAAATATCCATATGTTGTATCAATTTCATTAGTGATACTGCAGTCTCTGCATCTTTGATTCCTAACTTATCCAAATAGTCCAATAAATCATTAGCAATAGATATCAAATAATCCACTTGACCAAATAATGGTGGTTTCAAATCTTTATATTCCACAAGTGTTAATAATGGTGCACCTTGAGGTTCTATAGAAAGCCATATGAATTCCACAAGTTGTTTCAAATCATCCAATAAATCTCCTAATGAATTGTATCCAGATTCATTTAGACCATGAGATTGTACAAATCGGCGTCTGATTTGTAATAACTTATCATCCATATAGTTAATGAATTTGGATTGTTGTGAAATTGAAAGACGACGATGTTGTTTCCATAGTTGTGTATCCCCTGAAATAATAGGAGAAGGAGAAATCATTGGTTCGAAATCTCTCTTGGCATCATATAAACCATCATCTTTGATATATTCACCACCCTCTGATATTCCGGGATTCAAATCTAATGAGTCGATAACATCATCTGGGATTTCTCCATACGGTCTTTTAATCTCAGTATCTGGCTCAGGTAGTGGTGGTGACCCAGGAGAAGATGGGTAACTCATTGGTGTGTTATGTTTGATATGTGATATGTGATATGTGATATGTGATATGTGATATGTGATATATGCAATATGCAATATGCAATATGATATATGATATATGATATATGATATATGATATATGATATATGATATATGATATATATATGATATATTCGCTACAGTTCCAATATGTGGGGCGCATGTTTCTTTTTTTTTTTATTTTCTTTTACGTGGACAATTGCAAACCACATAGAATAGCGTATACACAACATCATAGAACAGCAAAAACCAAAAAATATGCCATTCACCATCCCACAACCGGTGAAAGAAGTATTCGATGCTTTCCCAAAGTATAAACTTCCAGCTACTCGTCAACATACCGCAGAGGAGAAACAAACGTTAGAATCAAGAAGGTATACATATGGGTCGATAAGTTCATCAAATATCAATTTTACACTATACGTATACAATGTTTTCCAAGATACATCCAACCGACTTTTATCTACGGATCCATTATGTCTATCTGTTGAATTGTCTCTTTCTTTACATAATCAAAACTCTCTACCGAAATGGAACAACGATCATGCGGATAAGAGACGTAACGCTGTGTTTGTTGTTGATGGACATGCATCCATAGATGGTCATTTACCCCTGTTTGTGGAAGAGAATGTATTGAACAAATCAAGTCGTACCATCAAAGACTTGCAATCTGTTGAAGATACGCTCATTCACAGAGTTGAGTCAAGTACTGAACTGATGCTTATAACGCTTATTGACAGTGTTCTGTACGATGCATGGATGACTTGTATATTGCTAGAGTGCTCCTCTGAGACCCAGAGCAAGATCTACCAGTACAAACAGCTGCCAGAGTTCCAATTGGTCAACAAATTGGGTCTTAATGGTCTACTCTCCCAACTTACGACCCGTGCTGGATTCTCCTCTAGAAACAGACATATTGCCAAACATATCACACAGTTTACCTACAAACTTCACCAGGGAGTAGAGTACGAAAAACTGAGAAATTACAGAGAGTTCAACTCCGCAGTGGATAGTATGTCAAGTATTCTGAGTCGTAAAGGTACACAGTTCTTCAATTCTAATGATAAACCGTCGTTGGTGGATGTCAAACTGGCGAGCTATGCCATCTTGATTGGGCAGTTCATGGGCAACACGCCGCTGGCTGAGGCCCTGGAGAAGCATCCAGAGTTGCAAAAGCACTCCCAAGGTGTCCTTAGAGCGTGCTCTTGATATGTATATATATATATATATATATAAGAAGTAGGAATACGTATATGTTGAGAATCAAGTAAGGCAGTTGCCTAAATTAGGAAATATCCGAGGGCATCCGCACCAACAGTGAGGCACCTCCGCGCGCCACCACCCCCGGAATGCTTCATCTTTGGATTGTGAAACACATGTGCAATGCGATGAAACCAGGCCCAAAACTCCACACACAAACACTGATTATTATATGGATATTCCCATTCGATCTTTTTTTGTTCCCCTTCCCCTTTCTTTCTTTTACATCAATTGAGAACACTACAGATACACCTTTGTCACTCATTTGAACAGCTGGTTTATACACCGTACGCCACACACTACACAGACTATACACACCGCCAGTTGGAACCTCCCCGATTGGATCTTTGACGGTGCCTCATTTGGATCATCAAGACGAAACAAGTGCCAAACAACCGTGGACACCCACAGAAAACAAGAGATACAAAACACACACACACATATAGATGTTGGGCGACAAGATGCCGGCGGCCAGCAAGGGCAATGCTGAGCAACCGCAGGCGCTGACGCCCGTACAAGTTGAGGAGAACATGCAGCTGATTGATGATCTCAAGTTCTTCCTAGCGACGGCGCCGGCCAATTGGCAGAAGAACCAAATCATTAGACGGTATTATCTGAACCATGACGAAGGGTTTGTGAGCTGCGTCTTCTGGAACAACTTGTACTTCATCACAGGGACGGACATTGTGCGGTGCATTGTCTATCGATTTGAACAGTTTGGACGAGAGATCATCGATAGAAAGAAGTTTGAAGAAGGAGTGTTCTCTGATTTGAGATCTCTCAAATGTGGCTCCGATGCTGTGCTTGAGCCTTCCAAATCGGCATTCTTGGACTTTCTCTATAAGAACTCTTGCTTGAGAACTCAGAAGAAACAGAAAGTATTCTTTTGGTTCAGCGTGCCACATGACAAGTTATTTGCAGATGCCCTTGAAAGAGATCTGAAGAAAGAGCAATCCGATCAAATTGCAACGACACGAGCTATCAAGAACCCAGCATTATCGTTCCAGTACGACTCGAATGTATCACTCCATGAACAACTGCTGGCATATGCTCGATCGGAGAAGGCCGAGTTGGATGAGTACGATAATGATAATGACAATGCCACAACAACGATGACCCCCGGGAGCTCCCAGATGGATACGAGTTCTTCTCGATCTTTCAAAGAAGAAGATGAAGAAGAAGAAGAAGAAGAACATCAGCAGCACCATACGTTTGTTATCAAAGAGGAGCCAGGAACAGGGACTCCAGTGGTTACACCGGGCAGACTTGAAGATGACTTCCCATTGGACTACTTCCCACAGATATCTGAGGATCATATGATGATGATGAATGCCTCACTGTTATTAGACCCACCGGATAATTTTGATGATCTGTTTTTGATTGATCAAACGTGTACAAAGACACCGTTTTATGAGACACATTTTGAAACCCATATTAAGGAAGAAGGTGATAGTGGAGACTATGCAGTGGTACCCGTTTCTCAGAGACCAATGGGGTACATGACTCCAATTTTGCCTGCATATTATGGGTCTCCACAGATGACCAATGGTCAATTCTATGATCAATTGGTTGATCAGGGGTATGAGTACGACTATGGGGATCATCAAATTGCGTATGTGCCTACATACCCAACTCTACAATCTGTGTATTTCCCAGAGTTTGCTCCACCACCTGCTTTCTATGGGGAACATGACCAGTATGAGCAATCAGTGATACAACAACAACAACAACAGAGTATGTCACCATTTGGTCGAGTTTTCCCCTCATTCCAAGCTACTGCACCACCTTCTGCAAACTCATCATCTTCAACACCAGTGAAAAGACCTGTGAGTGCTAAATCTGTGAGATTCCCCAAACAACCTGCAACGACGATAGGTGGAACCAATGGTAATAGCAGAGTAATAAAACCTTCGTCATTGAGACAACAACGATCGGTGGCGAATGGACTCAGAGGAAAAGAAGAGAAATTGGTGAAACAAGCACTTAGTGAAGAAGACGGGCAAAGCGAACCAGATGAAATTCAGAAGGGAGAAGATAGTACAAAATCGAGAGAAGAAGAGGATCAGTATAATAGTATAATACCCACTCCAGAATCTTCTTCTGCACCTGAACGCCACTGACGGGCCTATTTCTTATCGACAACACACTATTTTTTTTTTTGCACAGGAGAACAATAGAATGTGTCAAAACTATTAGTAGGAATAGTAGCGACCCGGGGCTCTTAGCCCCTAGATCAAACCGCCGGGGGTGGACAATAGGCTCTTCAACCCGGAGGGGGGACCCAAATTCCACTACGCAAAATTAGCGCTTAGTGCCTACGGAATCCCGGAGTTCAGGAGATGTCAAAAAGTAAGGTG
>JAKUBZ010000026.1:0-36379 GCA_030567055.1 Petasospora taoyuanica
AGGACTCAGATGAAGCCTCAGAAGATGAAGCCTCAGAAGATGAAGCAACAGACGAGGACTCAGATGAAGCCTCAGAAGATGAAGCAGCAGACGAGGACTCAGATGAAGCCTCAGAAGATGAAGCCTCAGAAGATGAAGCCTCAGAAGATGAAGCAGCAGACGAGGACTCAGATGAAGCCTCAGAAGATGAAGCCTCAGAAGATGAAGCCTCAGAAGATGAAGCAACAGACGAGGACTCAGATGAAGCCTCAGAAGATGAAGCCTCAGAAGATGAAGCAACAGACGAGGACTCAGATGAAGCCTCAGAAGATGAAGCAGCAGACGAGGACTCAGATGAAGCCTCAGAAGATGAAGCCTCAGAAGATGAAGCCTCAGAAGATGAAGCAACAGACGAGGACTCAGATGAAGCCTCTGAGGAAGTCACGGATGAGACAATGGACGATAAAGAGCTTGTACTGGAGCTGGTTGTACTCTCAGAAATAGTAGTAGTAGGCTCAATGGTCACCTCAGAGGAACAAGTACCAGTGGCATATGAGACCATTCCCGAGCAGTCGTAGTCCAAGCTCTGGCTGTAGACAGGACAGTTAGCAAGGGTGATAACACCACAGACGAGGCCACTGATAGCCTGACTGACCACTGAGCCGACTGTGCCAGTGTAGAACACGAGATACTCATCGTCACCACTGTCATCTTCAAGAGTCCACGCGAAAGCGACGTACTCAGCGAGACAGAAGGCAGGAATATCAACAAGGAAGGTAAAGAGCGTGATGTCAACATCATAAGAAACAACGAATGAGCCTTCCTCCAAGTTGACAGTTCCTCTTGGGTTGGTGATATGGAGACCGGAAATGTAAACCTGGAAATCTGAAGCCTCGACAGGCTCCGCGAAGTTGAAGTACCAAGTGAGAGTGTAAACTCTGAGAATTCCCGAATTGGCAGCACTCATGGTGTAGCCGTAGTAGTAGTCCTTGTCATTGAGTCTACCTACGGAGGTGGCATACTCACAGATAGAGCTTGCAACGACATCACTGACGAGCGGAGTAGTCACTGTAGTGAGGGAAGCAGAAGACACACTTGTTGCTGCGCTGGTAACCTCCGAGGATGATGACACTGAGGAGGACGTGGAAGACGACTCAGAAGAAGAACTCTCACTGGAAGACTCTGAGCTCGTTGTGGAACTGGAGAAGGACTCAGAAGAAGACGCCGAGCTTGTCTCAGAAGAGGAAGCTGAAGAAGACTCCGAAGACGACTCTGAAGAGGACACAGAGCTTGCCTCAGAAGATGAAGCAGCAGACGAGGATTCGGATGAGGCCTCTGAGGAAGTCACGGATGAGACAATGGAAGATAAAGAGCTTGTACTGGAGCTCGTTGTACTCTCCGAGACCGTAGTAGTAGGCACAATAGAAACCACAGAAGAGCATGTACCAGTGGCATATGAGACCATTCCCGAGCAGTCGTAGTCCAAGCTCTGGCTGTAGACAGGACAGTTAGCAAGGGTGATAACACCACAGACGAGGCCACTGATAGCCTGACTGACCACTGAGCCGACTGTGCCAGTGTAGAACACGAGATACTCATCGTCACCACTGTCATCTTCAAGAGTCCACGCGAAAGCGACGTACTCAGCGAGACAGAAGGCAGGAATATCAACAAGGAAGGTAAAGAGCGTGATGTCAACATCATAAGAAACAACGAATGAGCCTTCCTCCAGGTTGACAGTTCCTCTTGGGTTGGTGATATGGAGACCGGAAGTGAAAACCTGGAAGTCTGAAGCCTCAACAGGCTCAGCGAAGTTGAAGTACCAAGTGAGAGTGTAAACTCTGAGAATTCCCGAATTGGCAGCTTTCATGGTGTATCCATAGTAGTAGTTCTTGTCATTGAGCTTACCTACGGAGGTGGCGTATTCACAAACAGAGTTTGCAACGACATCGCTAACGAGCGGAGTAGTCACTGTAGTAATAGAAGCGGAAGACACACTTGTCTGACCGACGGCCTGGCCCCAGAGGAGGAGCCAGACGAACAGAGAGGAGACCAAAGAAGTAGCTCTCATGGGGTATCTGTCGGGTGGGCAGGGTCTGGATAATGCGCGTAGCACCTTAGATCTCCCAGACTCAATATGGGATCCATGACCTTATATATACCATGTGCGTTGCGGAGCCAGCAGTGCTGGGAACTTAACCCACTCATCCTGTGGCTAGATCTGTGCACACTGCAACGCGTCTTAAGGACTAGCATACTTACTGTGTGTGACATGTGTGTACCTTTTGTCCAAGCTCTGAAGCGAACCCCATCCGATGTTAGAGGCACAATGTGGAATGCAGCCGCCTGCCGGTGCCAACGAACCCCCAATTCGAGCAGATATGTGGCTAGTTCGGGCCTAATTTCATATCCTGCTTTGAGTTGCTAAACCTAAAGAAAAATCTCTGCACAGATACCTCCATTGGATCTAGGGTTTGTATATGTGTATCTATGTGCCTTCGGCAAGTTCCTATTCAGGCTGGCCTGCATAACCGCAATAATCGGGGCATGCTTGGGAGATACAGAAAAGGATAGACATGAGAGCACCTTCTAGAGACATTAGTGCTAGCCATCCTCTCAATATAGCACCGTACGCCCTCACAGTAGGTGCAAAAGCTCAAAACCCCACGAAGTGTATAAAGACAGTTCGACCTCTCATGCGGCTGGACGCGAGTGTCACAGCGAAGTGCGGCTAATTGCAGATCCTGCGTATTGTTCACTCGCAGACAGGTGAAACGCGTGCTAGATTCGGCGCTTGCGATTCCTTTCAAGTTCAAGCACCAAGTGGGCCAGCAGCTTGTAAGTGTGAGAGTTCATATACCACAACCCCATATTTATTACGTAGCCCTTGTCGTAACGCTTGTTGTACTGTTTTTGTCATCCGGCCCCACCATTGTTGATGCTTGCTCTTGGCCTTCTGGTGAGCAGCACATTCGACATTCAATTATGAGCATTTACTTGAACTCGTCACTACACCAAAATCTATATATCCATGGCGTATAGTTTGCAAATTTAGAAGTTATTGCAGAAGTGCTTGTGCCTGTCACTGTTGCGCCACTTGAAGGCTTCAGTAGAGGCAAGGCGTTGGAATGTGGAGCTCTCGGGCTTGCTTCGTAGTAGCTTCTCATGATGAATCGATGAAAAGTCCATGTTAGAACAAACTTTTAATGTTGTGGGGTAATAGGCTTGGCTGTGCAGTTCGTATGTCTATATATACTGGAGTATAATTGGGAGCTCCTTTCTCGGATCAAGGTTACCCCATGTGGCGACTAATGCTGAGAATATGACAGTCGCAGATCAAATGATTGAAGCCCTTTTATTAGTCTCATTGAAGTACTTTTGTTAGTTGTATTGAAGTCCTTTTATTAGTCTTCTGCGGTGAAAGAGGACCACACATTCCATCTCCGGAACAACATCAAGGAAGCCCCCTCCACCAATATCACTCGAAGCTCATCTGACATTGACACGTTCATGGGAAAGAGTACCGGTTGGCAGCACGCTGAGCGTAGCAGACTCATGCCCAAGGGCTGGCGATGGGTAGAAATGGAAGGCACTTTTGCACTAGGAATGTGAATTATGGGTTCGACTCGAAGGCATGCAAAAGCATATTACAACAAAGGGCGCATGCATGCAGATATATGCGTATTTCCTTCGAACAGTGAGTGTGCAGTGTGCAGTGTGTAGACGTGAAAGGTGACGCTAGTGAAGGCACTTAAGTGTATGCGCGCTCCCCGCTCCTTGCTCCAGATTCAGAATTCAGAATCCAGATTTGATAGGCCAACAATGCATCGCGCTACCCAATTCTGAGGGGCTTGCGAAGAATAATTTGTTGTTCTGTTGCTGACTCTTCGCTTAGGCAATAGTCGACCGCTAGCCGTTTGTTACGAACCTTGAAGTACGATTAGCTCCTATCTTCGTTTAATCGTATGCGGCTTTGCGGAGACAATCCTGTTTCAAGCAGTTATTAGAGGCAGAGCAAAGGGTTATCTTTCTGTGTCGATTAGAAGATCGTGTGAGAGGCCCACTGAATCGGGTTCTGTCAGGGTCCTTCAACCGCACGTACCCAGGGAATTGGCGGTGTAGATCCCCTAATTTCCAAGGATCGTCCTAGTGCTACTCTGGCGTAAATTAGCGCCGCCAAACCACGCGCACAGCTGCAATAATTTATAGATCTGCCTTGCTATGTACTGATCCTGATTCCTGCCACCTCATCGTGGGGGGTTGGTCTAGGCCAACTTCTAACACGATCTATTGGTACTATGGAAGTTTGAACTTTTTTGCTCGCCGTAAAGCTGTGAAACTCTGCTGCGCGCTGCCCGTGATGCTTGAACGCCGGAGCAAACGCACATGAAAATTAGGCGTTGATCATCATGCGTTTTAAAACACAATTTTCCCTTAGGACACATATGTGTGGAGAGAGATACTTCGTAATGACTGGTGTTCAGTGTTTTCATTGGTGCTTCCACAGTCACCCGTAGAGATCCGTTAAGTTGAGCTCAAAAGCATGACTTATTGAAACTAGCTGGTAAGCTCTTATAGCGTATTCAACATTTAAGCGAGGTGATGATTTACTGTGCCATTCGAGCTGCGCGAAGGATCAAGCCGCACGGAACATCACCGCAAGCTCACATACTCAGCGCTGGAAAGTTTCCACTTACATATATATATGGCTTTAACAATTCCATAAAGATCTATAGAGATCAATTTACATAATCATGATGTGGAATGTACTTTAGATTGGGATCCACCCCTACCCGATTGAGCCGAACAGCAAAGCGATTCAGGTGAATCATGCATGAAGCGTCAAAGAAGGCCTTAGAGGTACAAGAACGCAAAGACGCATGTGTCATCATTATAGCACACTGCACAGCACATGCCCCAGTCACAACGGCCGCTGAGGATGATACTCGAGCTGCTAGAATCACCAACGACTTTTTTACGCCGATTCAGCTGAAGCCATAAGTGAGGTTACGGACCTCTCAATTGCCCCTGGGGCTGCCGTACGCGTAGAAGCATGTGGCACCAGGGGCACTTAGGACGAATCCACTGACCCAACACCACAGAGGGAGGCTGTGACATTGGTGAGAGGCTTCAGTATTAACTCTAACTGAGAGGTAAGCTTGGGAGGAAGGAGAGGAAATGGGGGAGCCAGCAGACGTATCACAGTATTGAGTTATTATTATCAAAGCGCATATAAGGCGGGCCAACGCGCCGTTGAAAGTAGCAAACAAATTAGGCATAACGCCTGCACATTCTATGGCACGGGAAACTCGGACGGAGATCATAGTCAATGCGTTCAGATTAATAGCCGAACCATTCCTGGTGACCAACAGGCAGTCTGTGTAAGAAGAACCAAAATCGATCTGACCCCCAGAGACACAATGCAAGAATATGTGGAAGACACGGGGCCATTGGCTGGAATGACTGAAAACTCCCTCTGGGTTCTGTGTATAGTACCCAGACACAATGACTGTCTCAAAGGAGTAATCAAAGTGTCGGGCCTCAGTGTATGAAGAACCTACATGAGCCAATGGCTCAGGTGATAACAGATTCGGTGGCTGGATATAATTCTGCTCTCCAGGCTGCCAAGATCGTCAAAGAAAGCGGTGTAAGCATTTGCCTCAAGTTTCAGCTGGGATACGACTGGTGGTCTGAGTCTGAGTGCCCAGAGCACAATTTAGAATGGGAGGATGAAACAGATTCTCAGAAGCAGTGGCAGAGTTGGAGCCTGATGAGAGAGAAGTAGACAAAACCCCAAATTGCCATAGGTGCATTATTTAGCCAAGCACCCTGATATCTCATCTGCCTTCAGCGAGCCCTGCTCATTCAAAGCAATCGTAGTGGCTAGATCAGACACAGGCAGTGTACACCGTATACGCTGTGGCGCACTCATCCGGCTCAAATCATCCATCGTTCTGTGTAAAGGCACACTGGAGCCGTTGCCATTAGAGTAAGCGAAGAAAGTGGTGGATGGAGTCGGAATGGTCCTCGGCTCAGTAGTGATGCAAGACGCCATTGTCACCAGTGGACAAGTAGAAGGGCATTTCGCCATATAGAACCTGACTAGACTTATAGGCCTAACATGTGATACACTGATAGAGGGAGACCATGGAGGGTGTCAAAGTGGTGGCAACAGTGCTTCTGAAATACTTAGTGAGGAGCTGAGAGACAATCGCAGTTCCAGAAGGGCTCGAAGAATCAAAAAGAGTAATGGGGTAAGCGGCAGCAGCGGGTGTGGAGGTGCTAGTACTAGTGACACACAAGCCTTCAGAGTTTGCTAAATGGGCAGTAAGAAACAAACCCTGTCTTGGTCTGGACATCAGGGCCTTTGAATGCAGGAATGTACATTGGCGGGACTGTAAGCGGAATGGAAGCGACACCAGTGGAGAATTTGCTACCAAATCCGGTCACTGGGTAGACACAGTGCCCTGATTAGAAGCCACCCTTCAGGATTAATGGTGTTGTACTGATATATGGCTCTGAGACCTTACTCGAAACTATGTCTCCGGAGAACGATGACAACACAAAGGATACTGTTGAAGAGATCGGGATTTGAGCGCCCAAACGATCCAAACGTATCACCAGAAGCCGCAGTGTTCCAAGAAATCATTTATGAGGCATCTGGCTCCTCATATGCACAAACGATCACGAAAGGACTTCATGACTCCTACCGGAGAACACACATGAGGCTAAGGAAGTGGTGGACTCACCAGAAGATTGAGCACTGGTCGGCACATTATTGGATAGGGCTGACAACGGTACAGAGTCCTCAGCACACATATACTCAACAGTTGAACCTGCAGAAGAAACATTCTCAAGTGGCGAAGAAATGCTCGATCTGATGGCATCTTGTACTTTGCGGACAAGATCTTAAGTGAGGACGTCATATTTGGGGAAGTTTATCAATGCTGGGTCCTGGCACAGACATCACAGATGAGGATATTGCTGAGCCTTGTGATAGCGTTGGCGAAGGCTGAACAGATGACAGAACACAAAGAGGCCAGCAGTGGTCATCCCCGGAGTCGTCCTCTCCACGCTGAGAACTAATGACAAAGGAACCTTCCTCGAAGCTCACCTTACCATGGATATTAAAGAGATCAGTCTATGCACCGTCACACACACACACCTCGAATTTCGAGACGACTACCAGCTCTCCGAGGTTGGAGTAGTAGGTGGTGGTAAACACACTCTCATTGGCACAAATGTACTCCCCGCACTAGCGATCTCTGTGTATTCATCTCTCATGGGGTATTAAGTAGCAAGCCATCAGTCATATCAGCACGCAGAAGCCACGCCAGTACAAGTTGCCAAGTGTATCGGACAGCAGAGAGAGAGGGAGGAACGTTATAGCCAACACTCATTTTCTAAGCTCAAGTACTAGAAGAGGTATAGCAAGTAACACCATGAGAATTGTGGCCACAATCTGTGGTATATAAGGATCCATGTGAGGGTTCAAGCAATATTGAAAACCACATCAATCTAGCATTGCACAGTTTGGACTTGGATGTAGTTGCAGAGCGACGTCGACATGCATGAATTACTAACACGTCTGACTGAGCCTTCTCGCACTGCCCTTTCGAGCAATTGATTGTTCATTGTTCAGAACACATCGCACCACACCTGTATTCGTCGTGTTGACTTGGAATCCACCTTACTCCCTTATTATCGCGTTTATGCTTTGGAATAGAGTTAAGACGTCTCTCGAGCTTAAGGTTCATGTGCGTTTTCGAATCTCAACAGGCAGACACGTATCCGAGCATTTCATTGCAATTCCCTGGGTAAGACTGAGACATTACCTTACGACCCTGAGTTCGAACTCGAGATTAGAAACCTAGCTGGTAAGTTATCGTTATAGGCAACGTTACATATATTGTGTGGTGTTGTTTGCAGCCCATTTTTTTTGACACAATTAGCCGCCCCCCGCAGCTTGTATATAGAACGTGTATGGCACAAGCGACAGACACTGCGGACGGACATGATTAGCACACTACCAATTTCAGTGCTGTAGAAGGCACTGCAAACACAGAGATCCTTGCCAGTGTGGAAATTCAATATTGCAGTATGGGCGCCGAAGAACTCTCTTGGGATTTGAGAGAAATGTGGAAATCCGCAGTACAGAAGCCTGCAGAAGCCTGCCGTAGGATGCGCAGGTCAGCGCAGTAGATTTGTGCAGCGCAAAAGTTTGATTGTTTCTCAGAAGTTAGAAAGACGTAGCCGCAAAAAATATAGTCTCAGAATCCAGAATGCAAAGTCCAGATTCCTAGAAGCTGAAACGCGATGGCATCGACAAGAGGCGAATTACGATCCAGATCTGTCAACATCTGTGGGTGATCCGGAGATAGACGGTGCGAGCTTTCTGTCTTGGGTTGCCTGGGATGTGGGATGGAACATTGCTGCAATGACCATCTTGCATAGAACGTACGCTCTGTTCTACCCAGCTCCGTCTTCGCTTCGATATAGAGTAGATCTGGATAGAAATTGCTCTACATCACTACGACTGGAGCGCATAGAATATTGACGATCTGCACTCAGTGACAACAGGGATTCTGCTACATCGTCAGCACTTGCCATTGAAACGCTGAGCTAATAGAGCTGGCTAAACGTAGTATTGACACCCTCTCCCTCCAGCAGCCTTACATACGCTCTCCCTGGCCCTATCTGGCGAGTCAGAAGTCCAAGAGTTTTGGGTTCTGCTGTTCATTATGTGCAAATATTTGAAGTATTTTCAAGTTCACTGTCCAAGCAACCCCTCACTGAAGCAGGATTCAAAGAGCCAATGCGAAGAGCACAGTAACTCTCGATGACGGTGATCTTTGAGCGAAAAGTTTGCTCATCAGAGGTCTCAATGTGAGCTCCTACATCTGAGGGTCGTTACACACTTTTTCAACTGAGATGTTGCTCAGATCAAGCTTCTTTAACGGAGTGATAATAGATCCGGACACAGCACTGGGCTGAAAAAATCGCAAGCGCGCGCATGATAAAAACTGATATCTCATCAGCACAATGGGGGGAACTCATCTCTCACATGAGGTAATGAGATACACTTGACAAAGAAGGGGATGCCACGGCGGATTTTTACGCCCAAGGAGCAGGAGCAACTGGCGTCCTTCCACAGGAAACTCCTGGAATCAAGAACAATCCTAGCAGTCGTTGGCGCAGGCCTATCAGCGTCATCGGGACTAACCACATTCAGAGGCGCAAATGGATTATGGAGGAACTTTTCACCGATTGACCTCGCAACACCGGATGCATTCCACAGAGACCCGAGCTTAGTTTGGCAATTCTACTCCTCCAGACGATACCATGCTCTGAAGGCCCGTCCTAACAGGGGCCATTTCGCATTAGCAGAGCTGGATAGAAGGATGGAGGAGAGCAATAAGAAGTTCCTGATGCTTACACAGAACGTTGATGGGCTCAGTGTGAGGGCAGGACAGAACCAGGAGAACTGTCTGGAGCTACATGGAAGTTTATTCACGCTGAAGTGCACCAATTTCTTCTGCACATATATCGAGAGGAACAACAGAGAGCATCCGTTGTTCAAGACGGTGGAAGGTTCAGAAGACGAGTTTGTACGACCAAAGAAGAGGAAGTTCAACGGATCTGAGGAGCAGAGCAAGAAGAGATTCAAAAGGCATCTACACACAGATTCAGAAGATGAGTCCCTAGTTGAGGCAGGTGGTCTCGCGGAGCCAGAGGCTAAACCGATTCAGCGAATCCCCGAGAGCGAACTACCACATTGCCCAAAGTGCAAATCGGGGCTGCTACGACCTGGCGTCGTGTGGTTCGGCGAGTCATTACCTCTAGGTGTCATAGACCAGGCTGACAAGTTCTTAGAAGAGAATAAAGTGGACCTGTGCCTAGTGATAGGGACGAGTGGAACGGTATGGCCTGCGATGGGGTACGTCGAAAGAGTTCAGAAACAGAATGGATCCATCGCCGTTTTCAACACGGATACGAAGGACATTGATCTTGTCAAGAACAACGGAGGGTGGGGGTTCGAAGGTGATGCAGCAGAATGGCTGCCCTTAGCACTGGAGCCGTTGATCGGCAGTGAGTTCCTACCACGGAACTGGAAGCATAAATAGCACTAATATGTCATGAAAATTTGTATACACAAGTAGTGGGTGGCATCATTGTTTCTCAGCCTGCTGCTTCTTAGCAACACGTTGAAACACACGCATTGCGAGCTCTTGCAAGTCCTGCGAGATCTGCCTTAGCGATTCCACTGTCAACTTTGTGTGTGGGTCTTCCCGGGCCAACTTGACGGTCTCCTTGGCTATTACAATCGCCGAAATCAAGTTCTCAAACTCCTCATCCAGCTTGATAGCCTCTTCAAAAGCGATTATACCACGTTCAGTGTCCCTTACCACCAAGTCCGTATTAGTAGCCATCTGTGCGAGCTGTTTCATTTGATTGTCATCATCCTTGTGCTTTTCACCTTCTTCGACCATCTTCTGGATCTCCTCCTCAGAGAGACCTGTGGAGCCATGAACCATTGTGATACTTGTTTCTTGTCCCGAAACCGTCTCTTTTGCACTGACATTAATGATACCATCAGCATCGATATCGAACGAGACTTCCACTTGGGCAGCACCCTTTGGCATTGGTGGGATCCCCGAGAGTTTCAGATGGCCAATCATCTTGTTGTCCCTCACAAGACCTCTCTCACCTTGGAACACCCTGATCTCGACACCTGTTTGGTTATCAACACCAGTACTAAACACTTCAGAGCGCTTCACGGGCACTACGGCGTTTCTTGGGATTAGCGGGGCAAATACACCACCATATGTCTCAATACCGAGAGTCAGTGGTGTAACGTCCAGTAACAAAACGTTCCTTACTGCACCAGAGAGAACACCGGCTTGGATCGCAGCACCAAGGGCAACAGCCTCATCTGGATTTACTGCAGTCGATGGCTTCTTGCCAAACAGCTCTTCAGCGACCGATCTGATCTTTGGCATACGTGTCATACCACCTACAAGGATGACCTCGTCCACTGGTGCATCGAGATCGGCGTCCTTCAGTGCTCTCTTCACTGGGTCAATGGTTCTGTTTATCAGATGCGCAGACATCTTGTCCAACTGGTCCTCTGTGAGCTTGAGCGACAAATGGTGGGCATCATAGAGGAAAGGAAGCGATATTGTTGTCTCCTTAACATGGGACAGCTCAATCTTGGCCTTTTCTGCTGCTTCTCTTACTCGCTGGATACGTTCTTTGTCACTGGAGAGGTCAACTCCGGTTTCATTTTTGAAACGTTCCATGATGTGGTTTACCAACAGAGAGTCAAAATCCTCACCTCCCAGGTGTGTGTCACCATTTGTCGAGCGCACCTCAAACACATCGTCTTCAATATCCAATATGGAGATATCAAAAGTCCCGCCACCGAGGTCAAATACCGCAACGACGCCTTCCTTCTTCTTATTTAGACCATATGCCAACGCTGCGGCCGTTGGCTCATTTACCACTCTTAATACGTCCAGTCCGACAATTCTACCTGCAGCCTTGGTGGCCTGCCTCTGAGCATCGTTGAAATAGGCCGGTACAGTGACGACTGCTCTGTTGATCTCCTCTCCAAGCTCTTCCTGTGCCACATTCTTCATCTTCTCCAGAACAAAGCCACCAATTTGTGCTGGGGAGTACTGCTTGCCCATCACCTCTACCCAGGCATCTCCATTCTCTGCTTTCACTATCTTATAGCCGACTCTAGAGATGTCGTACTGTGTCTCTTCATCATCAAACCTTCTACCCATAAGACGCTTGGTGGCGTAGAGCGTGTTCTCGGTGTTCACAATCGCCTGTCTCTTAGCCGGTGCGCCGACAAGTCTCTGGCCCGTAGATCTATCAAATGCGACGATTGAAGGTGTGGTACGTGCGCCTTCGTCGTTCTCAATGATTTGTGGGTTGGATCCTCGCATCACTGCTACTGCTGAGTTTGTAGTTCCGAGGTCGATACCGACGACGGTTCTTGAGGGCTTTGTGGCAGAGGAGGCCCACCGACGCACAACAGGGTGTCTCAATTGGCGAAGCATCATAATGTGACCTTTCAAATCTATTGGGTTATCCCTGGGACAAAAAGAAGAAGTGATGAAAGGAAACTAGTGAAAGATCGACCTCGGCTTTCGATTGATCGGAGTTTCGCGGCTTTTCTTCCTTTTGTGTGGGAGAAGTGATGATGCAGTTAAACGTAATTCCGTGACGACTTGTGTCAAACTTTGGTGATTACATAGTGAGAAATAGTCCCTGTATTGCGGACACTGTGTGTACAAATAGTGCATGTGTAGGCCATTTGAATCTCCTTTATTCTCCCCTTTAGATTCGTCTCCTCATCCCCACAGCCTCCACCAGTTCTTCTTCTTGTGGCCCTGTGGTGGCGTAATATGGCCCGTCTCTTCCAATGCCAATCGTAGCTCTTCCTCTTTCAGTAGCAGTTGTGCTTTGGGTACGTTAGTATGCTGTGCTGGGCATATCTCATTAGCACACTGTACGGATACTCACTCTGTAGGTCCTTCTCCCTCTCTTCAAACTCCAGGTGCCACCAGACCCAGTGGAAAGCCAAGTACGCCGTCGATGCTATCACAAGTGTCATCAGAATGGGCCTCTTGAAGTCTGAGATCTTTGGTTTCTGTTTTAGTGTTAATGCCATTCGTTTCAGTATATGGAGATGAGAGGGCGACCCTCAAAACCCAACCAGTATCCTTAAGAACTCACCGATTCCTCCAGCAATCTCTTCTTCTCCGCAGCCTCAATCTCAGCTAGCTTCACCTTGATAAGCTCGTTCAGCTTCTCAATCTCCTGGGCGTTATTGTTCGTATGGTGCTGATTCAGTCGTACGGGCACTGTGGAGAAAGATGACCGTAGTAGCGTGCGATTTAAGACGACAGAGACCACCAGATTTCTCTGGATCGATCTGAATGGTACGCATGAATGCCTGAAAGAGCTGTACAACATTGTGACTTGTATAACTGTGAAGTTTTCTGCCGTCCCCAACTTTGGCGCTACCAGTCCTCCAAACTGACGTTCTTCAGCCTTGGATCTTTTTTCAACTATTGCCCGCGCGCATGAAGGCCAAAACATCAACAACAGGGGAAACACCCATCATTTCCCTCTCTTTTTAGGACAAATACACCTTCGCAAAGGACAGCTCTTTGAGCCACGGCGTTTAGAATGTCGTGCTCACCTAGTGGATCGCTGGATGTTCAGATCCCGGATACGGCGTCGTTCCAGTCGAATTCGGCCTTCAACACACCAACAAGGCGCCCCGGCGGCAGTAATCGGAATATTCTGTTATCCCATGGCCAGAATGACAACACACGGATATTATCAAGCCCAGGCGTCCCGTCAAGCGCATCGATTACATCCTCAACGTATCGCACAAGGCGGTTTGATGAGAGGATACGCTCAAACTTCAGTGTGATGTTGCCACACTCGGGGGCTGCAATTGAAGAGGACAATGGAGAGGAAGTCAAGATCAAAGAGCTCAAATGGGTACATCTCAACACATTGAATACCATTCTGCACGGCTCATTGTCTTCCAGAGCAGTCCACGGCGTACCGACATGTCTTTCTGCGGGAGACTCGCTGGCAATTGGCACATCAAAGGGCTTCGTACTACTCTTTGATTACCGCCAGATCTTACTACTAGCATTGGGGAGGGATACACCTGCGCTACAATGTGGTCGAATCACTGCCATTTCTCTATCATTGGACTCGACACATGTTGTGGCAGGACACGAATCTGGTGATATCTTCGTATGGGAGCTGAAGCAGGGCATCACCAAGCCCAAGGTTCACATTCCACCATTGGAGTTGAAAGACATTGCAGTTACGGATTCGCATGCTAAGGGATGTGCTATCAACAATGTCTCCTTTGTTGGGAAGAGACATACAGTCGTTGTGAGCTCAGATGTCTATGGGCTTGTGATGTACCACCAAGCGAACAGAGGAGTTCTTGGGTTCAGTGTCACTACAAGGAAGGTCGTTGGCAAGTACGAGGACTACGCTATGCCGAATGGGAGCACGGTGTTTGATATGGAAGCTCTTCCTCTGGGCACATCTGTACAGCATATGGATTCTCAAGGCTTGGTGGCGATTATGACGCTCAATGCCCTGGTGGTGGTGTCGACTACAAACACCATTCGTACGCAATTTAAGACAGGAAGGCCAAAAGTCACCGACGATTCACTCGGTAAGAGTGGATGTCTGGCTTGGTTCCCTGCGGTGGTTCTAAAGGATGGGACGCAAGTGCCAGCAAAGCTTGCTTACTGCTATTCCAATGTTCTCACTGTGATTGAAGTTAGCAGTATTGGCAAGGTGCTCTATTTTGATACCAAGAAGAGATGGATATCAGATGAAGCTATTCTTGGAGTTCAATGGATTAACCAGTGCACGATTGCAATGCTTACAAAGACGCAGAAGCTGGTGCTGATGAACTATACTACCATGAAGGTTGCCACAGAGATCGAACTGCTCTATAGGCACATGTACTCACCGGATCTCTACCCTCGCATTGAGTCACATAAGCATCTTACAGACAACTTCAAGCACTCCTTTCAGACTTACAAGGGGAAAATGCTCTTCCTTGGGAAGTATGAAGTGCTTATTGGGTCTGTGCCCAAATGGGTGGATCTTCTGCTCGATCTCATTAATGAGGGAAGATACATCACAGCTATTGAAACTGCAAGACGGTACTATGTCGGTGAGACTGATATCATGCATGTTGTGGGACTTCCATTTTCAACTCAGGACAGGCACAGAATTGTGCTAAAGTATCTGATCGATATGATCAAGGCATCCGCAGCACACGTTCTTGAACCAGTGATGATCCAGAAACATGGAACCAAAGTCATCCAGGAGTTCTTGTATTATGCGATGAAGGCACTCATCTCCATCCAGGCAGACTCCTTGGTATATGAGGATCTCTACGATGTCTTCCAGGAGAACGAACACTCTGATTTTTTTTTCAATGCACTGGAGCCGTTCATCTTGTCTGGTGCTCTGAAGGTTCTCACACCAATGATTCTCAAGAACATGGTGGCATACTATCTCTCTATCGACCAGGTTGAGACGCTTGAGCGGAACATTTGCCTATTGGATATCCATAGTCTTGACATTGACTTCACTGTCGCCTTGTTGAAGAAACACAGGTTGAGGGATTCTTACATCTATATTTGGAACTCTTTGATTCATGACTACATAACACCGTTCTTGGAGCTCATTGAAGACATAAAGACTACATCAAACTCTGAATCACCATTTGAAGACCAGGGACAGCTAGGAGAAGGTGCCCGCATATTCCCATACATAGCTTACATCCTCACTGGGAGACAGTATCCTACTGAGAACACCATTGATGAACCAGAAGCCACAGATGCCAAGCTTACATTGTATTTTGCCCTGTTCAATGGAGTTCCGATCCAGACGACAAACGGCCAAGTCACAGTGGATGAACCCTACGAAGTTGACACGGTATTTCCTTATCTCTCACTACTGGCTCGTTATGACTCTAAGTTATTCCTCTCTGCTATGAATGAGTGCTTGGAGGATGCCATGCTGAACGATGATGAGATTGTACACAGGGAGAACAAGCTCAAAGTTAACAGACAGTTCATCTTTGAGATTCTCATTGAGGTTTTCTCTGCACTGCCACCATCTGATCAACTACAGTTGGCGATCTTCATTGCAAGAAACTACCCAAAATTCCATCAGTTCATCAGACTCAACGAGCGAACGCTGGACCAGACTTTGAGAACTCTTTGTGAGTATTCTGATGAAGATGCTGAGACTAGAGAGGATTGTGAACTGAGTTTGCAGAGCCTGTTATCAGTATATCAACCACCGAATAAGGCAGAGCTGTTGGATGTTTTTGAAAAGGCAGGGTTTAACGAGATTCTTCTGAACTTGTATCTGAACGACAACAAGTTTTCGAAAGTGTTGGAAGTATGGCTGAGGTATGACAAGACCAACAGTATTGACACAACGGATGGTGTTCTGGAGAAGTGCTATAGATCGACCAATAAGGGGTCGAAGGAGCGTTATGCTCTGGAAGATGTTATTAAGGACAAGTTTGTCGAGCTCATTGAAGCTGACACTTATAAGATTGTGGTTATTCTGAACAAGTACAACTCATCTTTGCATAAGCTTTGTTTGGACCTGGACGACCATCATCTGAGGTATCTCTATCTTTCTTCTTTGGTGGCGCTGGAGCACGATGGGCAGTACAAACTCAGTGTGAAGGAGAGAACTACTTATGTCCGTTGTCTTTGCGAATTTGGCCGAGACTCTCTTCTCGATTACGTGAAGGGTCTGAACGCTGATGATATCATATTTGATAAATGCATTGGTGACCTTCGTGCCAATGCGTGTATTGAGGCACTGGTGTTCTTGTTAACAAACCGGGGCAAGTACGAAGAATCATTGAAGGAGGTGTTGGACCACTTGGGGACATTGATCTTGAGCTTACAGACTGTGACCCATAGGGGTGACCGTGATGAGTTGAAGTCTCTTGAAGGTGATATTTGGAAACAGCTACAAATCGCCATCACTCTTGCGAACCATGATGAGTCTAAACAGGCAAAATCTAACTCATTTGCTGGACTGTCTCTTGGTGAACAGATGTGGTTGACCACGATTAATTTTGTTGTTGACCAACTTAAGAAGATTGATGCAACAAAATCTTCTTCCAAGTCTCTGGATATTGTCAAAAGACTACTTCAGGATCTTTTCTCTACGTTAATCAACACACGGTCGCACATTGACATTGAAATTGGTGATGAAGGCGTCAGCAAGCATAGAAGCTCGTTCCTGAAGATCTTTACCGAATTCTTGAATTCTTCTTCTGTTGAAGTCACTGTTCTGGGAGATGTACGCTTTGTCACAAATCAGATCTACTTGGCCTTGTCGTATGAGAAAGTTGTCTTATCTATTACGTCGAAACTGATCAATGAAGGTATCTACCAGAGTCTTCAAAAACTGTCGGAGGAGAAACTCAGCGGCTGGTCAGTCTCAAGCTTTGCCTGTGATGCCTGTGGTAAAGTTGTATGGGGTCATAACTTGGATCCAGAGGTGTATTCTGCCTGGGAGTATCGTACTCGAGCCAAAAGTGGGCGTATCGAGTTGAATGAGGAGAAATACCGCAGTCACTATCTCGTCACATTCGACTGTCGCCATTGCTACCACCGCTCCTGTTTGGAGAATCTCGGTGGTCTTGACTCCTCTTTCACTTGTATTATCTGTGAGCATGCCAAATCTTTGTAAACACATGTATATATAACAAATTCTGAATGAACTTATGACTTTTAGAGCAGGGGATGGTTGTATATAATGAAGGTCTGGGCTTGGCAATTCAGGTTGTCAGAAGATTGCCTTTTGGATTTGTGAGATCTAATGAATTGTTCCATATGCATATTTTTGTTTTTGTGTCAACCAGATTGTGACACAAAAGGGGGAATATCTGGGTAAGTTAATACCAAATTGTGACACAAACACAATTATGATCAAACAGCCCATATTACACTTGATGAATCTTATTGGGCCCATACGTCGTTGTCAAACTCCACTTCACACAAACAACATCCACCGATCTTCCTCAGACTTGAAACGAAATGTTGTTGAGAATCATCATTTCCACTGCTGCGCTTTCTCCAGTGGCCCGCTGCTGGGCCAGCGCTGTGCTGTACCCATTCCCCGGGGCAGTTCCGATGACGAGTAACAACGTTGTGGTGTCGAACACCGAGGCCAGTGAGTTTGGTGCCTATGTGAACCCGAACCCGAAGAACATTTGCGAAGGCGATGAGTTGGACACCCTCACCGTATGTGCGTCTGAGGTGTTGAGCAAGTTGGACGAGTGCAAGCCAGACGACTTGGCCTGTGAGTGCTGCGCCTTGCAGAGCATGAAGAGGGACTGCTATGGATTGTGTCCCAACACCCAATCTGGAAACTTCTTGGCTGTGTTGTACGACGACTGTGAGACCATGAACGACGTTAACGCTTGCAACCTCCCATTCAAGAAGCACGACACGGATGTTGCCAAGTTCTTGAGACCAAACTCTCGTGTTCCAACTGAGGAGAAAGAACCGGACTTTGTGCTTCAGTCTGCTATCACCAACACTTCGAATGAGACCAAGTTTTCCGTCGTGAGCCACTTTGAGCGTGTGGGTATTGAGGAGAAGTTCAACAGCACCAATGATAACAACACGAACTACACCAATGCCACTGGTGACGAGAGCGGTGCTGTGAGTATGAGTTCCATGGGCAAGTCATACGTTTTCTGGATGGCCGTTGCTGCATTCTGTGCCAGCTTGGTTTGTTGATGAGCTCTGAGAGTTCTTTACAGTCTTATACATATATATGTATATATATATATATATATATATATATATGTCTATTATGTGTGTTTGAATAGGAAAGCGTGTTAGTTCTTTTCTTCGTCCATCCAGTCGAGAGTGTTTTGGATGCCCTGTTTGAGGTCGACGTTTGGCGTGTAGCCGAGGACTCTTTTGATTTTGGAGATATTGTGGTAGCGGATGGCACAGACGACTTTGACTCTGAATGGGGTCAGGCCTGCTTCCTTGCCGGAAAATCTAGCAAAGAACTGCGAGAGATGACCGGCGACGATTGCAAGTGGTCTTTGAAGCACAATGTTGCGCTTCTCGACGTGTCCATCAGCCTTCCATACGGTACGTGCCAGAGTCCAGAAATAGCAAGGGGCGTCGTTTGTAACGAAGAACACCTCGCCTCCAATCTCCTTTTGCTTCTTAGGGTCCAGAATCTGCTGGGCAGCGAGGACGTGAGCATCAGCAACGTTCCCAGCATATGTCCAGTCGAACAAGTTGTTGTTGTCCCCGATCTGGAACTTCGACTGGCCCGCAGCAGCCACTTGTCTCAAGCCAGGGACCAACTGGCGGTCACCAGGGCCAAAGATTCCAGCTGGGCGTAGTGCCACCGTGAGGAAGCCCTCGTTGAAGGAGTTTGCCTTGAGAACCATCGCCTCTGCCTTGGCCTTTGTCTCGTTGTACCCATCCATAGGCACCTCTGGGATCGGCCAGCTCTCGTCTGCGTTGATGATGTCCTGGCCGTTGAAGATGACACCGGCAGAGGACGTGTAGACGAGGGCCTTCACGCTGGCCTGCTTACACACTTTGATGACGTTGGCTGTTCCTTCAACGTTGACCTTTTCGTAGATCTCTTGTCTTTGGCCATGTACGGGGGACGCTGAATGCACCACCACAGAACACTTGGACTTTTCAATGGCACTCAGAACATCATCGGGCGAGGTGATATCACCTTGGTGGAACGTGACGTCGTCACGAACAAAAGTGAAGCACTTCGGGATACGCTCAGGTAAGGGACGGAGGTCAAAGATGTGGATTGCAGGGCGTGGCGACGCCTCGTAAAACTGTTGGATCAGATGAAGGCCCAGGAAGCCAGAGCCTCCAATTAGCAGCACAGACTCGAGTGACATCTTAATGGCCAGGTACTATAAATGAAGTTTATCATCATCCAAAATAGGTCAAAGAGGGTCGTTTAGTGTAAACGAAAGGGGATTAATCTCTTGGCTTGGTGTTGCTGACACGGGACGGGAATGGCAGGCATAGTGCAGGGCTCGCAACTATGCGGCGTCTAAGTGGTAAAAATCCAATTTATAGCACACAGGTGGGTCCTTGGGGCAAACATTTGGCATTAATTTGTTCCATATAGTAGGTATCCCATTAGATTAGATATATAAAGATATACGATTTCATATGATCCAAGGCTGCGACCGTCATTTTATATCTTTGCGCATGATGCGAACGCCTACTACAATTGAGCCATAATATAACGTTGAATGAGTGAGCATCTAAAAAGTAAATAGCTCTGTATATACCGCAACTTTTGTCTCATCAACATCCTTCAGTGTCAACCCAACATCCTCTGCAGATGGGAATGAAAACTGTGTGAACACAGATGGTGGTAGAGCAGTGCCGTTTGGCTTGATCTCGTTCTGTTGGATAATAAGAGACTTGGACACAACCTGTGGTTCTTCTTCTTCCTCTTCTTCTTCCTCTTCTTCTTTCATATCTTGATCGGGTGTCTCTTTGGACTCAACTGTCTCTGGTGCCCTCACGGGTGTAAAGGAGAATGTAGGAGCAGCAACAGACCCAAAGCTAAATGTCTTGGTCTCTGGCCCTACTGGCGTTGTCTCTGGCTTGGCTTCCACTGGCTTTGGCTCCTCGGGCTTCTTGAACCCAAAGCCATTACTGTTACCAAAAGTGAACTTCTTCTTACTTTCCTCCTTCTTTTCCTCTTCCATATCCTGATCCGTATCGTTATCATTCATAGTCACACTCTCACGTAACGACGAAGATTTCGTAGGCTTGTACTGATTCAACATCTTAAGAGGTGGTACCACCACTGCCGGTGGGATGGGCGACTCTGACACTATGCGCTCTTTCTCGCTCTGCTGTTCTAACGTCTTTTCGAGTTGTTCCATCGCACTGCTAGACTTCTTAGTTGTGGTGGTGGAAGTGTGCGAACGGGTATGTTTCTTAGTGTTGGCTCTGGCGTATGGATTGCTATAATCCACTTCTCTCTTCTCCTCATCCTGATCTTTCTCTTTCGGATCTTCTTCCTCGTCGTTGCTTTGGATAAAAGACAACAACGCAGACGCCGTCGTACTCAGTTTCTTCTTCTCCGGTACTTTTTCCTTCTCCATTCTTTTCTCCTCTTCCAACTTCTTCTTCTTCTGCTCCTTCTCATATTCGCTGTTCAATGCAAATGTCGACCTCTTCAATCTTGAGGATCTGTATGGAGATGGGAATCCAGAATAGTCAAATACTCTTCTTCTCGGAGTTGCATTCGAAGTTATCGAAACCTCATCGTTGAAAGATGTGTTATACGTTGCCTTGAATGTCGGTGTGCCCATCAATTGCGAGTCATTCGCATTTGTCGTACTATCAGCCTTAAGCACCATGCTCTCATTCCCACTCAGATTATTCTCCGTATCGTCGCTTTTTGAGGTCTCCTTCGACTGCGGACTCGAACTCTGTGCCAACAACGCCCTTACGCCTTCCAATTCCACCTCAGACAATGGCGCAGAGCCCTTGTTCGCAAAGAATTTGGCCAGCTTGGCATTGGGAGACTCAGAAGATGTCCTTGAGTACTGCTGCAGACGCATATGTTGTAAACTGCTCTGATGTCTCATCGTATTGAACTCATCCAATGGGTTCGATGGCGGCGCACCAGCCATCACAGACACATCGCTTTGCAATGACTGCATTGACACTTCAGATTCGTCAAAATCAGAATGCTCTTCACTCAGGGCATTTCCAAGGGGCTTCTGCTTCCATGTCGTCGGTGAGAACATCTGTTTCACTTTGCTAAAGATACTTCCAGGGGTCTTCGGCACCGGCGAGTTGTACCCGCCACTGGCAGACGACACCCGCGAGGAGCCGCTCCTGGAATATGGGCTCTGTGTGTGATCCCTCTGCAAATGGTCTCTGAAAGGAGCCATCTTTTGGGGAGGGCCCTTGAGTATCAGCTTCTTCTATGGCTCTTTTGCCTCTGTTTATTTTATATATATATATATATATATATCTCCAAACGGGTTTGTTATGGAAATTTTGTCAATATGAGATTTCGCGATGATCTCTCAATCTGAAGGCGATTACGTAAGCTAATGTTCAATATATAGTACCCAATTGCCATGTATCCATCTATACAGAAGGGCATTCTAGAGGTCAGCGAACTTCCAATGCTTACCCTCAAACGAGGCATAGCACATGAACTCATTGCTGAGCCCATTTGCGTGCTCTGGGATGAATGACGTCGTGTGTGTGTCCGGGTAGTTCTCACTAATAACCTCCTTCATTCTCTCACCAGTGCAAGAGATGAGTCTATACTTCAAGGCACCTGATTGAGTCTTGGAAGTTTTATTCTCAGACAAAAGAGCACGTGCGCTTTGAGCAGACTTGGCCTGGCAGTCTTTCTCCAGGAACGGTGGGTCAATTAACAGACGATTCACTTTACCCTTAATGGCCTCTGGTACGTTCAATGGATCATTGTAATCGTAAAACCCAAACCTGTCGCCTGCCAAGGCAGCAAATCTCTTGTCAAACTCCAATAACCAGATCTTTTGCGTAGGCAACGTATCTGGGTCTCTTTTTTTGATGGCTGCGTAGACGGATGGCGCACTGGCAATGCAAATAACAGTATCCTCATCAGCACCATCGAGCAGTTCATCTGCTAGGATATCGGCAGTCTCATCAGAATACTTCATATTGTGTTAGTATCTCATACTTTGTTTTTTTGCTTACTATATATAAGACTCACCCAGAACTGAGACAACTGCCAGTCCTCTTTGAACAAGTCCATGCCCTTCTGCTTAATCAACTGGTTGTCATCAAACTTCTTCTGAGCGGCTTCTTGAAGTCTTTGGAACTCCTCTGCACGGCTCTTTTCTTCCTGCTTGAACTCCATAAGAGCTGCTAGTGTGGAGGCAGAGAGCGTTCTGTTTGAGTGTTAGTGATCGTACTAATTTTTGTATAGCTGGGAAGCATAAAGCCCAAATCTCCCAAAACTAAAGATATTGAACCCAGAAAAATCTCTATCTAAGAAACTTACAACTCCTCATCGTCTGACATCTTTGAATATGACTTATCTTTTTGATTACCTTCAACAGTCTAAATACTGACTACCAACAGTGAAAAATTACCGCTACCAGCGCTTTTTGGGCACGGGCCACATACATACATATGGAACGCGAAGAAAAGTGCCTATTAATATCTGTCATATACAGATACAATTTGTATGTATTTGCCTACACCAACACTTTTTTTTTGTGTTTTGCCCGGTGTGTGGAAATAGGCAATTGTTATGGTAAGTGTTTTTGAAGCCAATCATCTCACAGTGTCACATGACTAACGTTTCAAAACCAGAGCGCAATCCATAATCACGCTGTCAAACAAATTGCGTCGATCCGTAAGGACTTGGCCACGTTTGAGTCGAACGTCACACAGGCACCATTATCATTACAGGGAACAATTGCCGCTAATTTGACACAATTAAGCAAGACAGTGGATGAATATGAAAACTTCATGAAGAATGAAACGGACGACACAAAGTCGGAAAAGGCACGCACGCGTATTGCCACGTTTAGAGATGACATGAGCGAGGCAAGAAAGAAACTTCAAGAGTTGAAAACCAAGAGAGAAGAACTCACACAGGAGGCCAACAGGTCTGAGTTGATGAGAAGACATAATGCACAACCGTCTGCAGTATCGGACAACCCGTTTGACAACAGCAATACCAGCGCAGCACAACAACAACAACAAACAAGGATGGACTACTCGGATGGACTATACAAGGAGAGGCAATCATTGGCACAGGGAAACGCCTACTTAGATCAGATTTTGGAACAAGGTGCTGCTACGTTTGAGAAACTGGTGGAGTCTAACCAGATGCTTGACCGAGCAAGAACTCAATTGACGGGTGTGCTCGGCACGCTCGGTGTCTCCCAGGAAACCATACGAAACATTGACAGGGTCTCTCGCACAGACAAGTTCATCTTCTACACCGGTGCTACGCTGCTGTTCCTCCTCCTGTTCATGATATACAGATGGCTGAGATAAATAACTCATTTGGTGTAATAGATGGCTGAGTTGTTTTCTCCAGCGACGATGTGCTGATGATGCTCCAATTGCAATCTATTAGCAAACGTGAGGTCCTTGTAGGTGTCCAGTGTGTAGTGCGGCTCAATGAGCGCAGGTGGAGCAGTAGGCTTAGGGATACGGTTTCTCTTGCCGTTCCCGAGCTGTGCGTAGTCATTGGCACCCCAGTAGAGCACGTCCTTGTTCTCGAGCTTGATAAAAGTGTGTTCCTGACCGGACGACCACTCTTTGATACCAACACGCTCCATCTCCTTAGATTCTGGGTTGTAGTCCTCAAACTTCTCCAACTCACGGATCTTAACTGGCGTGAACTGAGCATGGATGAACAAGTTGTTCCCGATCTGTCCCTTGAGATCTTTTCCAAAGCCGACGACGAACGATTCTTCGTCATTCAACTGCTGGATCTTTGCCGAGGAAGATCCCTTAATCAGCTGATACATGTGCACTGGCTTCACCGTAGCAAAAGAAGTATCACCACCGGCTTGGATGTCCACCACTTCCGGGAACATGTCCCTGCGAATGTGCTTAGCAAAGAGTTCCACTTTCTTAGGCACCGTCAAGAACTCTGTCTCATACGACACAGGGTGTGCCAGCTGACCATACGTGTTCTGCCCGAAAGAATAGACCTCGCCATTGGCGTCCAATGCCAAAGTGTGATAGTTGCCACACGACACTTTCACAATCTCACGAGGCTCAATATGGTCAATGCGTCCCTTAGCAGTACGCTGGATGTGTTGATTCAAAAGAGTAATTTCATGCAGTTCATTAGGTGATGGTGGTTTGGCAAAGTGTGAGAAATCTGGGATACCGTATTGTCCCACGGACTTCTTAGGTCTGGTGAACCCTGTAGATGACACAAACGCTCTCCCCTTGTTAGAAAGAGCAACAAGATGCTGCGTACCGCAGTCCAGAGAGGTAATGTGCTCACCCTTTTGGAGTAACGCAGTGGAGATCTTTGTAAAAGGCTTTGTGGTCTTCATCATCAGCCAATTACGGCTCTTGAGCCCCGGCAGTGTCTTTTGTTGATCCAAATTCTCAGGGATCACCAAGATCTCGTTGGACTTGTTAAGAGCGTAGATTATCCCTCTAGAAAGTTTGATCTGTGTCAAACCCTCGCCCTTAACTGTGTACTGCGGCACAGAATCACCGTTAAAGCCCTTACCCCATTGGATAAGATCACCATTGGAATCCACCGCACAGGCGCTCGTCTCACCCATGACAACACTCTTTAGATACTTGTCATCAAACCACGAGTGCCTCATTGGATTGCGCACCTCGGCGATCTTCTTATCGTCCGAGGAGATGTAATTGGTATTATCTCCCCAGACATAAAGCCCAGGGACTTTAGAGTCATTCTTATTGATAATGACCGGAAGTTCAAACACCGCTTTTTTCTTCTTCTTCTGTGGAGTGTCTATTGGGAACTCACCATCGTCGTACCACCAGGCTTTTAGAGCTGGGTATTTGGTATACAGAGCATAACCACCAATGATACCTCCAATGGTGAAGATACCGGCAATGAGTCCCTTGAGCGCCTCAATCTTCTGGTAGTACTTCAGCTCATCTTCAGAGCTCGGTCTTTCTCCCTGCTCGTAGAAGTTATCCGTTCTCCTTGCATAATACGGCTGCTCTGTGAGTCTCTTGCTCATCATCTCAGCTTCATCGTATTTCTGATCGGTGAGCCTTTGGCGTACCACGGAGCAATGTGTGAAAGAACGGGCCTGACGATGCCATAATGTCTGATGCAATGGCCTGTACACCACCTTATTTGCAAAAGAGAGTGATCTCATCCTTCGTAGTGCCTCTATATATATTGCATTGAAAAACTGAGCCTGTACGTCTTAAATTTTTAGACAGGGAATTTTTCAGGCTTCACGAGCTCTGTCCTCTGTTTACCCCATGAAATTTAGTTGCAGGTCGTCGCCACTTTTGGCTTTAAAGACTCAGATCAGATATTACCAACAAAAACTACGCACAAGGCAGCAATGAATTGCACAGGAATCGGCCTAAGGACTATCAGAAGAGCGCACACAACGAGCAAGAGGCTCATTCACTTCGACACGCGCAGGTTTGTGGTGGATTTGCAAAGAGAAGGATTCACCCAGCAACAATCCGAAGGCGTCGTCAGAGTCGTATCAAAGGCACTAAACAGCGGGATAAAAAGCATCGGCAGTGACTTGGTCACTAAGGAGACACTTTCGAAGCTCACATACCAACAGAAAGTTGATTTCACCAAATTAAGGGGAGAGCTTCAAACCATTGACCGGTCCGAGTTCACGGGTATCCAGCATGAGAACGAGAAGCTGCGGAACGACTTGGAAAAGGCCAAAACACGGATCAGAGAGGAGATCACGAAGGCGAACGCGAGTGTGAGGCTCGACTTGAACCTCGAGAAAGGTCGTATCAGAGAAGAAGGGTCACAGCACGAGCTCCAGATGTCCGAAATCGACACGAGAATCGATCAGGAAGTAACCAACATGAAGATGCAAATCGACGGTGTTAAGACACAGGTGATGCAGTGGCTCATCGGTGTATGTACGGGTACGTTTGCCCTTGTGCTTGCCTACGTGAGACTGCTAACTTGAAAGCTACAACTGAACATCTCAATGCGCATTCTATCACTAAACAGTTTAAGCTTAGAAGAACAACTCCTTCAAGATTCTAATGGTGTCATCCGGGGAGTTGACGGCATGGCCGATGGTTCTCTCGTCGTTGTAGATCTCGTAGTCGTTACCACCTTCGTAGGACTTGTCACCGAAGAAGTGGATCTCCTTGAAGCCCTCGGCCTCAACGTGCTGCAGGGCGTAGGTCTTGTCCCAGCCAGTTGGGAACACGTCGAAGGAGATCTGACCACCAATGGAATAAGTAAGGGCCAAGTCGGAGAACTTCTCCTTCAAAGCGGCGACAAACTTCTCTCTGATCTTCTCTTTCTTGTCAAACTCCTCAAACTCGTTTCTCTCAGCAGTAGATGCGTTTCTACCAATAGGTGACACATTAATCATACCGTTTCTAAACTCGATGAAGGTACCACGTCTCTTTGGCAAGTCAATGTTTGACAGGTAGCCCAAGATGAACTTGGCCAATTCGTTGTACTTCTCCTCGCCGATCCAGTTAATAAAGGACTGCGAGGCCAACTGCTGGCCGAGCTTGTAGGCGGTCAACCCGTTCTCGGAGAAACAGTAGTCAAAGTCCTCGAGCACAGCAGCACCCAATTGCTCAACCTGCTTCTGCAAGTCGGAACCACCAACGAAACCAACAACAACCTTCTTTCTCAACTCCTTGAGCAAATCTGCCATCTCCTCAGAGATCTGGAGTCTGGCTGGGGTCAGCGTACCGTCAACGTCGAAGAGGACGAGGGTGTCTGGCTTTTCTTTGTGCGTGAAGGACATCTTTGCTGTATTAATTCGGTGTTTACAGTGAACCAATTCAGAGAGAAACGTTTTTGTTGACGTGTTTGGACGATCGATCGGTCAATCATTTATATATGTGATTTCAAGCCCGGCCACCGGCCACGCGTCCGGACGGGCCACGCATAAGAATGCTTCCGCGATTGTACTTTTGGAGGGGGGTGGTGGTGGTATTAACGTAGTTCAGAGCTAGAGCTGTCAAAGGGCTTTGTTTTAATATTTCTTGAGATGTCTTACTGTGCTGTGGTCCGCCTTGCTTTAAGCTCTCTTGCAGTCTATGCCATGTATGGTTTGAAATAACCACTCTGGCCATAACATTAAGACTAGTACCAACTCGAGTATCAAATTGGTACTAACCACCGAGTACTTTTCACATGGTGATGACTTCCGATGGCCTTCTCATACCTACATAGTACTAACCAAAGATCATAATTACACTAAACACCGTTCAAACACTTAAGCCTGGAACTGGTAGTTTGGGAACTGTCTCAAGTTCTCCTCGAGAGGACCCTTCTTGGACAAGAACTTGACAAAGGCACCATCATCCTTAACCTCACCCAAGCCCTTTCTTCTAATGTACTCAGGTCTGTCCAAGTTGGTGAAACCCCACTTCTTGGAGAGAATGATCTTCTGCTGACCTGGGAATTTGTATCTGGCTCTTCTCAAACCCTCAATAGCGACATCCTTGTTGGAGTCCTTGGTTCTGACAGAGAAGATGATCTGGCCAATGTCAACACGGGCAGCAAGACCGTGTGGCTTACCCCAAGCACCTCTCATACCCTGCTGCAATCTATCAGCACCGGCACAGGACAACATCTTGTTGATTCTCAAAACGTGGAATGGGTGGACACGGACTCTCAAGTGGAAGGAGTCACGACCAGAGACCTTGGTGATGTACTTGTTGGCACAGATACGGGCGGCCTCAAGAGCCTCAGAGGAAAGCTGCTCCAATTCGTTGGAAACCAAGTGGATACACAATGGGAAGTCATCGACAGAGGCCTTCTTTCTACCCAAGTCGTAGATACGGATCTTAGAGTCTGGAACGGCTCTGTTGTATCTGGACTTTGGGTATGGCTTGTTCTTCTGGTATCTGTAACAACGAGCTGGACGACGAGCCATTTTGTTGGTTTGTAGTGATCCTGTAAATCTGTTGTTGTAAAGTGGTGAAGAGTCGCTTTTAATGGAAAAAAACCTCGCCTGCCCTCACCCACCACTCCGTGTGCAATTCCGCGCTAAGAGCTGCCCTTTGATTTCTAATCAGTTCCGGTGGCGTTACTATTTCCAATAGGGAACCACTTGGCCGTAGGGTACCCCCGCTAACTATTAGTAATCGCCCAAAACCGCAAGTTCCGAGGGATTCGCCGCCGCGAAAGCCACACCGGTGACTGCTGGTGTGTGGGTTTTTCGCTCCTTTGGGACTGCTTTTGAGCCTTCCATCCTTGAGCCCTGAACCCACGCAATTTGTCTTTTTCCCGCTTTTCTTAGATCTGTGGAAGGATTCGCGGATCTTCAACAGGGCTCCATAACCGACATTCTTTATTCTCTTATACTGTCTAAATAGAGTAGTGGTGCCAAATCAGGCATGCAACCTCATCCCATATACAAAAAATTTTGAAGGCTGTTTATCCTTTTGTATAAAGCCCTTGTAGACAATAGTCGTGTTTTATCAACCAAATAGTGCCAAAAAAATGGGTAGATACTCCGTCAAGAGATACAAAACAAAGAGAAGAACGAGGGATTTGGATCTTATCTACCAGGATTTGGCCTCGAAGGAGTCCATTCTCAAGCTGAAAGATCAGCCATTGGATGAGACCAAACCTGGTATGGGACAGTTCTACTGCATTCATTGTGCTAAATACTTTGAGAATGAACACTCAATCCAATCACATTACAAGACAAAAGTGCACAAGAGAAGAGTGAAAGAGCTCAAAAGACCATATACGCCATTAGAATCCGAAGCTGCATCTGGTCTTAATGTTCAAAAGTTCTTGGAAACCGTGGAGAAGAACAAGCAGAGAGCTGCATCGGAGGAACAACACAAGGAGGAAATCGAGATGCTCGTGACAACCAACCATCCAAAGGGCATCATGGCAGAGGAGACGGAGGAGCCAGTGCTAGAGGAGAAGGAGGTTGTCATGAAGGAGTAATGCCGGATTCCATCTCCCTTTATATATCAGTTCACGGTTCACGTCACGACTCTTTCTTTTCTTGTTGTTGTTGTTGTTGTTGTTTGCTTTCTTTCTATTTTCTATAATTCATGGGTTTTCGGTTTGGTTGCATTGTTAATACATACACTTGTATTCGCTTCCTTAGACTTTAGTCTTCATACTTCTCCAAATTCATAGTGCATCTTCTCCTGCGCGTGCTTAGTAGCTGCCTTATCGCCATCAAGAATCGCTCCACAGACCATGCACTTTACTTTGAACGTCGAGGTGTTCGTAACGTATCCCTTGTGATTCAGCTTGAGTCTGAGGTCCTGCACTGCAGTGGCGAACTCCTCGCCGAGGGAAGACTGTGTCTCGTGGACTGTAATGTCGACTTCTTTATCATCAATCTGTGCCAATGGAGTAAACGCCACAGTGTCATAATGAATTCCAGTGTACATCAGGTAGATGAATGTATGCTCACCCTCGTTGAACGTGTCGATTCTACCAGACTCCACATCAATGGAATTGATGGTGATGTTCAGGTATTTGCTTAATATTTGCAGTTCGATTGCACCTCCCCAACTCGTTGGCTTCTGGATCCATTGGACGTATTCAACGATGGGCTTCCCCAGGATGGCCGCATTATACGTCACTTTATCAGCCTTGATAGCGTCAGCAACAATGGAGCGCAGCTGCGATCCTTCCTCCAAATTATGGAACACTGCATACGATATGGAACGGAACAAGCACGAGTTGTCATCTGGAACGGATCGTAGTACGCAGTATCCATCAGTCATCTTTGTATATGGCGTCTTGCTAGTGACCACTGGTCTTGGCTGTTGCTTCGGTTTCTCCTCTTTGATCTTTTCTTCTTTCAACTTCTCGTCGATAACCAAACGGTCGCCTGCTCGGATGCCCACATCGCCCAGCTTAACCTCCGGGTCTGAGCTGTCAAGGGCTCTTGGTGGGAAGCCAGATTTGATGACAATCTCATAGGACTGAATGCAACCTTGTTCTTTGAGCTGTTTATACAGATCTGCTAGTGAGGAATCATCGTCAATGACAATGACCTCCTGCGAATGCGGTGTCACAACTTTGAGTCGCATAATTGTCGCTTATTCTGTTTGCAGCTGATGAATAGAGATGAGAGAGAAGTGGGTTGTTTACATTTGATAATCGCGGTGGCGATAAGCCGGGGTACAACGCGACGTTATAGATCGGATATTGGAATTTTTTTTTTGGCTATGCCTGTGGATACCTATAGATTGCCTAAATTCCAACTATAGCCTATAGCCAGCTTATGGGCAGTGATATCATTCTTTCAATCCAGTAGAATAGTCCCCTTTTAAAAGCACATATACTCGCAAGGGCTACCACCCCATATATTATTCCACCCCACGATTATCAAGCACGGTTACGAGCCCTGCGTTTAGAGTCTCCCCATATACATTTCCCCCGAGACCCTCCACTACTTCCCGTTTATGTACCACTTTCCAAAACTCTAGAGATCCAACGATGGGCGAGCACAGGTCTATCAAAGAGCTCGTGGAGGAGGCGAACAACTACGAGTACTCTGACACGGTGCCGCTGAAGCTTTATCTGCGAACTGCGGACACGCTGAGCAGGCATGTATGTACATCATCAGCTTTCTTTTCCAACGAAGATCGAGAAGACTAACAGGGCAAGGCCGATCTCTACCACGAGTGCAAATCGTACGAAGATGCCTACATTCTCTATCTCAGGTTCCTGGACTTGCTGATGAACAAGATACCGAGCCACCCAGGCCTAAAGAAGGACCCCGTGCAGTATAAGAGATACTTGTCGCTCGTTAACGATAAGGCTCCATCGGCATTCAAGAACGCCGAGGTGGTGAAAGGGGTGTTGAGTGAGTACATCGCGGCCCATGACCGCTATGTGGCGCTGCTGGAGGATAACAGGAGAAAGCAGAAGGAGCTGATAGAGATTAAAGAAATGCGGATGGCGCTGGAGAAGGAAGTCAGGGAGTCCTCGGAAGATACTCTCAAGGAAGAGGAAGATGTTGACGAAGATCAGTTGGACGGGCAGCTCAAAGGTCTACTGTCTGAGGTGAGGAATGTTCAATTGCACCTTCCGGAAGCATTCTATCCTGATCTGCCCAAGCATCACGAGTTCTCCGCGGAACCATTAGTACAACCTCCAGCGCTGCCTAGGAAGGACTCCCTCCAAACTTCAGAGCATGTATCGACAGGAGAACGGAGATTGTCGCTTTCCGGCAGACTCCATCATTTCTCGCAGAGCTTACAGCGTCCGCAGAAGACACCAGAGCATAAAATCGTTGCATTCACGGAAGGTGGGAAGCCTCTTAAGACAATATATCTCCCGATGGAACTTGAGACTGTCTTCTTATCGGCTGCCGATGGGAACACTAGGAGAGATCTAGAGACGTGTGGTATCCTCTGTGGAAAGCTCTCTTTGAATGCATTTTTCATAACGACACTAGTGATACCAGAGCAGGAGTCCACAGCAAACACATGCCAGACCAACGATGAAGAGTCTTTATTTGCATATGTCGATGAACACGATCTGTTTGTCCTCGGATGGATTCATACACATCCGACACAGTCGTGTTTCCTCTCGTCTGTGGACCTCCATACACAAAACTCATACCAGATCATGCTTCCTGAAGCAATGGCCATTGTTTGTGCTCCTTCAGCGCATCCAAACTTCGGTATATACAGACTTACGGACCCACCAGGGCTTGGAATCGTCACCAAGTGCCAGAAATTCGGATTCCACCCACACACCGAGAGTGATATCTACAAGAGAGCAGAGAAGAGATTCGGTGGACACGTTATAACAAAGAGTGGGCTTCCCTTCTCGTGTGTGGACTTGCGCAAGAAGAAGCCATATACATAGACTATATTAGACATACGTCATCTCTAGCAACTTGTAGTTGTATTAACACCCTATATGAAAATGTTTTACTCAGACCACCCAAGAGCACCGAGCTCGGATCTTACCTTGGACTCCGTCTGGATTTTGAGGATCTGAGTTTCCTCCAATGGCTCATTCGAGGCCTGTCTCATCTTGAGCTGCTCAATGGCCCTGAGCTTTTTCAGCAAACTTCTGATCTTCTTCTCCTCGAGACTTTGCACACCGCCAGCAATCAACTGCTCTGACTTGCTTTCGGCAGCTGGTGCAGTTGCCTGTGGAACTGGAGACAGCTGAGGCTCTGGGGTGCCCTCAGTCTTCTTGTTCTCTCTCTTCCTACGGTTCTTAGCAGCGGCCTTAGACTCTTGCTGCACAGGTGGAGCCATGCCAGGTACCATTCCTGGAACAGCTCTTGGACCTCTCTGTGCTGGCGGCTTGTACGAGGACATGATCTCTCTCTGATACAAAGTCTGCGGCGCCGAGGCGGCGCTACCGTTCGATCTGGCGTGTGGTGGCCTGTATGCACCCTTTGGCTTTGCAGCGATTCCCGATGAGTTCTTTGGGTGCGTCAATACGTACTCGATGGCACTCTGGTGAGGGGTTGGGTTCTCATCCAAGGCCTTCACCGGTGGGAACATCTCTAATGGGCGCGGTCTCCACTCAACGGAGTACACCTCCTTGAAGTCCCTGTTGAACACAAGCTTACCCGTTGCGTACCAGATCTTGATACCGTTGTCCACTCTGAGCCTTGGAGACGTCGTAGCCGTCAAGATGTAGCGACCGTCAGGAGACCACTGACACGTCGATGTGTTGGATGCATCGAAAGTACACACCTTGGCGAACTTCTGCAAACGGTCGTAGACGTCCACTGTACCTTGCAAGTTACCAAACCCGGCAACAAGGACGTATCTGGCGTGTGGGGAGAACAGGATGGTGTTCTTTGGTGCAGCGGGCAACGAATAGATCGAGTTACCCCTAGCGTCGAAGAAAGTGGTTTCCGCTGGCATGTAACCGTACACAACACCAAACTCTCTAGCGGATGGGGACCAAGTGATGTCATGGATCGGACCCTCTTTGTTCAAGGTGATTCTTGAGTCATAAGAGCCAGCAATACCCAACAAGTACAGTGTGGTCTCACCGTAGTATGACTTGTTGGAGGCATCAACATCGGTGGACGCGAGCGCCAACAGAGCAGTGCCTAGGGCATTCCACTTCAGAGAACAGCGCTCTGCTTTGAAAAACATCTTGGAACTCACTGGCTGTGTGATGGCCGTCGAGATGTTCCATACGCTCACGTTGGCAGGCTTACCCTTCTGCTCCGGCACAAACGTGGCGATGGTGGCCTTCTTACCCGGGGAGAGCTTGAAGTTGGCCACGCCGTCGATCTTGAGGATCGACCAGTGCTTGCTGAAGTTGAGTACGTCGTTCACCTCGTAGAATCTCACCTCGTTCTTGAACAGTCTAGCAATGAGCTTCTCGTCCGCCGTGAAGTCCGGCTTCCACCCGCTCTGGTCCTTGGCGCAGTACTCGCCGAGCACCTTGGCGCCCTGAATGTCCCAGATCTTGACGTTGTTGTGATAGTTGCCGTCGGCAGCCTTGACAGGCTTCTCCCAAGTGGAAAGGTAGGACCCGTTAGGTGAGAACGCCAAGTCAAACACATCCTTGAGCTCAAACTTCTTGATGGTTGTACCGTCGTCCGGATTCACAATGGTCACAGCTGTAGGCTGAGTGTACGCAAAGTACTGGCCGTTTGGAGAGTACAGGGCAACACGCACGTCCTCTGATGGCTTATCGGTGGTGGTGAGCTGCTCGTACACCGGCGTGGCCTGTATCAGGCCCACGTCTTTTGGAGCTCTGTAAAAAATCTGAGTCAATGCAGACATCATACGTGTAGATATATGGGTGTCGTGTGTGTAATGTGTCTGAGTATGACCTTGTGTTGTATGACAATGCAATGTATGAACCTGATCTATGATGTGGAGAACAGCTCGAGTTTCTTGGAGCGATCAATGACAGGTGAAGAAAAGAAAAAGACAATGAAAATGCAGGAGGGAGACTCGGTGTATCAGACAATCTGCTGGCTTTCGAAGTAAACCAGATATTCGATTCCACTAAGCTTTTCGTTCTTTAATCACAAAGCACGCTTGTCTTTGTTGATGGATTTCCCAATTGACGTCCATCGCCTCTTTTTTTTTCTTCGTGGCAAACGCGGACGCGCACGCGCGCCCAATAAACTGGCAGAGAGCGTGTGCCCGTGCAAAAGTGGCAGACTGGCCGAGTGACCCTTGCCTCATGGGCGCACCGTGCAGTGAGTTTATTGGGGGTGGGGCACCAAGGCTATAAGACTGTATGTGGTGAAGCTGGTAGCTGTAGTGATGTTATGCTGCTTTCATCTTTATATTTCTTTGATGAGATATCAGCTTGCCAAATGCTCTGTGAGTTTTCCAAAAGCCGAAGCCTCTGGAGGGTCGATGACTAGGGGGGTACAGCGAAGATTTAGAGATTCTTTAAGGGAATACACTCGAGTCATCATGATCGCACTACAACAAAGAGATTCCTTTCCAAGTATATACCCCAAATCCAAACAATTTCGTAGCTCGTTTCCGTACAAAGCCTGTTCCTGAGAGAGATTTACAGATTTACGCGTGTCCCACTTACGCGCCTGGGGGCCATAAAGTCCGCATACCGTGTGTGTGTGTATGCTTCTCCGAGCACGAAGGACACCTATATAGCTCAAAGAACATCAGACATCTCAAGTACTTAACAACGCGTTCTTCAAGGAGCTATAATAGAAGATGTGGACCAGATGGTAGGCAGCAGCAATCTCGCGGCTTAAGGTTTGGGACCACCGATCGCTGCCTGGTGATCTATATATTGATCTTGATTCTCAGACCTATCTGATGGACTATACGGGAATCTAGAGGACCTAACAATTATAGATAGGGGAATTATGGCCCATAGTCCCACCGTCTACATACCTTATTGCCGTCCGGCATCTAACAAGGGCTCCGCCGTGTAGGCGCATTTGACCGTAGCAAGGGCAACAAATTGGTGAATTTTCAGAGCTCGGAATTACACTGCTCCGACTATTGACTAACTCAACAGAACTTGATAGCAACTGAGAGCTCTTCCTCTTTCAATTCTGTGCCTCTGACCATTTAACCAGGCAGCCAAAGTATGCAACGTCTGCTCTACCTCTTCCGCCAGTACCAATTCGATGAGGGATTGCGTACAAAGTTTACTTCTACAGCGCGCTGAGCACTGGGACTCAGGAGCTGGGACTCAGGAGTTGGGACTCAGTAGCATAGTCTAGAGTCTAACATATTAGAAGGGCGCAGACTAAGCAGGAACAATCGCGCCAAAATCCAGAAGAAATCGGAGATCTATATAGTAGGACGTATTGCGTTCAACTTCGACTATTTAGAGAATGCATCGATGAAAAATGGCCAGAGTGCTTTTTCTGCGTGAGATGGAGTAATATGTTGTGTAATCAATTGTGGCGCAATCCAAAGTCTGAATGGAGATATGGCATATGGTTTGTGCCAAATTCCTTTCTGAGACTACACGGTGCACCAGTCTCGAATACGAAGTTTCTAAAGATAGCACACGATGCTTGAGACTGGAAGTCGGAAGCTCGGTACTCGCGGACATGTATAGTTTCCCGTGTTTTTGTATGTGTTGCTGAAAACCCGGCACAACCGGTTTTTGAAAATCTCCCTACGCAGTTAGCAAGGACTTGGGAACTGAACAGCACAGCAAGGTTATAAACGTCAACAAGCTCCGTCAAGTGAACCTGACGGTCCTGGACCCATACGGCCCTGTGCGCGAGCGGAAGCAAAAAAAAAAAGCCTTGCAAAATAACTCGAGGCTATCACTTGAAAAGCATCGAAGCCTGAAGGAACATAGGAGCGCAACCGAGTAGCCGAGAAACTACGCGTTTCTGTGGTTACGTAGGCATAATATTTAAGATTGTTTCAGTCTCATGGTGCACAGCCCTAGGATTGGCGAAATAATTTCATCATAGAGGCCTCAAACTGAAAAACACACACGCGTATGTTGTGTACACGCGTGGCAGAGATCGCGCCAAATGCAGTGCAACCGAGCCCAAAAACAGCGTCAGGGCCCAGATCGCGCCAAAAAAGGAATTTCTGCGCCCCCTTTTTTCGCGTCGTGCAGAAAATTTTGTTGTTTCAGCACAAGATGAGACCAGGGGGGGGGGGGGGGGGACAAAGATCAGGCAACAATCTGCACTGGG
>JAKUBZ010000026.1:36389-126639 GCA_030567055.1 Petasospora taoyuanica
GGGGGGGGGGGGGGGGGGGGGGGAGGAACAAAAGCGCCCGCGAAAATTTCTAAATTTTACCCAGGCTCAGAGAGGACGGGAGGGCCACCACTGCCCGGCTGCCGCGCCTTCGTTGATCTGGATCAGGGCCTTCGCAACTTTCCCTTTTATTCAAACAGCAGCTAAGAATTCTTCTTTCCCATAGCACTCAACGTCTCCAGCAAGCAGACGCTTTCGTTTCATCGTCGTTTGATCTATTCGAAGAACTCCGCTGAGCTTACACAAGTTCTGCCTGCCTTCTTTGGACCCACACGACACGGACAGCTAAGCTCTCTTGTTTGTGTGTGTTTTTTTTTTACATCTGGCTTTTGATTTGCCGCAAGATCTCAAGTGGTTGTTGTTGTTTGTTGTGAGATTTCTGTTTTAACCCCCAGAAACACACACACTGAGCACTTCATCCGTTGAACCCATACGCTCTTTCCTTTAAACCAGAGGAGGACACGCTTCTATATTCTTTTGTTTGGGAAAGAGATCGATCTTTTGCTTTCTGATCGTTGTTAGATTCTGATTCGTCTTTGGATTGAAACAAGCTTTCTTTTTTTGCTTTTACCAGTTGATTCTTGTTAGGTGTTGAACGTGAGTCTCTATCTTCATTCTATTCCACAACAGCAATACTAATTCCATGGCAAGATGTCCTACAACGACAACGCCAACAACCAGTACTACGGTCAGGGCCAGGACCAAGGCCAGGACCAGTACGCTAACCAACAGTACGCCGACTACGACCAGGCTGAGCAGTACAACCAGCAGTATGCCGACCCAAACGCCCAACAGCCGTACTACAGCGAGGGTTACCACGCCTCTCAGGAGGGCCTTAACCAAGGTGAGTACTACGACCCACAGAATGACGCGTCTTACTACTCCCAGGGCTATGCTCAGGAGGGCGCCGGCTATGACCAGGGTTACGGCCAGGAACCTTACTATGACCAGCCTAGAGGTGTCCAGGATGGTGAGAACTTCTCGGACTTCAGCTACGGTGGCGGCCCACAGGGCGGCTACGACTACGGGACACAGTACACTCCATCGCAGATGAGCTATGGTGGTCCAAGATCCTCGGGTGCCTCAACCCCAATCTACGGTTCCCAGGGTGCCTTTGACCCATCGCAAGTCGCTGTTGCTCTGCCTAACGACCCATACCCTGCTTGGACGGCCGATGCCCAAGCTCCAGTGACCATCGAACAGATTGAGGATGTGTTCATCGACTTGGCCAACAGATTCGGATTCCAGAGAGACTCGATGAGAAACATGTTTGACCACTTCATGACGCTGCTGGATTCGAGATCGTCAAGAATGTCCCCTGCTCAGGCTTTGCTCTCGTTGCACGCCGACTACATCGGAGGTGACACGGCCAACTACAAGAAGTGGTACTTTGCCGCACAGTTGGACTTGGATGACGACGTTGGCTTCAGAAACATGAACTTGGGTAAGCTGTCGAGAAAGGCTAGAAAGGCTAAGAAGAAGTCCAAGAAGACCAAGAAAGCCGTTGAGGCTGTTGGTGCAGAGAACACCGAAGAGACTTTGAACGCCTTGGAAGGTGACAACTCACTCGAGGCTGCTGACTACAGATGGAAGGCCAAGATGAACAAGCTTACTCCATTGGAGCGTGTGCGTGACATTGCCCTTTACTTGCTCTGTTGGGGTGAGGCCAACCAGGTGAGATTCACACCAGAATGTCTCTGTTTCATCTACAAGTGTGCCTTCGACTACCTGCAGTCCCCAGCCTGTCAGCAGAGACAGGAGCCAGTGCCAGAAGGTGACTACCTGAACAGAGTCATCACTCCATTGTACCGTTTCATCAGATCTCAAGTGTATGAGATTGTCGATGGCCGCTACCTCAAACGTGATCGTGACCATAACAAGGTGATTGGCTACGACGACGTGAACCAGTTGTTCTGGTACCCAGAGGGTATCGCCAAGATCGTGTTTGAGGACGGATCGAGACTTGTGGACCTTGCTCCAGAGGACCGTTACGTCAGACTCGGCGAAGTTGGCTGGGACATGGTGTTCTTCAAGACCTACAAGGAGATCAGAACATGGCTCCACTTGGTGACCAACTTCAACAGAATCTGGATCATCCACGGCTCGTTCTATTGGTACTACATGGCATACAACTCGCCTACGCTGTATACCCACAACTACCAGCAGCTGGTCAACAACCAGCCGTTGGCTGCGTACAGATGGGCCACCGCCGCCATGGCCGGCTCGTTTGCTACGTTTGTGCAGATCATGGCCACTTTGTGCGAATGGTTCTTCGTCCCAAGAAACTGGGCCGGTGCACAGCACTTGTCCCGTCGTTTCTGGTTCCTGATATTGATCTTCATCGTCAACTTGGGTCCTGTTGCCTTTATCTTTGTGTATGACCCATTGACCGTGTACTCCAAGATTGCCTACATCATCTCAGTCGTCATGTTCTTTGTCTCCGTCATCACCGTGATCTTCTTCTCCATCATGCCGCTAGGTGGTCTCTTCACCTCTTACATGAAGGGGAACAACAGAAAGTACGTTGCTTCGCAGACTTTCACCGCCTCGTTTGCTCCACTCAACGGTCTGGATATGTGGATGTCCTATTTGTTGTGGGTCACTGTGTTCGCTGCTAAGCTGTCCGAGTCGTACTTCTTCTTGATCTTGTCCCTCAGAGACCCTATCAGAACTCTGTCCACAACGGACATGAGATGTACCGGTGAGTACTGGTGGGGTAACATTCTGTGTAAGAACCAGGCCCGTATTACCTTGGGCCTGATGTACTTCACCGATCTGATCTTGTTCTTCTTGGATACATACATGTGGTACATTGTGTGTAACTGTGTGTTCTCTATTGGCCGTTCCTTCTACTTGGGTATCTCCATCTTGACCCCATGGAGAAACATCTTCACCAGACTGCCTAAGAGAATTTACTCCAAGATCCTCGCTACCACCGACATGGAGATCAAGTACAAGCCTAAGGTGCTCATCTCGCAGGTCTGGAACGCCATTGTCATCTCGATGTACAGAGAGCACTTGTTGGCCATTGATCACGTGCAAAAGTTGCTCTACCACCAGGTCCCATCTGAGATTGAGGGCAAGAGAACCTTGAGAGCTCCAACCTTCTTTGTGTCCCAGGATGACAACAACTTTGAGACTGAGTTCTTCCCAAGCAACTCCGAGGCGGAGCGTCGTATCTCGTTCTTTGCCCAGTCTCTTGCCACTCCTATCCCAGAACCATTGCCAGTTGACAACATGCCTACGTTCACCGTGATGACGCCACATTACTCCGAGAAGATTCTGCTCTCGCTGAGAGAGATCATCAGAGAGGACGACCAGTTCTCCCGTGTCACGTTGCTCGAGTACTTGAAACAGTTGCATCCTGTCGAGTGGGATTGCTTTGTTAAGGACACCAAGATCCTGGCTGAGGAAACCGCTGCCTACGAGAACGGTGAGGACGAAAAGGATGACAGCGGCTTGAAGTCCAAGATTGACGACTTGCCATTCTACTGTATCGGCTTCAAGTCTGCTGCACCAGAGTACACTCTGCGTACCAGAATCTGGGCCTCGTTGAGATCCCAGACTTTGTACCGTACCGTCTCGGGTTTCATGAACTATGCCAGAGCCATCAAGCTCTTGTACAGAGTTGAGAATCCAGAGATTGTTCAGATGTTTGGCGGTAACGCTGAGGGTTTGGAGAGAGAGCTCGAGAAAATGGCCAGAAGAAAATTCAAGTTTGTCGTTGCTATGCAGAGATTGACCAAGTTCAAGCCTGAGGAACTGGAGAACGCCGAGTTCTTGCTCAGAGCCTACCCAGACTTGCAGATTGCATACTTGGACGAGGAGCCACCATTGACCGAAGGCGAGGAGCCAAGAATCTACTCTGCTTTGATCGACGGACACTGTGAGATCTTGGAGAACGGCCGTCGTAGACCAAAGTTCAGAGTCCAGCTGTCTGGTAACACCATCTTGGGTGATGGTAAGTCCGACAACCAGAACCATGCCTTGATTTTCTACCGTGGTGAGTACATCCAGCTGATTGATGCTAATCAGGATAACTACTTGGAGGAGTGTCTTAAGATCAGATCTGTACTTGCCGAGTTCGAGGAGATGAACGTTGAACAGGTGAACCCGTACGCCCCAGGCTTCAGGTACGAGGAGCAGAACAAAAACCACCCAGTGGCTATTGTCGGTGCCAGAGAGTATATCTTCTCGGAGAACTCTGGTGTGCTCGGTGATGTTGCTGCTGGTAAGGAGCAAACATTCGGTACTCTCTTTGCTAGAACTTTGTCTCAGATTGGTGGTAAGCTTCATTACGGTCACCCTGATTTCGTCAACGCTACATTCATGACCACGAGAGGTGGTGTCTCCAAAGCTCAAAAGGGTTTGCATTTGAACGAGGATATCTACGCCGGTATGACCGCCATGCTGCGTGGTGGCCGTATCAAACACTCTGAGTACTTCCAGTGTGGTAAGGGTAGAGATTTGGGTTTCGGTTCCATTTTGAACTTCACTACCAAGATTGGTGCCGGTATGGGTGAGCAGATGCTGTGTCGTGAGTACTACTACTTGGGTACGCAGTTGCCATTGGACAGATTCTTGTCATTCTACTATGCGCACGCCGGTTTCCACTTGAACAACTTGTTCATTCAGATGTCTCTCCAGGCATTCTGTTTGACTTTGGTTAACTTGAACGCTCTTGCCCACGAGTCCATCATCTGTTCCTACGATAGAAACAAGCCGGTCACCGATATCCTGTACCCTGTTGGTTGTTACAACCTGTCTCCAGCCATTGACTGGATCAGACGTTACACCTTGTCTATTTTTATTGTGTTCTTCATCTCTTTCATTCCTATTGTTGTGCAGGAGTTGATTGAGCGTGGTATCTGGAAGGCCTCTCAGAGATTCATCCGCCACTTGCTCTCGCTATCGCCAATGTTTGAGGTGTTTGTTGGTCAGATCTATTCCTCATCATTGTTGAATGACTTGGCTGTCGGTGGTGCTCGTTACATTTCAACCGGTCGTGGTTTCGCCACTGCCCGTATTCCGTTCTCTGTGTTGTACTCCAGATTTGCCGAGTCTGCCATCTACGTTGGTGCCAGATCTTTGCTTATGATTCTCTTTGGTACTGTTGCTCACTGGCAGCCAGCGCTCTTGTGGTTCTGGGCTTCCCTTTCATCGTTGATGTTCTCGCCGTTTGTGTTCAACCCTCATCAGTTTGCATGGGAGGACTTCTTCATTGACTACAGAGACTTCATCAGATGGTTGACCAGAGGTAACAACAAGTGGCACAGAAACTCGTGGATTGGTTACATCCGTCTCTCGAGATCTCGTATCACCGGTTTCAAGAGAAGAGTCATGGGTGTCGAGTCCGAGAAGGCTGCTGGTGACGCCACCAGAGCCCACCGTACCAACGTCATCTCCTCGGATTTGGTCCCTACCACTGTCATGGCCGCTGCTTGTTTCATCGCTTTCACCTTCATCAACGCTCAAACTGGTGTCACTGATGCTGAGCAGGTCAACTCGGTTGTCCGTGTTGTGATCTGTACGATGGCTCCTATCGTCATCGACATGGGTGTGCTCGGTCTTTGTCTGGCTTTGTCCTGTTGTGCTGGTCCATTGCTCGGTGCCTGCTGCAAGAAGACTGGTTCTGCCATGGCTGGTTTCGCCCATGGTGTCGCTGTGGTTGTGCACATTGTGTTCTTCATCGTGATGTGGGTTCTCGAGCGCTTCAACTTTGCCAGAATGCTCATTGGTCTATGTACGATGGTTCACTGCCAGAGATTCGTCTTCAAGCTGATGACCATCTTCCTATTAACCCGTGAGTTCAAGAACGACAACGCCAACGTGGCCTTCTGGACTGGTAAGTGGTACGGTAAGGGTATGGGCTGGATGGCTTTGACTCAGCCAGCCAGAGAATTTGCCGCTAAGACCATTGAATTGTCCGAGTTTGCTGCTGACTTCATCCTCGGTCACATCATCTTATTCTGCCAGTTCCCATTGGTATGTATTCCATTCATTGACAGATGGCACTCTGTGATGCTCTTCTGGCTCAAGCCTTCGAGACAGATTCGTCCACCGATCTACTCGCTCAAGCAGGCCAAACTCAGAAAGAGAATGGTGAGAAAGTACTTGTCCTTGTTCATCTTGGTGTTGGCGGTCTTTGTTGGTGCAATTGCCGGACCAGCCATTGCCGGTCAGAAGCTTAGTGACGAAACCTTGGCCAGCGTTAACGACAAGTTAGGTGCTCCATTTGTCAACATCATCCAGCCAGCCAACTCGGGTAACAACGACACTGGTCCTTCGTTCTCCTCTTCTGGCCACTACTACACCAAGACTCCTTCCATGGCCACTTGGTCTACTAAAGCTTGAGTCTTTCCCTCCCCACATTGTACACTATTATACTATTTGAGTATTGGCCTTTGGGTTTTGTCTATTGAGAAGACATCGGACTGGACTTGAGATAATACCTGGTGTTATAATCTCTTTGGTGTTTGTCTCCTTTTGTCCCCATAATCGTGGTTGCTGCTACACATATGAACTATTGGAGTTTTTATCTTATACAGAACATTTTTTTTACAAAAAAAAAAACAGCATCATGGTATATGGACAATTGGGGGGGATTCCCTTATGGTTGTTCTTCTCTTACAACACTCATCACATGCCTTTTCTCACTTATATACTCTTTTTCGATTCTATCGGTCTCTACATTACATTTTTCTATGTATGATATATATTTAAGTTCTAACCGATTACTAGTAGATGCAGTATATGGGGAGAATTTTGCAATCAATTGTTCGAGCTTGAAAAGCTTACAAGCTCCACGAGATCACAATTGATGTTTTTATATTTGGTGACACAAAACACCCAAACACCTCTGAGCGTGCGAGTCGAAGCATGTCATTCTATCCTGTACTTTAATATTAATTTAATTCTGTAAAACTTTTACCAGAGCTAAGTCATTGAGTTGTATTGTACCGGAATATGTGTTTTCAAAATGGTGTAGTGCCACGTATATCGCCTTTGCAAGTACTGCTGCATATATATTAAGCATTAATTATCTCCAACCAGGACCCAAGCTAGCATTGATCTCAGAACTACGTTACTATAAAACAAGATCCGAAAAAACTAATTTGTGAACTCTTAATTGATATAACATAGCTTAATATATGTACAACGTGATCTCAACTGTGCCAGGAGTGCCTGATATTGTAGCTCGTCTTAAAGCCATATGTTTTCATCTTATCGATCACTGTCTGCGCATATACAGCCTGGGCCAGTATTTATATATGGATCCTATAACTATATATAAGCTCTGTCTTTGCCTTTCAGAGTGATTAATTCCTGAACATTTCTGGTGTTGAATGTGCATCATATTATTTTTATAATTTTTATATATAGAGGGCGTTAGGGCCAGATTAAACCCGCTCTCTCTCTCTATTTGGGAGATCAGAAAATGTAAACAAACGCGGCACGCCGATCCCATGCGCAGTTATAACAGGGTTGAAATATATTTCTCTGGCCAAAACCAAAAAAAAAGAAGCTCATATATCAACTCACAGAATAAACTGAACTGACACGTTGATACACTTGGAAGCACACACATATATATAGAGATGTCTGGTCAAAGGACACAGAGCTTGGTGGACCACTACGCGGTGCTTGGGTTTGCCGTGGGCACCTCAATTGACTATGTGGATACCGCTAGTGTGAAGAAGGAGTATCGAAAGATGGCATTGAAATATCACCCTGATAAGGGCCACCCAGCCGCAACTGTTTTGTTCAAGAGGATCCAAAGCTCTTATGAGACGCTGAATGACCCTACTGCCAAGCGGACTTACGACATGTGGTATGGCTCGTATTACAATCGCCGAATTGTGACGAAGCAAGCATTAGAGGTTGAAGAAGGTATTAGAGAGAAGATGTCATCTGAGTTCATTTGGGAAGACGGGGCCAAGGAGCGGAAGGCACAGCAAGCTAAAAAGAGGGCCATGGAGCAAGAGAAGGCAAGAGCTGCACAGGAGAAGCACCGTCGTGAAATGGAGGAGAAAGAACGGAAAGCGAGAGAAGCAGAGCAGGCTAAGAGAAGAAAAGCGGCGAAAGAGAGACTTGAGCGTGAACAGCGGGAAAGAGAGAGGAAGATCAAGGAGAGGGAGCAAAGGGAGAGCTATGTTTTGGAGAAGCGGCGGGAAGAGGAGAGACGCAAGGCCATGGAGCGCTGTAGAGAAGCAGAGTTTCAGGAGATCCAGGAGAAGCTCAGACATGCGACGGAGAAGATCAAAGAGATGGAACGGGAAAGAAGCACATCCCCCATTGTTCCACCAGAGGTGGCTCAGCCTAGTGGGAATATTGCTGGAGTATCAGGGCGCCGAAAGGCCAAGATGAAGCAGCGCAGGCCACAGTCAGCAAACGATGACATAAATGGTATCGATACAAAAGAACAGTACGAAGCTCGTTTGAATGATCTGAGAGAGCGCTACCAGCGGAACACAGAGAAGAGGGCAGTGATTCGTAACAGGTGTAACGAACTGGAGAACTCTGCAGAGAGAATCCGCATCAGTGCGAGTAGGGCATTCGAGAAAGCCCAGAAGAAGTATGAGGAGAAGATGGCACAAGTGAGACGTCGGAAGGTTGAGGCAGAAGAGGAGAGTCAACAGGCTTTCAAGCTCACTGCAGCGATGAATGAGGCAAGCTCGGAATTTGATGCAGTCGCAGATAAGTACCATTGGCAATATGGCAAACCGTCACAACCAATTGACTACATGGAGATGCAGTATCCGATGCCACACAGATTCGCATCAACTTCACGACCACACAGAGGTACTTCAGTGCATGGATCTACAAGGGAAGAAGATGAAGTTCCACCACGGAATCCAGAGACACCATTTTCCAGTTCCTTTGAGTTCAAGGATGAGAGTTTCAAGTTTGGTGAGATGAAATCCAATCTGCCAAAGTGTAAGCCTTCTCGGTTCACATTTACCCCTGGGTTTGGTGGGGAATCTTCTGAGGTGCAGACAGAAACAGAAGCCGAGGCCGAGGCCGAGACAGAATCGTCTACGAAAGAAGAAGAGCTGAAACCATGTGATTCTGCGAACTCATCGTCATCTCCTTCTGGAGACTTCACATTCAATTCCAAGGCATTTCAATCTGCCAACTTAAGGCCAACTTTCAGCTTCGAGTTCCCTAAACCATCACCTCCATCATCTTCAACAATTTCATCCACTGGCTCTTCGAAGCCATTTAAATTGTTCAACTTCTCCGGTACACAGTCAAAGGCTACCTATGTGTCTGAACAGACAAACAGCTCATCTTCCAAAGGGAGTACGTCGCCGCCAGTCTCTGCATATCAGGCATTCCAAGCGTCTTCTTCATTTGCATCTTCCTCGAGTCCTTTAGGCTCAACATCACACTCAGCATCGCATTCGACACCAGAATCAGAATCAGAATCAGAATCAGAATCAGAATCAGCGCCATCTACCGACTCAAACTCAAACTTAAAGCCAGAAGCAGTGTCACCACAAGAGTCATCACCTGGAAAGTCATCTCAGACACACGGTAAAAGTGGATCGAAAAGGTCTTTCTTTTCATTCAGCTGGTCTGCATCGCCGTCATCGGGCCCATAAAGCGTCTACAACTAGAAAGTTTATAGTGAGAGGGGAATCCATACCACCGGGAAGCAGTGTTTCCAAGGCCATATTCACACTTGATACATCTTCACCGGGTTCCTAATTCGGCAGGGTTCTCTGGGTAGCCTCATATCTACAAAATCTAACGGAAAGAAAACCCAACACACTTTGTAAAATTATAATAGAACAAACAAGTAGGTCATACGCCGAGGTCTTTAAGCTCAGCCATTTCTGGGGAGTCACTGGTCTCGATGAGCCAATCAACGTGTTTCTTGATTCTGTCACAGATCTCAGCTCTGTCGACCTTTTTCCAGTCCTCTGGGATGATCTCAGAGTCACAAGCAAGCCACTGGGAGATTCTTGATACTTTCAGTTCCCAGTCCAACGGCAACTGGTCCTTGATCTTTTCTCTTGAGCCGAATTGACGTCTGTCGTGTCCGTCAACCTCGTAATCGTTCGCCTCGAAATTCTTCAAAGCGTTAAACTTAGGAGAGTGGATGTGTAAGAACTGAACCTCCGGCTTTGACTTCCCAATGGCCTGTTCAATCTCACCCCTAAGGTTGTTGGTGTACTCCCAGTTGAGGAACAAATTGGTTCTCGAGTCTATCCCACGTTCTATGAGATACTCCTTGGCTGCGGTGTAGTACTCAAAGTCCTGTTCTGGGTCGTACTGTACCATAGTAGTGTCCTGCCATCCTCCAGCGTGATCGTACCCAAAGAGCAACGGACGCTGCTTGACAAAGTAGTAGTGTTCTTTAAAAACAGTCAAACCGGCGATGAAAGTGTCCTTGTCACCGATACCAACGGCACCTTGGCCCAGGAGCCAGTAGTAGTACTGGAATCCAAACATGTTGTAGTACACCGTAGCCATGAGCGACTTATGGTGGAGTCTTTTATTGATGGCCAACTGGCCGGCTTCGCATGTCGAGTCTGGGATTGTACCTTCCAAATCAGAGAGTTGGGATTCTGCACGCGGTGGGTTGGATTTCTCAGGCTCCACACCGTCTTTTCTCACTGGCTCGCCGATACGCACACTAGCAATGTCGTAGAAGTGTGGGGAGATCGTCTGACGCCAGAAGTCTGGCCAGATCACGTACCCAAACTCCTTGTATGGTTTGGACTCGAGGATGTAGTCCGGGTTCTTCACGGCGAGGTTGTCAGCGTCGAGCAACAACACTTCTTCGAACGTGGAGAGGAACAGACCCAGAACCTTGAGCTCGTACTTCTGCAGGTTCATGCTGTTGAAGACCTCGGACCCGACGATCTCTTCCATGATCATGCACTTGGCGTTCATCTTGGGCAGGAGAATCTCACACACGTCCTTGTCGTACTCGTCCATCGTGGTGAGCATCAGCTGCAATGGGAGCTCCGAGCCGGTCTCTCTGAGGGCCCTGATTGCCGTGAGCGCAGTGCCGAGGAAGGCACCGCCACCGATCATCACCACACCTTTGCCTTCAAACGTGTCCTTAGGGTAGTCTGTGTCGTGGATGTCCTTGGTGAGCTGGGTGTGCTTAGCCTTGAGATCTGCCAGCTGCTCGTCACTCATCTTCAAGAAGCCGTTGAGGAACTCAATGGTGAACGTTGGGTTCGGCAAGTCGATGTAAAAGTACGATGGAGCCTTGTCGTTGAGTTCCAGTTTCTCACATTCCGGTTTGTTCTTGAGGAACATATCGATGGCATTACGGAAGAATGCCACGCTGGTTGATGAACCAGCAGTATCTGGCGTCTGTATGCTCTCGCCAGTCTCACTGTTCTCCGTAGTTTCCGTAGTTTCCGCCATATCATCGACAACATCCTCTTCATCCACCAACGGCTTGATGAGAGACTTCGGCTTGGCTGACTCCTCCTTGTCGGGCTCGGAGTCGGTATCAGGAACGGCTTCTGGTTCCGCAACAGCATCCTCAACCGTCTCAGTATTGGGATTTGGAGTCGTCGGAAGTTCCAAACCTTCTGGAAGCTCGGACTCATCAGCCACTTTCTCGTTCTGCTCCAATCTCTGGGCCTCTTCATACAGCTTCTCGTCCGCAGTGCCCGATTCATCTTTCTCGGAGCCCATCCATGAGCTGGCCCAGTCAGACCACGACCCTTGTTCTTGCTCCAGTTTTAACTGCTGCTCCAGTTCTTCGCTCTGTTCAACGGCATCATCAGAGGTCTTTTGATGCAACGCGGGCTTCGAAGGGAGGAAGTACCCCACAACAATGTGGAAGGCCAGAACAAGCAGCAGAATACGCAGCACATTCTTGCGTAGCGACATGCTGCTCCCAAGACCGCCAAACACTGCCATTTCGGTGCTCTTTGCTCTTTGTTCCCGAAGCTCAGTTGTTAAGGGTCCTTTGACAGGTTTTGAGGAAAGATAACGCGCTGGCTCTTTGTTTTTTTTTTCCACTTAATCGCTTTTTTTTTTTTTTAGTTGTCTGCACACGCGTACGCCTGACTTTTTTTTTTCATTTTTTAATTCCCATTATGGCTCTCTGCTTACACTTCTCTACTGGGGCAATCTTAATAGAAACAAAACGTAGTCATGAAAGGTGGTCGTAAATAATAATGCAAGTCGTATGTCCAAAGCCACAGACAGGATTCAGCAGAGGAATCTGGTGACTCTGATCCAAAGTGGAGAGTTTCTGAGCTTCTCAGCATCCTCGGCCTCCTCTTGGGCAATGACATCGGCATCAAAGATCTTTCTACCTTTTGTAAGGTCAATCTCCTCAGCTGGGATGTACAATCTCCAGTTCTTGGTGTAGAGCTTGTGGCCAAAGTAGAACACGATAGCAACACAGATACCGAGGTAGTTCATGAAGAAGTTCTCAGCGTTTGGCTTACCGTCACCACCAATAGGCCAGAGGGCAATCCAGAACTGTGCAATCAAAATCAAAACGTTGATGATGAAGGCGTACCACGAGCCCCAGACACCTGTCTTGGCCAAGTAGCCCAACTCACCGAGGGAGTAGCCCTGGGCTTGCATAGCAGCTCTGAATCTGATATGGGACAGCACAATACCGGACCATGTCAAGATAGTGGACAAACCAGAGATGGCCAACAACCAGTTGAAAACGGTCTCCTGCTGGTCATAAGCAGCAATGAAGGAGAACAAACCACAGATAGAAGAGATAACAAGGGCTCTGAATGGTCTGCCGCTTCTGTCAATGTAGTTAAAGTACTGTGGAGCAAAGCCCTGCTCAGCCAAAGCCTGCAGAGTACGCGAGGCACAGAACAAGGCAGAGTTACCAACAGACAACACAGCCATCAAGATGACAGCGTTGACAATGTGTGGCACAACATTAACGGATGAAACTGCAATGACAAATGGCGAAGAATGGGTCTTCGAACCGGTGGAACCGAGCAAGTCGTTGTCGTTGTATGGCACAAGCAAACCAATCAAGAACAATGGAATGACAAACAAAAATACAATTCTGTAGAACACCTGCTTGGTGGCAGATGGGATAGAACGACGTGGGTTTGGTTGCTCAGCAGCGGAGAAGGCCAAGAACTCAGTGCAACCGAGAGAGAAGGCAGCAGACACAAACACAGCACAGACACCTTTGAAAGAGTTGGCGAATGCACCTGGGTTGTACCAGTACTTGGCACCAATGTAGCCTGGCTCACCACCGCCACCACACACGAGGACAACACAGAGAATGGAGAATCCCAAAATCATCAGGGTCTTACAGACGTTCAGGGCAAACTCAAACTCAGCGTAACCGTCAGAGCCGATAAAGTTGGCAATGACAATGACAACGTAGAAGATGGTCACAAATGCGTCTGAGTTGATAGAGGTGTTCCAGTATTGGATGGTCATAGAAGCGGTGACAAGCTCCAATGGCATGACACAGAGCCACTGGATACAGTAGTTCCAAGACACAGCGAAACACATTGAGGAGTCAACCAAGATGGCATTATAAGCGTTGAAACCACCGGTCAAGTCACCATAAGTGACAGCCAACTCACCAGCAGCCTCCATCACAGGGATCAACATGGAACCGACGATGATCATACCGATGATCAAACCAGCTGGACCACCTTTGTTCAATGAGGAACCGGAACCCACGAGCAAACCAGTACCAATTCCTGTGGCAACGGCAATGAGGATCAAGTGACGAATCTGGATACCTTTCTTAAGCTTCTCACCTTCGTTTCTGAGCTTTCTAATCTCGGCCTTCTCGGCATCGGAGAGCGAAGGATCAATGTCATCCTCCATTCTCTTACACGAGTCCTTCATTCTCTGCCATCTCGAACCGTTGTTCACAGAGCTGTTCAACCTCGTCTCGACATAGGCAGCACTCTCAACAGAAGACACATCTTCGGACTTTTGTCCGTTGGGCGATGTCTGAACACTCAGGTCAGCCTTTTTACCCATCTTTTTTGTATTTGTAGATAAGTAATCTGGATATGAAATTCCAAGGTTGAGGGGGGCGGATCAGTCAGACTATATATGTGAAGTCACTATGGAGTAAACCGTACGGCAGTCATACGCATGGTACTCGTACATCCCACATTATATACACACCGGCACGGCACGCCACGAAGCAGGCAAGAATGACGGGAGGGGAAAAAGGGAGACCAATGGGCAGGATCCGGCCCGTTACCTTACGTTGCACCTATAAATTATATGTTCCATGATGCGCGATGGGCGTCAGCAAAAGAAAAGAATATAGTGTGTGTGTGATCTCAAGGGAATTCAAGCGAGCACCTTTCCAGGGCTCAATTACGCACAGAACGGGCCATAATTCAATATGACCGCCGACTCTTATCTATGAGCAGAACGTGATTAACCTGTGGGGGGCCAATCAGCGTACGTCCCCCAGACGATCAGAGTGAGTCTTAGAGTTGGTTTTGGAGCCTTCTGAGGCATCAAAGTTATAAACAACGGCTGGAGTACTGGTGATGCATTTTGCGTAAAACCTCAAGGCACCAAGAGGCAAAGAAGAAAAACCCGTACGGTTTGCGCAGCACCAACGGCATCTTTTCTTGTTCTCAACGGCGCCATTATTTTCTAGTAGAAACAGTGAGAGAAGGGGCAATAAGATGTTGCTTCGCAATGCTTGAAGTGCAGCTTGGCGTAGCTTACCAAGTAGAAGACCCATCTTCAACTCTCCATTGATGAGTCAATGAGCCCAAAGCTCAAACCTATAGGGAAAAAGGACGGTTTTTTTGTGCCACTAAAGTAGACGGAACACCGCGCATGAAGCCGCATGATATGACGTGTGTGAACGCCGGAAAAACAAAGAGCGCCCCTTGGCTAGAAAAGAAACTTCGCGGCGCCCACTCTTTTTTGGAAGCCCTTTAAGGCTTTTCTCTGGGCCGTACGGTAAGGCAGTAGGTGACTTGGTGGGCCAGAAAAGCAGAAGTGCCTAAGTCTTTGAGATACACGGCACTTGGCAACGGGTTTGGTGATTGGCCAATGGTAAGCTGTTGCCATAGTTTGCAGTTATGGGCCGGGAGCAGCTTGGATTGGCATATACAAAGTGGAGAACGGAGATCCTCAGGGGCCCCCGGGGCCTTGGGGCCGCCATCTCAATTGTCAGAGCATTGCTTGATATCATCTTTAGGAGTATCCATCCATCTTGAAGATCACAGGTGATTTGCTGAAGCTGTAGCGTATATCAAGTCCACATGACCCTCCTCAGCGTTTCAGAATCAAGTGGGAGCACAAGCTGTTTATATATTCCCACAGACCAGTTAGCTCGACCAATCTCCCGAGTCAAACTATAGTAGAGTCAAACCCCAGCATGGAGGAGATACACGCTTTACGCTTCGGGAACCTCCCAGAATGTATGGATCACGGTTGGACACGGAGCTCGGCATCCCCTACATAACCACTGGTTTCGTGTTTTACTCGGCACTGGATATAGGCGGCCTCTTGGCTCCATGCCTTATAATGCAGCGTGCGAAGAGCAGAGCCATATATGGGTTATAACAATTATGCCTATAGGTCTACCAACTTCCAAGTGTGCCGTGCCAGATATATCGTATATCGTACTTTGTTTAAACTGTCTAACATCACCACTAGACAACGCTCAAATCACCAAAGAATGACACCTTCACCGCAATGATCAAACCAAAGTGAGCCAATGCCAATACACCACACAGAATCATGCCCAGTTTCTCGTTGCCAATTGCCATCCCAGAGTTCTTCATCACTGGGAATACTCTACTCAGAATTGAGGCACCACTGGCAACACCACCGATCAACACACTGATCCATTTCAAAGTGTTACTCAAGAACGAGTGGTTGGCGAGGAATCCTCTTAGAATGCTGAGAATGGCCGCTGGCACCCATGCGGAGTTGGCATAACCATATATGGAGATCAGCTTACTCAATGGCAGTAACATCGTCAGCTTGAAGTAGTATGCCGTGACGAAGTGGAACACCAATGGAATCAAAAAGGTATAGCCATACAATAGCGTAATGGCACCCGTCAACAAACTAAAGTTGTACTGGTACTTCGAGTCACCACCGATGAACCAACTGACCAGCAGACTTGAGCATGTGTTGGCAAAGAACAGCACAAAGATCACAGTAGCAGTGATCCAAATCGGACCGTACATATCTCCCAACTCCTGTTCTGTCTCATCATCTGCAAATTTCACAAAGTTGAAAGAGCTAACAACTCTCCCCAAGAACTCAGATGTGTTGATGTTGAAGTACCGTCTGTAATGGTTCAGTGAAGTGTACCCACCATCGAAATTAGTAGACATCTTAGGCCCATTGATATTATTAGACTGAACACTTTGTAGTGGTTGTGCTGAGATATCGAAATCGTCAGGCGGAATGTATGCCTGTGCTCCCATCGCTTCTCTTTGTTAGTAAAACATTCCTCAGCAATTGAAATCACACTCAAAAAAAAAATCAACTCACCATTCAGATTGTTCGTTGACAGGTTGTTATCATCTTCAAGCCAGTTCTCTGTCTAGATCTGTTAGTACCATTGCCGCTATATTCTCTTCACCCCCCGCTATTCCCACTACAAACTCACATCATCTACCAGATTGTCACTATCCTTTGCCATTGCTCACCAAAAAGTGTCCCTTTTATACACTGGGAAACACACAAAATAGAACAGGCCTATGTGGCACTCACTACATAAAGCCTCTTTCACTTTTTCCAACCTATCACCAAACCAGCCACAGGCCACATGTGCGCGCGAAAATTTCCTAATACGCTCTACAAGGGTTTAATTCCGTACAATCTCATTTACATTTTAAGTCACTCATATCCGTCCAAGATCGGAGAATCACCCAGGCCGACGGTGTAGTACCCCACTGCAGCATCCTTCGATGAGCTGCTCTCTGTTGTCGCCCCCACAAGCTTTTCCAAAGTCTCCACCTCATCATCAGAAGTCCCTCCGAAGGGCGCACCCATCTTCTTGAGGAAAGGACTCGATTGGCCCGTGAAGAACTTTGCTGGTGATCCTGGCTGTGAAGGTTGTTGTAACGGCTGATGAACATGTGTCTTTGTCGCAGCAGTGCTGGACGAAGCACTGCCAGGTGGTGGGAGCCTCAAGTTGCTTCCATCAAGTGAAAGTCTCAACGTGCTCAGTCTAGACTTTCCCTCAGCAAGTGCTCTGTGGCTGTCAGACTGGGTCCATCTAGAAGCTGCTGGTGAACTTGAGCGTGCTGCTTTGTGTGCTTCTGGCGACTGCGAACGCAATGTGCTCATTGGTGAGCTTCTGACAATGGTCAGAGCGTTATCCTCCTCCTCTTCTTCATCTTCATCTTCATCTTCTTCCTTGTCCTCATCAACCAACAAGGGACCTAATCTCTGTGCCTGTATCTCTTCCCGAAGCTCATTTCCTTCATTGGACTTGTCACTGCTATCGTCAGTGTTGGTGGGGTTTTTCTTCTTCCATGTACCTTCAAAGATCCGTTCAATCTCCTCTTCACTTTTACCAAAAGTCTCTGGAAACCATATGCTGATTACCACAGCACCACTCAAACTGAAACACCCAAACACAATAAAAGTTACCCATTTCAAATTTGCGAGAGACAAAGGTGCCATGAAAGTCAAAAGGAAATTGAATCCCCAAGAAACAGCCATACAAAATGCACAGCCTTTCAGTTTGGCTCTTGCTGGAAAGATCTCATTGGTATACAACCACGCGGCACATGAGAGAGTAGAGGCAAAGATCGCAACAAAGAGGAAACACAACGCTAATGTGATGGAACCTGCGGAACCTGAAACTTCCCAAACAACACTCTCATTTCCCCCCACGGGTGGAACTTCGTGGCCATAATACCCCATCACACCACCAACAGCAATGATACACACACCTAAGCACAGGGATCCATACACAAGCACATCTTTACGTCTCATCTTGCCCAACCACATGATGGGGATAATGGTGAACAAAACGTTGACCACATACTGGATTGATGCTGCCAATATCTTGACATCTCCTCGCAACCCCACCATCTCACAGATGAACACCAAGTAGTACATCAACACACCGATCCCACTCAATTGCACAAGCGACTGAGTGAGCACACCAGTAAGCAAGTGTGGTCTTAACGGTGCTGCAAACAAGTCTCCAAACCCACAACGATGGGCCTCACCTTCGAATCTGTCAAACGCCTCGTTGATGTTGTTCAAGTTTCTAGCAGATTCAGTGTCACCGAGGACTGTGCAGTCTGTAGATCCACTCTCTTGCTGCTGCTGTTGCTGCTGTCCTCCTGGTACAAAGTCTTGTAATGGGATAACATCAGTCCCGGCACCACCATTATTAACTTGTCTTCTTCTTCTTCTCTGCTGTGACTTGGGCTTCAACTTCTCCGAAATAACCAGCGAGGCATCCCAAAGTCCCCTCGAGGCAAGCCACTTGGGAGACTCTGGTAAGAACCAAGTGCAGACAAACAACGCGGCTCCCGGGGTGGCCTCAATGGTCCAGGCAAGACGGAAGGACATGTCGTCATCAAGGAAATCACAGAAGAAGGACAAGTAGAACATAAACATGATACCCCATGTCAAGGACCACTGCATGACCGATGTCCCCAATCCTCTTCTCTCCTTTGGGGTTACTTCCAAGAGATACACAGACAAGATCAGTGAGAGTAAACCAACGGCCATTCCCTTGGTCGATCTTCCAGCAATCAAGACCCAGATGTTCATGGAAAACACAGAGATTATCGACCCAATACACCACAATAAAGCTGCTGAACGAAGCGTGATAACACGACCCCACTTGTCAGAAACGTGTCCAGCGATCCAACAGCCAACTGCAGAATGTTAGTACTTTTATATGACTTGACTTTTGTGAGTTCGTCACTTACAAAAGGCAGCAGCGGGGTTCGAGCCTCCGAGGATCCCTTGGTACACTGGATGTGGGTAGTCGAAGTAGTCCATAAAGACATCTGAACCAATAAATACCGCTAATGACGTGGTTTCAAGACCCAACATGAGACCTCCAAGGGCCACAATAAGTAAGATGCCTGTGGGATGGTAGACTTTTGCCAGCATTCTCTTTTGACAATCTGTTGAAACTTGATGATTTGGGTAGCCAACTTGTTAGCAAACTCTACAAAATTTGAACTTCACGGCGCTCTTTTTTGTACCACAGATCCAAGCAGGTTTTTGTGTCACTTAGAAAAGATCTATATGTCGGAGTGCTCCTATCGTACGGAATTCCGCTATTGATCCTCCCCAGAGAGCCGCGAAAACGCGAACTCGTTTGCTAGATGGCAGACACAGGCAAAAAATGGCAAGATTCCCGCACGGTAAGGGCACTACTAGGGACATGCTTCTCTTCCTAGGACTGAAAAATTCAGCTCTCGAGATCGACCGAACCAGGATAAGACATGCTTTAAAACTTTATCTCTAAAGTCTTCAGCTTTCTTTGATATACCCACACGCGATGTCCGGTGTTATGAAGAACCTGTGGACACGCACAGCGCGTCCTACGGGGCTGCTGGGTGTTGCTTCCCACGCGAGACGACAACTCCACCAGTCTTGTGTGAGACGTACGTATGAGGAGGAAAAGGTCTCGATCGATAAGATTTTGGAGACCCTACCAGCTGAGGATCAGAAAAGAGCCTCGAGAATGCGTAACATTGGTATCTCCGCTCATATTGACTCCGGTAAGACCACGTTCACCGAGCGTGTTCTTTTCTACACTGGTAGAATTAAAGCCATCCACGACGTTAGAGGCCGTGATGGTGTTGGTGCCAAGATGGACTCCATGGACTTGGAGAGAGAAAAGGGTATTACCATCCAGTCCGCTGCCACTTACTGCTCCTGGAACAGAGACAACGAAGACTACCACTTCAACTTGATTGACACCCCAGGTCATATTGACTTTACCATTGAGGTCGAGAGAGCCCTGAGAGTGTTGGACGGTGCTGTGTTGGTTGTGTGCGCTGTGTCCGGTGTACAGTCGCAGACCGTTACTGTGGACCGTCAGATGCGTCGTTACAACGTGCCAAGAGTTACTTTCATCAACAAGATGGACAGAATGGGCGCCGACCCATTCAGAGCCATCCAGCAGATTAACGAGAAACTCAAGACACCAGCTGCCGCCATCCAGGTGCCAATTGGTGCTGAGTCCGAGTTAAAGGGTGTTGTGAACATCATTGACAGAGTTGCTCTTTACAACGAGGGCTCTCAAGGTGAGGCTATCAAGACTGATGAAGTGCCAGCTGACTTGAAGGACCTTGTGGAGGAGAAGAGAGCCCTTCTGATTGAGACTCTTGCCGATGTCGACGATGAGATCGCCGAGTTGTTTTTGGACGAGCAGGAACCCTCTTCCGAGCAGATCAAGGATGCCATCAGAAGAGCCACCATTGCTAGAAAGTTCACCCCAGTGCTCATGGGCTCCGCCTTGGCCAACAAGGGTGTACAGCCAGTGTTAGACGCCGTTTGTGACTACTTGCCAAACCCATCTGAGATCCTGAACAAGGGTCTCGATGTGAAGAACGACGAGGCTTCTGTTGAGCTGATCCCATCCTCGAAGGAACCATTTGTCGGTCTGGCTTTCAAGCTGGAAGAGGGTAAGTATGGCCAGTTGACGTATCTCCGTGTGTACCAAGGTCGTTTGAAGAAGGGTGGTTACATCACCAACGTGAAGTCAGGAAAGAAGGTCAAGGTCGCCCGTCTTGTGCGTATGCACTCTGAGGAAATGGAGGATGTTGACGAGATTGGTCCAGGTGAGATCTGTGCCACTTTTGGTATTGACTGTGCTTCTGGTGACACTTTCTCCGATGGTACCACGCAGATTGCCATGTCTTCTATGTATGTCCCAGACGCTGTCATTTCTCTTTCTATCACCCCTAAGAACACCAAGGACGTTACCAACTTCTCCAAGGCAGTGAACAGATTCCAGAAAGAGGACCCTACGTTCAGAGTCAACTATGATGCTGAGTCCAAGGAGACTGTTATCTCCGGTATGGGCGAGTTGCACTTGGAGATCTACGTCGAGCGTATGAAGCGTGAGTACAACGTCGAGTGTACTACCGGTAAGCCACAAGTCTCCTACCGTGAGGCCATTACTGTTCCAGCTGACTTTGACTACGCACACAAGAAGCAGTCTGGTGGTGCTGGTCAGTTCGCCAAGGTTGCCGGTAAGATGTCCCCAGTCGAGGGTGAGAACCACTTTGAGACCCAGATTGTCGGTGGTAAAATCCCAGAGAAGTTCTTGCTTGCCTGTCGTAAGGGTTTCGAGGAGGCCATCGAGAAGGGTCCTCTTATTGGCCACAAAGTCTTGGGAGTCTCTATGCTCATCAACGATGGTCAGGTGCACGTTGTCGACTCCAACGAATTGGCTTTCAGAACTGCGACGTTGGCTGCCTTCAAGCAGGGCTTCATGAAGGCCAACCCAGTGATCTTGGAGCCTATCATGAACGTTGATGTCACTGCGCCAAACGAGTTCCAGGGTAACGTGATCGCTCTGCTGAACAAGGTCACCGCTATCATCCAGGACACCGAGAACGGCCAGGAGGAGTTCACTATTACCGCCGAGTGTCCTCTGAACCAGATGTTCGGTTTCGCCACATCACTCAGAGCTGCTACGCAGGGTAAGGGGGAGTTCTCTTTGGAGTTCAAACACTACGCCCAGGCTCCAGCACACCTTCAGAAGGAGCTCATGGCTGAGCACCAGAAGAAGCTCCAGGAGGAGAAGAAGTAGTCTCGTCTCCAGTGTATATAAAACCTGTAAATATCCGATATTCAACATAGAATTATGATTTAGAATGAACTCTCTGTTTGCAGAGTCGTAGTCCACTGGTTATTATGTCCGAATTGGGAAGAGGTTCCAGGGCTCGTAACCGCGCGATGGAAGAGTTGCAAGTTGATGTCATTACTAGGAAACTATCAGCAAAATTCCAATCCAATGCTGTGAAGGACACCATCTCAAAGCCAATGGAGATTCTGGACGAAGACCTGCGGCAATTGGAACTGCTGTTGGATGATGTGAGCCGACAGCCGTGGAAACTCCCCGAGGCAGAGGGAGGTGCAAACAGAGATGTGAACGATGAGAATGACGATTGTGCGCTTCTACGACAGACCTTGGCCTGCAGCATGATTGTGAAAAGAATCCACAGGATGAGATACTCTGTTAGTAAGCCACTGAAGGGACTGGAAGACCAGAAGTCCAAAAATGATGGTTTCTTCATGACTAAGGAGATGTTGAGGGAGCTTAACCCACCGGACCCAGACTCTTTCGGGTCGCAGGATCTGGACGAGTTTGACGACGATCTGATCAGATTAACCACTAATAATGGTGGAGATACCAAAGAGGAGTCCATGGAGCCACAGTACACAGAAATAGAAGACAGATCGGCCCCAGAATTGGAGGAAATTGCGGTGTTTGTGCATGATTCTGCCATCACTGTGGCTAACGGGTCTACTTTCAAACTACCGTGTTCCATCCGTTCCTCTAATGTTCTCAAGGGGATGGCACTGGATGATGACAACAGAGACGAGGACAGTCTCTTGATTACGCTGAGGACGCGATTACTGCTTCTCATACGATTCTTCCTCGTAGATGGAGAAGTCAAGCCTTATGTCGTACAATGGTGGAGGACATCACACATTGAGAAACAACTACCACAGCTGGAGGATATTGGGAGGGAGATACTGACACATAATTCCGGAAAGGCCATTGCTGTGACTGCAATGGAGAACAAGATCAGATTGTACTACGTGACGGAGAGCCCGAGGGGTGCAATGTTGGACAAGCTCTACAACTTGTCGTTTGACGGTACTATTCTCCATACGTGCTTTCTGGAGCCCCTGGAGGGAATCCCGGATAGCTCTCATGCTATGCTGTGCTCTCTGATGGTCACCTCTGGCAGAAGGTACCTACTACGTTTGTTTGAGTGGTGGATCGACGAGGCTCGAATCAGTGAGCACACACCACTGTTGCTACCTAACCACTTTGAAGTACCAGTACTTACATTGCCATTTAAACAGTCCATGTTCATGGTGATGGAGTCGATGATTGTACTGGTGGGTATAAATAACATCTTTTCGGTGGATTACAACTTTGTTCATACGGAATTCCATGGTGCGTTCCCTGTGAGTTATTACAGATCTGCGACAGCGATCATTGCAGACTCCCCGGAGAATGAAGTGCTCATCTCCACAGAGGACGGCACTATCTATTCAGTGGTGGTCTATGACACAATCATTCACGTGAGGCCCATTCTGAGAGTACCCAAGATCAACAAGTTCACACTGGAGAAGAGAGAAGATGGATATCATTTGACGTATACAAGTAACGTGACAGGGAGCAAGTATATTATATTTGAGGACATACACCACGACAAATTAGCCAACGACAAGATTGAGCCGAGTGTGGGCGAGATTGTCACTCGTTGGGACAACTGGGCACCTCTGTGGGACTGCGAAGTGATGGAGGCCCGAGACGGGACACAAGAGCTATGGATGCTTCACGGTGGTGGTTCACTGTCTCGACTTAAGAACGGACTTCCGGCGTGGAAGGAGATTACCGATACTTCTTTGAAGTCTGCACTCTCGGTATACTGTCACACATCACATGGAGATCTGTACTTCGTAGTGGTGTTTGCTGACAAGACATTTGTACTGAACTACCAAGAAGGCGTATTAGTCAACGTCTCTGATTCCGGAATGGACCTGGCAAAGAGAACACTGAACATTTCAAGTCTTGGTGACTTTTGCTTCCAAGTCACTGAGGATTCCATTGTGGTCTCAGGATTTAACAACGAAGAAATGGTGTTGGTGAAGGACATGGACCGCCCGATTGTGTACGCTGACTGTTTTGAGAACGTCATCGTGACGCTGGAAGAGGATTCTGATGGCTCTATGGCTAAAAGTGTCGTGTGCTTGTACCAGGTTGCTGATGATATCCTACAAATTACTGATGAGCTGGTCTTAGACCACGATGCCAACTTTGTGAAGCTTATCTTTTATGAGGATTCATTGCTTGTAATTACGGGGCACGCCAGTTGTATTTCACTATACAAAAGGAATGCGGACTGCTTTTCACTCATCTATGATTTATCACTCGACTTCACAGAGACACATGACCTCATCGCTGCTGACAACGTCATATACATCAGTTCCAGAGCTGGGGAATACGCAGGGTACGCGATCTCTGGAACATTGGACAATTTGTCTCTTACCAAACAGTTCTCTTTCCAACTCACTGAGTCTCCTATTGAGTTCTCAATGTGCTCCGACCACCTATTGCTAGTATCACGAGGTGTCTACAAACTTCCATTTGGAACCAAACATGCCATTCCAGTAGTCTTTGATGGGCGTGATAAAGAAGTCTACTCCGTTTCGGCAATCAATGACACTTCGTACGCTATGATAAGAGAAGATGGACTCTCTGTTGTTTCTTTAGGATCCACCGAAAGAGCAGTGCTCAAGAGTATTAAACTACCAGCTGTGCCACGCAGGATGAAGTACATCGCACATCTCGGTGTGTTTGCCATATTGTCAGAGAGGGATATTCTGTTCACCAACAGACATTCTAAGCTGGAAGTACGTCCCTTTAGTAGGAAGGAAGATAGTCCAACACTATTTGGTGATAACAAGCCCAACTGTTTGTCTGAGTGGTGCGTCCCCTCTGCAAAGAAGAAGTTCCGGAACTTACTCGTCGGATGCTCCAATAAGACTGGTGGGTGCATCAAAGTGTTACACCTTCAATTGACTGTTGTTAGAGGACAGGGTTCTATTGTGGAAGTCTATGAACTGTTCAGTATGAACACTGAGGGTGCAGTGCTGTGTATGACCCAGTTGGAAGATCACTCCATCTTGTATTCCAGTGGCGCATCTTTGTTCAACTGTTCTTACGAAGTCGAGCAGAAGAAAATGTCCACCCCAACTACAATACACACTTTTGGATCGCTGGTGATGGGGATTGAGGTCAGTGGATTACAAATTATCATCACTACAGCCTCATCAGGTGTTTACTTTGCGGAACTGGACAATGGTACACTGACGAATATTCAGTGCGATCTAACGCAGAGACAAGCAAGCAACTCCGTGATCCTGGACAAGACGCACTCGGTGACAACGTCTAAGAACGAACCATTCATCGCACTGAATCACAGTACAAAGTCACATACCGCTGTCTCATACTGTGGATACGTCCCGAGGCTACTAAAATGCCAACTGGCACCTCTTTGGTACACTGAGAGAGACACGTCATTAAAAAGATTCATTGCATATGGAATGGGCGGCGACATCGAGCTATACACAGTGGTGGACAAACATCGTATGCAGGAGTTCTATCTTGGTGGGGATACCATCTTACCGCAGTGTGTCACGGAAAAGGGATTGTGGGAGATGGAAAACGGCCCTTGGTTCGAGTACAGAGATTTCAACGTGTTTCAGCGACACCGTTTCAACGACAAGCTCCCACAGAGCATGGAACATCTGCTCGAAGCCGTCTTTTTGTAGTTGGTCTCCCCCCACATGTATAGAGAATAGGATGTTCTCACTTCTCCTCGCCGTACTGCTTCTTGATCTTGTCGAGTAGGTTGTTGATTCTTGGCCCCATCAGCGGTTGCCCCGTTCTCGTTCGCTCAGCGAGCTTTTCTTTCTTTCTTTCTCTCTCCTTGCGCTTCTGCTCAGTGATTTTGAGTCTTTCCTGTTTCTCCTTCTCTCTTTGTTCCTGTGATGTCTTCTTTCTCTCCTTGGCCAGTTTTTGACGGTCCTGGAATGTCAACTGTGTCTTCTTCTTCTCCTGCTCTTGTTCTCTGACGGATGTGCGCTCAGGAAGAGACTCACCAGACTTTTCCAGCTCTTTGAAGTACTTCTTTTTGAGCCTGGCCTTGTGTACAAGTGCCTGCTTAATCTCTCTATCTGTTGGAGGAGTTAGTACTGGATATCGCTGAAAGAGAAATGATATAAACAAACGTACTTTTAGACTCCCTACGGTCAATGTAGGGATTCTTCTTCTGGAACTTCCCCCTCTTGTCGTTGAAAGCCATCTTTATCTCCAACTAGCCATCAATCAATTACATTGAAGATCTGAGAGCTCATCTCACATAGAAAATTTAACGCGCGCGCGTGCCTGCTGGTACTTGTATTATAAGTCGGAAATCTCACTTCCGAGGGCTTCTCGATGCTGGAAGCGGAAGTGTTAGTGAAAAATCTATGGTGCTATGGTGCTTTAGAAGAGATATATAAACAGAATTTCTTGAGGCAGCTTACATTCCCATCCGGTGAATACAGAGCTCTGGAGGAGAATAGGAGGGCATTATTGGAGATCTTTTGTGAAATTGTGGGAGACAACTATAGAGAAACGTGGTCGGACAAATATATACAAGAAAGAATCATCTCACAAATCACACATGAGTTTCTTACTCCCCGAGGCCACTGTGTTGACGGCGAGCCGACAGGAGATGATCCAATGGGCAGTTGATAACTACGGTAGGACCGTGAGCCGGCGGATCTTACAATCGTCATTCATACCGAGGGCATTGCCCACGCTAATGACACCCTCGTGGTTTACACTTGGTGAACAGCACAAGATCAGAATGCCATATGCAATGACGAGGAGGACACATACACAGACAGAAGTAACTTCTTCTTCCTCCTCACTATCTTCCTTCCTGGACAAGCCGTCCAAGACCAGAGACGACATTGACACGATACGAGATCTTCTGGCTCGGGAGAAGCCCGAAACAGAGGATAGACAAAGGGCATTACTACTACTCCTAAAGATGAAGAGACACCAATGGGTGTATGATCTATTGTTCCAAGGAGACAAGGACCTCAGGGATATGTCATTGTTCATCAGCTCATTGGCATTGCTTAAGAAAATGGAAAAGGTTACACAGCATTTACAAACAATCGAGACACAACAGAGAGACAAGCTTCTATTTTACATAATGACGGACTTGATGAACACAGTGGGCAAACCATTGACTGGGTTGACAGTGTGGATCCACGCGGTGCTGATTGATTACCCAAATATGAAGCTTGTCCATCAAAGGAACAGTAAGCCGTTGATGGCACTTCTTCTGGGACTCATGGAGAGACTTAATGGGCCAGTACTCCTTATTAAAGCTGCATTTGAAGTGTTGCAAACAGAAGAGCAAAAACAGTGGTTCCTACACAACTTGTCGTTTGGTTACTTCAAACTTTCACAGCCACATAATATCGTCAAAGTATGGCAGAATGCACCACTAGAACTCAGAACACCGACAATGCTATCAAACACTCTTCGGGCGTTGATCTCACTCAAGCAGTACGCGCCAGCGGTGAATCTCTACTTTGAGAATAAACCTCTACGGAGCGACAAGATGAAGAAGGACCTTCTGCCTGCAGTGTTGATGACCATGGATAGCAACAGATCTTTCCAGGTATTGCAAGATCAGGTGAAGGCAGGTGTCTTTAGAGACAACGAGGTCATAAGGATCCTTGAGAAGCTGTTTTACACCAATCAGGTGGCCAGGTTCGACACCGTTGCTGAGCTTCACATTCAGAGAGTCGGCTTGGAGAAACTGCTCCCAAAAGTTCACGTGTTGTTGATGAAGAGAGGCCTGCTCAAGTCGGACAGCACCACGTTCTACGACCACCTGAAGCTTCTATATGCCAGGGGGTCCAAGCATATGCACGTCACCTTCAAGCTACTGTTCAGTCAAATGGAGAAGCAAGGTCAAATTGATGATGCCATGGCACTGCTGGAAGGTCTTGTGAGAAGACGCAACACTTTACACATTGAGTACTTCACGAGCTTGGTGAGGATCATTGAGAAATCCCGAGACTTGTCCCATCTGCCCAAAATCATCCACCTGATGCGCCGGTTCAAAGTGCAGCCGGACTTGGAGTTTGAGAAGGCACTGGTGCTGCTGCACTATGGCAACAAGGATTACGACGAAGTACTGAGACTGTTCCATGGCTCTGATAAATTACATACGCATGTTCCAACGATGATAATGGTAATGAAGAGTTATCTGTTCCAGAAGAAGCCTCAGGAGGCAAGTCAGATGTTTAAGAAGATCTCATCATGGAAGATCAGCAAGGACGCTAAGCTCATCTACTTGGCCAAGCTGGAATTCTACGCATTCCAAGGCAATTTCCTCAGAGCACTCGGTGTTATGGCTCAGATGGAGAAAGAAGGTGTGCCGTTGACCAGTAGGCACTACTTGGCACTAATTAAGGGATACAACCGGTATAAGAAGTTTGATGACGCGATTGTGGTGTTCAATCTTGCCCTTGGTGATGGTGAGCGTCCCCTGGACAGTTCTCTGTATCATCAGTTTGTCATTGCAATGGTGAGAACCGGGATGCTGAACGAGGGTAACTTGGAGAACCCGACCGCTGCAGTGGAGGAGATTCTAACGAAGCACGGTAACAAACAGCTGCCGATTACTGGAAAGCTCAAGTTCAAGACTGTGAAGCCACTGGTGAGAAAGTTGATTGCAAAGTATAACGCAGATGAGGCGTTTAGAATCATGCAAGGTTTCACCGAGGTTGAGCCAACGTTCGATGTCAACAGAAACTTGAACTTCATGAGACACGAGATGTTGCTGTTTGCATCCCAAAAGAACTGGGAGTCCTTTGAGATCGTTTTTGAGAACTTCCAGCAAAGGCTTAGAGAGCAAGTCAATGAGGATGGTACTGCGCCTAAGCTATTGAAGAAGGTGTACAACTCTGTCATTGAAGTGATATACCAATACTTTGCGGCAATGAAGCGTGTACCTGAGTTCTCCAGTATGTTCCAGGACCTGCTTTTTGTGCATGGGTTCACTTTTGAGAACAGCAAGCTCAACTGGGTGACTCGTCAACTGATGAGACGGTCCGTGACACTCCATGACGCATTGAATATTATTGAAAACAAATCTATGGGTGGTCATATTGCCAAGATCCTCGCCAGAACTGAGAAGACTCGCAACAGAAGACTCGGACTCAAAGTGATACCATTCGCCTATAAGGGCCGCATACTCAGACCACATCTAGCGTTGGGTTACATCACTGAGAAGCAGCTCTCTGGTACCCTATACATGCACTTGATGAACAGTGCGAGAAGAAACAAGAAGCCATTGCACGCACAGGTAAACTACTACGCCCAGAAGTACCCGAAGATCATGAAGCATTTGAATGGCTTGAATGACAGACTCAAGAGAAGAGAACGCGCATTAAAGAGGAAAGAAGAGGAGAAGCTGAAGATAGAGAAAGATAACAATGCTACTACGACGACCGAATGATAATTTGTTTTTTTTTGCACGCACCATATGCATTTCACATACGTGGGTTGTTCTGTTGGACCCCCCTCCACTCTGTACATATATTTTCATTGGAGGGTATAACAGAGCCACACTTTGTATATCAACTTAATGTTATGTCTTTAGATCATGAGCTGGTTGTAGTTTTTTTTTTTTTTTTTTTTTTTGCAATGTTGATGAATTAATTAGAAGTTGACCTTGACCTGAGAGTGCCCCTACCACGGGATCTGCCGGGGCGCCGAACGAAAGCAGCTCCTTATCTACATATGTATATATAAAGACCCTTGAGTGATCCAAACATTATTTGGCACTACAATTCTATAAGTGTTTACAACTCCTCCCCCGCCGAGGAAATAGAGATGAACCAGAGAATAAGACTGATGCAGCTGCTCATTATCAACCCGAACTCTTCCAAATCCGTAACAGACAATCTCGAGGAGATCCTCCCGGTTCCCCCACAGTCACAGTTGACATTCTATACGGGTCCAAGTGATGCTCCACCAGAGATTGATGGACCTGAGACTTCAAAGTCATCTTGTGAGACTTGCTTAAGGGATATCAAAGAAAAACAATTGGCTGGGAAATACGATGGATACCTCGTGTGTTGTTATTCTGACCACCCATTGATCTATGAACTACGCAAGTTGACAAATCAGCCAGTGCTGGGTATCTTCCAAGCTAGCACGACGTATGCAATGACACGCTCACCTGAGAAGTTTGGTATTCTCACTTCAACAAAGTCATGGGAACCAATCTTGGATGAGGCAGTGGAAGCATTCTTTGGTGGTGTGAAGATCCCATTGTTTACAGGGACTATTGCTTCTGATGTCAATGTCTTGGGGTTATCGGATCCTGAGAATTTTAAAAAATTGGTGAAGAAAACTAACAAATGTGTTGAAGCCGGTGCTAAGACCATTCTGTTGGGATGTGCTGGTCTCTCTGGCCTGGAAGGCCGCCTAATGGATGCCATCCCAGACGTGAAGATCGTTGACAGTGTGAAACTCGGGGTTGAACTGCTGTACTCTTTGGTGAGAATGGACTAATCAAATTAAAAGAAGAAGACGACCGATCCGATTATGCGAATGTGGCCGTACGGGTAGTGTGTACTGCGAGTGTGCTTTTTTTTGTTAGTAATCCATTGTTATCTTGACAAAAATCCGCCAGATGAGCTGACCGGTGACCGCAACTCTAATACCTTTTGTAGTGAGCTTCAATCTGCATATATCGGACTTAACATTTTTGCTCCGGCTGAAAGTCCCATAATCTCCATGATATTTGTTAGGCGGATTTAAAGCTTTGCGGCCGAAGTCTCCGAGCTTCGGAGCTTACAGCTTCGGAGCTCACCAGCTTTTTTTTGAAAAGAGTTTCTGTTATATGTGGAGTAGGAAGATTGATTACTGAGAAGTTCGATGTGGACACATATTGTATTAATAACCCCCATATTCTATAAGATAAAGCGAGTAACTAAAAAGCTTCTGTCTATGATTTATAATGGGATTTCATTGGAAGCTCGCCTAATGCACCACCCATAGCTGAGTTTGGTTAGCCGCGGTTATGTATATATAAGAAACTGTACGGGGCCGTGGTGCATACATATATATAAAGAGCTGCGAGGACCCTGGAAGTACAAATTTTACATGTTTTTGTTTAATTGATTCTTCTAAGTGTGTTTTTTTTGTCCTATCCAACCAACACACATACAAGTTTCAGATCAAGAATCCACTGAAACTGAACAAAAAGACAGAGTCAAGACTATATATATCACTTCCTTTGGATGGCAAACAATTGATAATCACACAGTATGCTTACCACCGCTGCGAGTGCCCCTACACAAACCCGCTCATCTATTCAAAGACTGCTTTCAGCACACACAAAGATCATCAAAGCCATTGTACAACCGCATCCTTTTGGAGCATTAAGAGATTTGTTTATCGGGTCGTCAACCACTACGAAGAAGCTCGATGACCTTGACGAAGACAATGATGAATCACATAGATCGTCCAAGACTTTTGGTGAGTCGATACACAACAAGTCTGAACTACAAACGAAGCATATTAAAGTGATCACACGTCAGGACATCATCAATGGGAAGTACGATTTGGATCATCCTCCATCAACGTCTCCAACCAATACAAGCCATAAGCACCACAAAAGACGTGGTAAGCTTTCACAACGGTCCCATTCACAGCCTCATCCTCATTCCCACTCATCTGCAACAGTGTTGTCACATGAGACTCGAAGAAGAAGAGGAGATACATCACCTTCAGCAGCGCTGAAGCACAGACCGCATTCGCATCAAGATAACTACTTCCTCGTGCCAGAGAGAATTGGCTTGTCAGAGACACAGCTCACAGCGGACTCATCTCGTATACATCATAAGTTCAACGGTGTGGATGACTCCACTGCGCTACTATCTGTACCATTGCAGAAGTACACTACCAGAGAGAGTGAACTGAGTGTACTGACCACTAACTGACTACTATATGCATGCGTCTATGTATTACGTATCAATACTTCACATAATGAACAGCTAATGAATATATGACAACGAAATCACTATTTAATAACTGATCTGCATATAGGGTTTATATAAAGGCGACGTATAGACGAACGACTTACAATATATGAATTCTGCATATTGAAAGTAATGAGCCTCGGTAACTATTTCCTGCCTCTGTGCTTTAATTATAACTGCTTGAAATTCTCTCTCTCTCTCTATATATATTATATGGCACTCGCATCCATAGAGTCCTTTAAAACCGCATCGGTTCGACCCCTGTGCAAATGAAATAACCCCCACATGCAAACCTAATAACATCATACCAAAGAATAACAAACGAATGAAGAAAAAAAGAATGCTGCATACGGCCGTAAGATTATGTTTGTGCCATGCCCACAATGTTGCGCTGACCGATGGCTTTTCTGCCTTTTCTTTTTTTTTGGGGGAGCTCGGGTTTATGGCCCCCCGGAAGTCTACTAAATGTGGCCTCGGATTACCTTTCACTGATCGCGAAATTGGGGGAGGTGGATCTTTATTTACCGAACTGTACCGTCCATCCATTATAGTATAGTGCCTTATTTATACTATTAATTCATTGACACTTCATACAGTTAGGATGTTCTCCATCTATCAGAGAGGCCAGAAGGTGCTTAATTACTCGCTGACGCTAGTGGGTGTCATCTCTGTCTTCATTGCCCTCTCGTCATGGGGACAACTCTATAACAATGATGCGTGGTCATTACCAGCTGTATTGAACAACGTGCAACCGTGAGTCTATTTTTTTTCCTTTCATACCATACAATGTGTGGGTTCACAAGTTAACAATTCTCAGTTCTGCCACCGTCAAGTTCAGCAGAAGATATGGCTCTGCCAAGGGTGGTGCCAAGGAGAACAACAAGCTCATATTTGATCTCGATGCAGACCTGACACCGTTATTCAACTGGAACACAAAGCAAGTGTTTGTCTACCTTACTGCCGAGTACCCTGGGAAGTCTGAAGGGTCATCGAATAAAGTGACGTATTGGGATAAGATCATAACAACAAAGGACAGGGCTAACTTGTCATTGACCAACGAGCGTTCCAAGTACTCCGTTTGGGATGTTGAAGAGACTTTCAGAAACAGAGAGGCCACTGTGAAGCTAGAGTGGAACATTCAGCCATACGTGGGCCCATTGGTGTTTGGATCAACAGAAGGTGAAACCACCATTGTGTTCCCTGATCCACCATCAATTGAGCAGATGCAGGAGGAAAAAGCACAGAGAAAGAAAGATAGGGCTAAGAACAAGCAGCATTGATGAGTTCAACTCGCTGATGATAGATAATAAACACGCTGTCAGTCTAATATAGTTTACGTAGGACCATTAGCTTGTCAGAGTGTTGATGTAAAATCAAGCAAGGCGCGCTAAAAAAGTAGGACAACAACAACAGACGCGTATGTACATTGGATCATCAACACATTGTTTTGAAAAACGTGAAACTCACAAACGCATTTTTACAAGAATTGCAAACGGGCGGCTGAGCTCAGAAGCAGACAAATCAGACCAGATAATGGACAGGAGGAACTCACTGCGAGGTGGGTCACCCTTGAAGTCGCCAGAGCGAGCGCCCTTTGCAGAGCAGTCAACAGCGGACTTGATCAGCGGTGTATCAAGACTACGAATCCACGGCGCTTCACCTACACGTGAACAGAATCCACCTCAATGGGAGTCTACGGCAAGCTATTTGAATGTTGACTTAGCACAGCTAGGCCGCCAGCCCAAAGTGGCGACCAAAGACGATGGCCCACCGTTCAATGTTTCAGAGTCAACAGTGTTCTTTGACGGGCATCATAATTCGATCATACCGCTAAGAAGAACTGTCAGTGGCAGCTCCATGGACATGCTTTTATCGAAGGACACGCAGATAGATGAGTTCGAAATCAAGGATCACAGAAGGACAGTGAGCGCCCCACGCCATGAGGCTATTGACTGCGAGGTACTTAACCAACAAATCTCGGCGCTTCCCGAAACACAAAGAAACTTCCACTTCAAGGGAGTATTATCATACTATCTACAAATACTACAAGAACATGAAGTGGATCTATCGAGTGATAGATTTGTGGTGACGATTTACTACCAGCTGAGGTCATTCGGTGACCGCTCCAAACTACAGAGAGTCATTGACATCTTCTTGGACTCACCGTGCAACGAAGCTATGAAGCTGTCCAACTTCCTACACTTCAAGGAATACAAATCACAGACGGCCATCTTCAAGCTTTGGTTGATCAAACGCAGGAAGTTCTCAGAGATGGAGAAGTCCAAGAAGATCTGGGATATCTACACCAAGAAGAGGTTCTTTATGAAGTGGTTGTTCAAGTATGACGTTTACACCCAGGACTTTGAAGATAACGCAGAAATATTCCAGCATGTGAAGAGTATGATGAAGTTTTGGGATATCTGGCTAACGAACTTGGACGAGCGAGATTCATTCAGAGACGTTGCTGATTTACAGATACAATCCAAGTTCTTGAAGAAGTGGAAGACACAAGCTATTGAGCCTGAAGTGGACCCATACACAGTCTATAAGATGAATCTTCTCAGGAAATCACTTCATGTCTGGAGATTGAAATCTGTCGAGAAGTCATCGACTATTAGTCAGAAGGTTGTCTTCCAGAAATGGCAGAGGGAATGCACGGACACGCAGTCAATGATGGCCGATGCGGAGGACTTTGAGATGGTATTACACGCTGGATTCTTTTTCTCGAAATGGAACAAACGGTATGAGCAAGCTACGAATGCTAAGAATGACCTTCATGTTCTAGCAGAAGCACATGTGAAGGAGAGATACCTTGGACTGTGGAAAGACCAACTTAAGTACAAACAAGTGGGAAATACAGTGTTGTTAAGACGTGACTACTTCCTCAAACAGTTTGTGATGCAACAGTTCAAGAAGAGATTCATCCATGATAACAAGGCTACTGCCTTACAGCATGCTAGTGATATTATACTGGCTCAAACAATGTTGAAAAAATGGCATATGAAACTATACTTGCGCGAGTGTGAGCTGTTTTTGAAGTACAAGGCGTTTGACCTATGGAAAAGAAGGTGCAATTTGGAATCCAAATATAAACAGCACATGTTGACATTACAACAGAGAGGTTGGAACAAGTGGAGCATTGTGCTCACTAAGAGACAAAACTCACATGAGTTGAGCGCTGCCGCTTTCATGTCATACACTAAGGTTATCTATCTCAAGAACTGGAAAGCTGCTGTTGTCGGTATCCAAGACTCGCTGAAGATTTCTGATAAACAATTCCTCAAGAAGTTCCTCCACAACTGGAGACAGAAGAAATTCTTGTCTGATGAGATGGAGAGGGACATTGTCCACTTCCAAAACACGACTGCTTCTAGATTGAAGGTGAAGCTGTTTTTCAGTAAGTGGGTTGAGAAGCATGACGACCACCGTGAGCAACAGCTTATGTATCACCTTCCCCAGCTTGAAAGGTCTACTGAATACCATCTCTCCAAAGCTGTGGTCGCTCTCTGGAATGGTGTTCACAAGAGACTCATAGCACAAGAAAAGAAGTTCAATGATGAACACTTGAGTGAGCTTTATTCCCGACCTATATTTGACAGATGGGCTCAGAAGTTTACTTTGATCCAACAGATGCAATTACAGGCTGATGGTATTAACAATCTGAACTTGCTCTCTACTGGATTTACCAAGTTCCAATTAGCACATTTACATGTGCAAGATCTCAAGAATATGCTTATGGAGCACCGTGAAGATATAGATCTAAAATTGTTATTGAGACACTTGAACAAATGGAGTTTACAATTGATGAAGGCTCGTCGTGATAATGAGATTGTTGAAAGATTCCAATCAAGATGGACTCGAGCTCATATGAGAGCGATTTTATTGCTATGGCAGGGTAAGGCAATGGATTCTTTTTCTAAGAGAATGAATCATGACGAGTTTGAATCTGTGAATGACGAAGATGGCCATCTTTTAGATCTTCCTAATTTCCTTGACTTCAACAATAAAGATGAAGTTCATGACGATGATGAATCACCTACTAAACAAAAGGGCCTTCGGAACGGTGCTTCGCCATTCTTGGGATTACAAACACCACAGAAGGCTATATTTGACCCTTATCATTCTGGTAATACCAGGGGGAGCATCCCAGGGAGTGAACGTATCAGACGCCGGAGAATTGATGCACTGAAATCACATTACTCTCAGATCAAGTATGCCATCCCGAGTCCTTTGAAATCTCATACTACTACACCTGGTGTTGCTAGCGGTTTGTCCACTGGAAGCTCTAAGAAGTTGGACTTTGGAGACCTGCAGATCTTTCGCAAGGATTCGAATTAATGAATTAATAGACGTTTAATGAATGTTATGACCTGTAAATCGGTGTAGCCCGAATATGTCACTCTGTTTTAACCTTCTTCTTGATGTCATGAACGCGGTCTGCGATGGAATCGAATTCTCTTTTTAACGGTAGCTTTGATTGTTTGACCTCCTTCTTAAGTGGGACCTTTGTAGCATCATCATCAGTATCTTCCTTCTTCGTGGCTGGCTTCTGGTTCTTTAAAAACGTCATAACTCCAACGTTCTTCACTTTCTTCGTCAGATATTCTCCCTCATTCTGTACTTTCCCCACGTCCCGTGTCACTTCATAGCACTCTAGGTGCTCCTTTGCCTCGTAGTATTCCTTTAGGCATTCTTTACCCAAGTCTTCTGACCAATCCTCTGAACTCAACCATCGATCCCAGGCTTTTGTCCCTGGTTCCAGCACAATGGGCATTCTCGAGTGAAGCCATTCCATATCCTTGGGCGCAGGTCCTGTTATGATTGTGAACGTTCCCAACGGTTTATCTTCTCCTTCAAACGTGACATGTGATACCATCCCTGCCATGAACAACAGCTTATTGTCCCTTCTCTTGATATAATACGGTATCTTATCAACTTTCTTGCTATGTCCTACAGTCTTGTGCAACCACTCGTAGTACCCCTCCATTGGCACGACACAACGGTGCTTGTGGCCTCTTAGTGGTTTCCACATCCTCGATCCATCCATTAAGGACTCAAAACGGGCATTGAAGGTCTTGTATTGGTTCTTTGCGTCACGCTCTTTAGCCCATTGTGGGATTATGCCCCATGACATGTATTCCACTGTGGGCTCTGCCCCCTCATGGTCTTCTTGATGATCCATTATCAATGTTGGAGCATTGCTTGTGGGATTGACGTTGTAACTCGGATTGGCATCTTGTCCTTTAGATATATGTGCTGGTGGAATGTTGTACTGTTCTTCCAATGCTCTTTGAAACGCCATCACGTCCTGGCATTGAAGTTAGCTTGGAGTTCATCCCCAAAACAATCTGATTGCAACTCACCATGGACATTGCGTACCTTCCACACATCTTCCCAGCCTTTGTACTGCTCAAATTAGTGGGATATATATATAAATTGTTTAACTGCAGGATCTGAAAGTGGCGATGATGGGAGCAATTCGGAATTACCATGGGGTTGTGGGAACCGGGGAAGAAGATCTGTGGGGTCGGCGTGCACTAAATAATTCACTGGACAGGCAAATGTATTACACATAATTCTAAATTCTAATACAGGTTTCAATGTGATATATCATATATATATATATATATATATAAATCAACTGCTTCTCATACAATTTACTCTTCTAGGCCTCCATCAATAACTGATCTCCATAACTACTACTACAACTACCGTGATCTGCCATTTCGGCGTGTGTCACCAGCCGAGGGGCCCCTCGCACATCTCACACAGAGACTACTTAAACTCCAAGCCATCACCTTTAACAAAACATTTCAAACGGCATTAAAAGCAAACACAGATGATGCTGGCACGAATCACACGCTTGTCACAGAGCCGGGCCTCCAACCTCACCAAACTGCCCTTCAGCACACCAGGCATGCCAAAGCAGCCGTTGCTTACCGCAATCCCACGTAGGGCATTGGCCACTCGGTACCCACGCCATCAACAGCAGTACGCCGCCTATAGGCCCCGCCGCAACTGGACAAAAATCCTCTTGACGATATTCGGTGGGCTTGGTGTCATAGGAGGTGCTCTGTGGTGGGTCTACTGGCCACACCATACTTTTTCTTCGAGTGTGGCCAAGATTCTGAGAAAGGGACTATGGGCAGAGTCCGATCGTGGTGGGCAAGACCACCAAAGGGCACTACAGTACTACATCGAGGCACTGGAACAGGCAAGAAGGGAGAATATTGACCCTCTGAGCGACGAGTATACGGGGATCCAGCTAAAAGTTGGCGAGATGTATGAGAAACTCGATATGGGCCACGATGCCCTAATGGTGTACTCTGAGATCTCTGCTGCTTACTTGAATGCGTTGACCACCCCGGGTGTTGTGCCCTCCAGACTGAGACCGCACATCATTCAGAAAGACCTGAGAGTTGTCATCAAGAGCGTAGAGCTGAATGTGCAGAACCCTGACATGTGTAAGATGATCCTATTGACACATTTGCTTGTTGCTCAGGAAGAAGTGTCGAAACGCAGTGCCACCGCAGCTGAGCTCATTGCCAGGGATCACCCACATCAAGGTATCGAACATGACAGGCAGATCAGCGTGCCAGTGGGAGACCCACAGCAAGAGAGAGAGGCATTGCTACTGAGCTCCAGTGCCATCAAGACAGATGCCTCGGGAAAAGACGGTGTCGTTGTGCTGGAACACAACCGTGAGGCATGGGAACCGTTTTCCAATGAATTGTTCAATGCTCGTGACATATATGTGAGTATCTGTCTAGCCACCGGCGATATCGCATCTGCAGTGCGTGCAAAGACCGCAACTACTGAATGGATGCTCAATGCTGATCGTCATCCAGCTGAGATTTTGATGTCACAGACTAACCTCGGGTCGATTATGTATCTCAACGCTCAGATGATTGAGAACAACATTGCGAGGGCAAAGCATGAAGGGAAGACGAATACAAAAGAGCATGACTTGGACTTGAAGGCCCTACAGCAGTCTCTGTACCTCTCTGAGACTTGCTATGAGTCTGTCTTAGACTTTGCAAAGAAACTGCCGTCTAGCCTACGTCATGATTCTAGACTTGAAGAGTCCATTGCATTGTCCACATACGGTCTCGGCGTGCTAAGGCTACACAATGGAGAACTGGTGCGTGCCAGAAACTTATTGAGAGAGTCCAGACTGAGAGCTAAGGGGGCCGGGTTTGAAGAGCTCGTAGCACAGTCTGAGAGTGAACTTCAGGCAGTAAGCAAGGCCATCGAAGAAGAATTGAATAAGAAAGATTCGCCATTGTCAGAAGAGGACAAAGATGAGCAGGAAACGGAAAAGATCAAGGCGATGATCGACCAGGCTGATACGAAATTCACTATTCAGCTGGGCAGAAGAGTTGATTGATTGATCAGTCAGTTGGTACATATTTACATCGTAATTTATATTTATCCCTGCATACATATCTCCATATATATGAAAATAAATTTTATATTTATGTCACGTCTGACAGGAATCGAACCCCCCACACTCTCGGGTCGGCCGCAAAAATCGCTTCAAAGTTCAGACCTCTTCAGTTCTGAGACGGAAAATTGAACTATATAGTGAACTGCAAGTGGGGACTCGTTAATACCCTGCTTGATTAGCAGATTTAGAGCGGCGGGTATAACGACTGGGGCAATATGAGTGTTCTGAAGAGACTCTTCAGGCCAACACCGGCTGTACTAAGGCAGTTTTCTACCGTGCCAGTACGGTTTGCCATACACCAAGACACCATAAAGCAGCAGCAGCAGCAGCACACAGTTCATCAAACACTAGCAGATCCAGTGGATTACAACAACGACACCATAAGAAAAGTGTTTGACGATGATGTTTTCTGGCAGAACTTTCATCAACAGCAAGGAGTGCCGAGCCCCTGGTCCATCTTGGGCTTAGGTCATAAGGAAGCGGGACTGTTTCGTAATCCATATCTAACCAGTCCCTCCGGACTCAGGAAGTTCAGTCAGGACTCTTTACGAAAGGCACAAGAGCTTGTGGATGAGCTCGTTGCCCCTCAGACAGAGGAGAGTCTGAAGCGATATATCACCACGCTTGACAGACTGAGTGATATCTTGTGTCGTGTGATTGACCTTGCGGAGTTTATCAGAGTAGCACATCCGTCAAAGGCATTCATCAATGCTGCACAGGAGTCACACGAAGAGTTGTTTGAGTTCATGAATGTACTGAATACAAATACTGTGCTGTATGCGAACCTCGATCGTGTATTGGGTGATGAGAAGATCAGAAATAGTTTGACCGATGAAGAAGTACAAGTCGGAAAAGTTCTACTATCAGACTTTGAAAAATCCGGTATCACAATGGACGATGAGACGAGAAACGACTTCATCACGCTATCACAGCGTATTGCCTTGCTAGGACAACAGTTTACCACAAACGTTGGAGAGCCAGGATCGGACTACATCCTTATCCCCGCAGCCGAGATGAACGACATGGACAAGGAACTTCTGTCCCAGCTATCGATGGACCTCACGAGAAGTAACTATAAAGTACCAACTGGTGGTTACTTGGCCCATGCTGTCCTCAGATCCTCACCAAATGAAGCTGTGCGTAAGAAAGTGTGGATCGGCATCCATTCCACATCTAGGGAACAAGTATCTGTGTTGGAAGACTTGTTACGTCATCGTGGTGTACTGGCACACGTCTTGGGGAAGCCCTCATTTGCCGCGTACCAACTAGATGAGAAGATGGCGAAGGAGCCAAAACATGTGTTAAACTTTCTAATGAGACTTGCGCAGGAGACGAAGAAACATGCAGTCGGGGAGCTCAGATCGTTGGCTTCTCTTAAGCAGCGCCAATTAGGGCAGGCTAATCACCCGTTGAAGGACGAAGAGGTTGCCGAGTTCTTAAAGCCATGGGACAGAGATTACTACTCAACTGTCTACACGTCATCACAAAGATCCTCAAATAACGAGCAGCTCTCTTCGTACTTCTCCCTGGGGTCTGTTATGCAAGGGTTATCCAATCTCTTCCGAAGAATCTACGGCATCGAGTTGATTCCTGCAAAGCTCCTCCCTGGCGAGTCATGGTCCACAGATGTGCGTCGCTTGGATGTTGTTTCAGAATCGGAGGGTGTCATTGGTGTTGTTTACTGTGACTTGTTCCAACGCAGGGGTAAGACCCCTAACCCGGCGCATTTCACAGTGTGTTGTTCCAGAAAGATCTATGAGGATGAAGCACCAGAGGAGCTCGAGTTGATCCAAGTTGGTCACTCACCACTGACGAATGAGAAGTTCCAGATGCCTGTGATCTCCCTGGTATGTAACTTTGAGCGTCACGGTGGTGTTGGAAAGTGCTTGCTTTCACTAAGTGAGGTGGAAACCATCTTCCACGAGATGGGGCACGCTATGCATTCGATGCTTGGTCGTACAACACTGCACAATACTTCAGGTACACGGTGTGCCACAGACTTTGTTGAGCTTCCATCGATCCTCATGGAACATTTCGCCAAAGACCCAAGAGTAATTCGCACATTTGCACGCCATTACTTGACAGAAGAACCGATTCCTATGTCGTTGATAGCCAAGTTCAAAGAGGAGAGCCAGTTCCTCATGCATACAGAGTCATACTCCCAGATCAAAATGGCACTACTTGATCAGGTACTACATAGTGAATCCGTGCTTTTGCCAAAGTTTGACTCTACCACTTCATACCATGGCCTCGAGGCCAAGATGAGAGTGTTTGCCGACACAGAGTCCAACTGGCAGGGCAAGTTCGGGCACCTGTTCGGCTACGGGGCCTCATACTACTCATATTTATTGGACAGAGCCATTGCGTCCAAGGTGTACGATCATTTGTTCTTCAAGGACCCATTAAGCAGAGAAAGCGGTGAGAAGTTCAAGAACAGCGTGTTGAAATGGGGAGGCTCCAGAGACGCATGGCTGTGTGTTGCCGATGTGCTGGACAACCCTGCGATTGCCAAGGGCGATGATAAGGCGATGGAGCTTATTGGCCAGACGAACATCACTATTTAAGTGCTAGAGTTGTGCACAAGATGTACATATACATAAATTTGAAAAAAAAAGTATATATATATATATTTATGTATGTATGCACGCAATCTGCCCGATTAGGAAGTCTAATTGCATTTGTTGACATGACGCGTCGCTAGCCAAAGAAAAAAAGCGCCGCGAAATCACTCTCTCTCTCACACACACACATACACACATACGAAACGCGGTAGAAAGATTTGGCATCTTCACTATCACGTAGATAGTTGGACAAAATAAAAAAAAAGGTATCAAAAACCAGAAGATGTCGTCTCCACCAAGCAGTATGGCGATGCCCGGCTCGTCTGTGCCCGGCTCGTCTCTTCCGGGCGGCTCATCCCCAAGAACAAACCTCGACACCAACGCCTTTTCGGACGTGGCCAATGACATGGGAGGTCTAAACTTGGATGAACCCAATACAAATGAACCCATCGAGAGAGTCAACAGAAGAAACCTCAATGCTATCAAGAAGATTGCCGATAGCACTGCGGAGAAAGTGGCGGAGTCGTTCGAGAACTTTTTGGAGAGGTTTCAGATCAACACTCCTATAGAGAACACTACACAGATGGAGAGATTCTTACACGAGAAGTACGATGGTAAGATCTACCTGGCAAAACTGGATGCAATGTTGCAGAACGAAACAAACTCGATCTTCATTGACTACGGGCATTTGCAGTCTGTGGAGGAGGGCGTGCTGGCCACCGCTATCACTGAACAGTACTACAGATTTTTGCCCTTCCTTCAGAAGGCGTTGAGATCTGTGATTAAAAGACACGTCCCGGGTCTTCTAAGAACCGGTTTCACCACCACTCAGGATGACTACCCAGACTCCACTGCGTCCACTGCGTCCTCTGCGCTGGGCACCACAGAAAGAGTCTTCCACATCGGATTTTACAACTTGCCCCTAGTGAAGAAGATCAGGGACATCAGATCTGACCAAATTGGCTCGCTGCTGTGCATCTCAGGTACCGTGACGAGAACATCTGAAGTACGTCCTGAGCTGTTCAAGGCCACTTTCTCGTGTGACAGATGCCGTGCAGTCATTGACGGTGTGGAGCAGGTGTTCAAGTACACGGAGCCAACGCACTGTCCGAACCCACAGTGTGACAACCAGTCACTGTGGACGTTACAGATTGCCAAGTCACAGTTCACGGATTGGCAGAAGCTCCGAATCCAGGAGAACTCCAATGAGATCCCATCCGGTTCCATGCCGAGAACCTTCGATGTCGTGCTGAGAGGTGACATTGTGGAAAAGGCCAAGCCTGGCGACAGATGTAAGTTCAGTGGCACGCCGATTGTGCTGCCTGACCTGTCCCAGTTGGGTCTCCCCGGTGTGAAGCCCTCTGCAATTAGAGACGGCCAGAGGAATGAAGGGCTCAATGGTGGTGTCAGTGGTCTGAGTTCCCTTGGTGTTAGGGATCTGACTTACTCGATCGCCTTCCTGAGCTGTTACGTGTCTTCTCTGGTTACAAACGGCTCTGGAGAGTCATACGAGGACAACCCAGACGAGACACTCGACACAGACCAAGAACAGTTCCTCGAGAGTCTGACCGAGGCTGAGAAGAGCGAGTTGAAAGTGATGCTTGAAGACGTACACATTTACTCCAAGCTGGTGAATTCCATCGCACCTGCTGTTTATGGCCACGAGATCGTGAAAAAGGGTGTGTTGTTACAACTTCTCGGTGGTGTGCACAAGAGAACTGTTGATGGTATCAAGCTCAGAGGTGACATCAACTTGTGTATTGTTGGAGATCCATCAACCTCGAAATCTCAGTTCTTAAAGTACGTCACTAGCTTTGCCCCAAGAGCCATTTACACCTCTGGTAAGGCTTCTTCTGCAGCTGGTTTAACTGCTGCGGTTGTCAGAGATGAAGAAACCGGTGAGTTCACCATTGAAGCCGGTGCCCTGATGCTTGCTGATAACGGTGTCTGTTGTATCGATGAGTTTGACAAGATGAACATCGCTGATCAGGTTGCCATTCACGAAGCTATGGAACAGCAGACCATTTCCATTGCAAAAGCTGGTATTCACGCTACATTGAACGCCAGAACTTCTATTCTGGCAGCTGCTAACCCAATCGGAGGTAGATACAACAGAAAGTTAAATCTCAGAGCTAATTTGAACATGACGGCTCCTATTATGTCGAGATTCGACTTGTTCTTTGTGATTTTGGATGACACAAATGAGAGAGTGGATACACAATTGGCCAGTCACATTGTGGACCTACACATGAAGAGAGACGACGCTATTCAGCCACCTTATAGTGCAGCTGAGGTGCTACGATACATAAAGTACGCCAGAACGTTCAAGCCACGGATGACCAAGCGTGCTAGAGATCTTCTGGTGGAGAAGTACAAAGAACTGAGGGCAGATGATGCACAAGGTGCTGGTAAGGGCTCGTATAGAATCACCGTGCGTCAGCTGGAGTCTATGATCAGATTGTGTGAAGCCATCTCGAGAGCCTCGTGTTCCAACGAGATTGACGAGGCCATTGTCGGCGAGGCCTACGACCTATTGAGGCAATCGATCATCAGGGTGGACTTTGACGATGTGGAGCTGCCAGATGTACAAGAAGAGAGCGATGCTGAGAGTATCAATGCTGAAGACAACGGGGATGATGATGATGATAATAACGACAACGACAACGACGACGGCGGGGTAGGGAGCCCACCGGGTCGTAGCCCATCACAACAGGAGCCAGAAACGCCTGTGGCACAGCTGAAGAAGGAGAAGAGCAAAAAGAAGAAGAAGATTACTACGACGTACGAGAAGTTTGTCTCTATCAGAAACGCCATGGCATACAGCATCGCCAAGGACAAGAAGGAAGATGGACCGGGGCTCGATGCATCTGCCCTTGTCGAGGGATACCTCGAGAGCATCGAGGCCAGTATCAGCACCGAGCAGGAGTACTGGGATGAGCGGAATCTCGCTATCAAAGTGCTTAAACGTCTCGTAAAGGACCGTACTTTCTTGGAGATGAAGGGTACTGTGGACCTCGAGGAGAACATCACAAGCAAAGAGCGTGACGAACGCACGAGAACCGCGAGAACTGTGTTCGACATCAACCCGAACAACGCGATCTATGACTTCTACGGCGGTGACGTGGAGGAAAACTGAGTGTAAAAATAATGTGATGATAAGTAATTGATGTTATTCCTTTCTGTATAGCTTAAGACTCAACCGCGCCAAAGACTTAATGCCCGCTTGCTGGTGGGCGAAAAAAACCACAAAAAAAAAATATGTGAGGAAAATGACAGTGGCCGATGTTTTTTCTTAATGGACTACTTCTATGGAACTATCACAGAAATCCTCACCCAATTGAGTCTCCAAGATGTTCTCTGTTGTTCGTGGCATTTCAATTCGCTCCAGCTCAAGAATTGCACTCACACCAACGGCCGCACTGCGCCCACAGTCAATCCTCCTCAGATCATGCTTCTCCACGTCCTCACGGAGATGTAACCAGGATGATTCCCAAAAGAGTACCAAAAAGGACACCAAGATTCCTCTATGGGCGCGTCTTAAGACTGCAACGACATTCGCATTCGCATCTACTGTGGTCATTGGCGCAACAGGGCTCGCAGGGCTCGTCATCTCTCTCGTTGTCTCTGAGCTCGTGCTCCCATCCGGTGATACCCAAGTGTTCAACAAGGCCGTTGGGCTCATCGAGAAAGACCTCAAGGCACAGGAACTCCTCCAGCTCCAGCCAGGCTCAAGACTCAAGGCATATGGCGAGACCAGTGATAACAAGTGGACCAGAAACAGACCAATTGCCTCCACGCGCCGTATGGACAAGTCAGGCAAGGAACACCTCTTCATGAGATTCCACGTTGAAAGCAAATCAGAGCACGGATCCGTGCAACTGGAAACCATCCAGGCCGACGTACTCCACCCAGAATACTCATACATCTACCTTGATGTCCCAGGTGAAAAGAGGCACTATATCATCGCTCCACCAAAGCCAAAGCTGCTTGGCTCAAGAGACCCAAACGCCGGCTTCCTCGGTGTCAAATGGGGCCCAAAATCAAACTAAGCCCTATAAACCCATACTCATGACTCTCTACGAATCCCATATACCGAAATGTGTTACTATTTATACATCACAGTGCTGTAGACCCATTAGAAAACAACGGTAACAGCACCAACAAACACAGAGGCAAGCAAAACCTCGAAGACAATGTTCTTATAAAACTTCTGGTGGGCAGCACGACTCTCCATGTCAACACTACCATGAGACGTTCTGTTGTGATGCTGGCGGTAGTTCCCGACCTCGGAAACGTTCGAGTGCAAGACATCACCACTTATCTTCTTAGCCATTGTTGGTGCAATAGAACTCAAGACCTTGGCACATGTCTCACCAGAGGCTGTGATTTTGGACTCCAATTGCTTCTGAGTGGCAACTGAAGTGGACAACAGTGCCATACCTTCAAAGTCACATCCACCTTTCTTCTGGCCTTCTCTCTTGTAAACCTCGTTCAAAACATAGGCAGCCTTTTGGTAAGAAGTACAGTCAGCAAAAGCACCATAGATACCAGACTCACCGTCTGTTCTGATCTCAGCACAGTCAATTTCACCACAACCATAGGCAAAAATCTTAGAGAAGTCGGTCTTCTTTACATTCGGCAAAAGCTTACACTCCAAAGAGCTCTCCATACAAGAACACTTGATCTGATCCGGTGAAGATGGAAGAACCGAGGAGGCCTTCCAAGTGGGACTGGTACCTGGGCAAGACATGCCCTCACTGGATTGTAACTGAATCTTGGATTTGTAGTCAGAGTACTCAACACCTTGTGGTTTAGCTCTCATATAGGCCTTTTGCAAATTGTGGTAGTCAGCCAAAGGCACAACACTTCCCTCGCTATCAACCAGCACAACACCATATTCATTAGGCTCTTCAAAGTACATGTAAACCAAACCACCCGACCACACATCTGTCATCAAGTGACTGTAAAGTGCATCTATTTCAGTAAAGGGACGTGGTCTGTCTAAGTTACAGCCAAACTCAGAAAAGAACACTGGGATCGGAGAGTTTTTGAACTCCTCAGTTCTCTCTTTGTAGCCACTAGTGTAGAAACTGGAGTAACCACACCACTCATACATGTTGATGCCATAGAAGTCAGCACTACCATCACCACAGGCAAAGTAGGAGGCAATCTCCTCTCTGGTCTCAGAGTCATCATTTGAAGCATAACCGACTGGGATTTCTCTGTAGCCCTTCTGCTTGATGTAGTTCTTGACATCTCTGATAGCAGACTTGACAAATGGAGAAGCATCAGTATTGGTCTTGTCATTGGTCACCTCATTACCTGCAAAAAATCCCAAAACGTTGTCATACTTGTGCAAAGACTCAACAACGGACTTATATCTCTGGAAAAGATCAACATCCCAACTTGGGCTCTTTCTGTTGACACTCAAATCAGGTTCACTCAAGTCAGCCAACACATAGATACCGGCATCCCCATAGGCTTGCAAGCACACATCGTGACTCTTCTCGGTATCAATTGCGTAGACTCTGACGGTGTTAACACCCAACGCAGCCAAATATGGCAAGTCTCTCAAACAAAGTCTCGGATCGGCCATTGGATCAATGATAGTCAGGCCATCATAAGAAATGGCAACCGCGTCGTTGGTGGCTCTGCTTGGTTGGTAGGCAATACCCTTGAGGAAGAACTGCTCTTTGGTCACAGAGTCAAAGAACTTTCTACCCACAATCTCAATCGGGTTGGACTTTGTTCTTGAAACCATAGGCGTAGTATAAGCAACATCGGCACGGCTCTCCGTAGTGACGTTCACATGCATAGCACTCACAGTTGGGTAATACTGTGGCGCTGGCGTCTTGTAGTGCTGAGACTCCGGGCTCTTCTCCAGCGTGATGTCCGTCTTGATCGTGGCGGCCTGGACACTGGCGGCAAATGCTGCAAGGGCAAAGAAAGTCGTCTTCATTCTGCAGCGGTTCCTCTAGAATTCGGTGATTTGGTGTCACCAAAGCCCAGAAGAAAGTCTGTGAGTGTCATCAAAATCAATCAAGGAGGGTCTACCAGTGCCAGAGACGCGAGCACCATCATCAAGAAAGTGCCACAAAGACGGAGATCGATTGCATTTGCAGAGAAGGCCACAAAAATGAAGCACATATGCACTCATCTGGGCAGTAACTCATGAATGCCCACAAACCCAAGCACGTATTGCGTCATGGTTCAGCAATAGGCTAACAGTTGAGAGAACAACAGTGGAGTTGCAAGTTGGTAAAGATTTCTTGATGGTGAGCAAAAACAGAGTGAGTGCCCATGCCATCGTTGTTATGGCAACCAGATCCAGTATTGTGCCATGCTCCTAACAACCGTATCCTGAACGTTCAACGGGGGAATTATCCATAGATTAAAGTCCACTTGTGTGATGCCAGCACAGCTCAGCAAACTTTAGATAGTCTTCATCGTCACTAAAGTACTACGTTCAAGTTTTAAGGATCCAATTTTGTATGTATGTTGATCCCCCCTATTATTTCGCCATTCTCCCTCTGGGGTAAGGCCTATCGAAAGCTATGGAGATCAGCTTCTGAAGGGCTGGGAGGTCAGATGTGGCTTTCAAAATTAGCAAATCATCAAATGGATATAAGGCACTGGGCAGTACTTTAGTACAGATTACCTAAATATCCCCACTATGCATACAGAACATCCTGCAGTTCACCAATATTTACACTAAAAAGCTTAACACATACCGCTGCGTCCCCAACCACGCACTACTGCCATTCTCCCCCCGTGCCAGTAACAAGTGGCGATGAAAAACCGCCCAAACGCGAAACTGGGAGATCAAAGCGAAGAGATTGATGAAGCTTTTACACACTTGTTCTTCAATTTTGTCTGTTGATCAAGCGAAATGGTATGTCTATTGCTTCTAAATGCCACAAGATTACAGTACTAACTCCACCACAGAGTGTGAATATCTACAAGGACTATGCCTCCGAAGAGCGTGGTGAGAACGCGCGTCTTTCCGCCTTTGTCGGAGCCATTGCCGTTGGTGATCTCGTCAAGTCCACGTTGGGCCCAAAGGGCATGGACAAGCTCTTGCAGAGCTCATCTTCAGGCGAGGCTATTGTCACTAACGATGGTGCGACTATTTTGAAGTCGATTCCATTCGATAACCCAGCTGCCAAAGTGCTCGTAAACATGTCCAAGGTCCAGGACGATGAAGTTGGAGATGGTACCACGAGTGTCACTGTGTTGTCTGCAGAGCTGCTCAGAGAAGCAGAGAAGCTTGTTGACCAGAGAGTACACCCACAGACTATCATCGAGGGTTTCAGAATCGCATCGCATACTGCACTCGAAGCATTGGAGAGGGCCGCCGTGGATCACTCGCAGGACAGCGAGAAGTTCTACCAGGACTTGATCAGCATCGCTAAGACCACTCTCTCGTCCAAGATTCTCAGTCAGGACAAAGACCAGTTCTCCAAGCTTGCTGTTGACGCCATCCTGAGACTCAAGGGCTCCACGAACCTCGAACACATCCAGGTTATCAAGAAGATCGGCGGTAAGCTCTCAGACTCATTCCTCGACGAAGGTTTCATCCTCAATAAGCGTTTCGGTAACTCGCAGCCTAAGAAAGTTGAGAACGCTAAGATCCTTATTGCAAACACATCGCTGGACACAGACAAGGTGAAGATCTTTGGTGCCAAGTTCAAAGTGGACTCTACCTCGAAGCTGGCAGAATTGGAGAAGGCAGAGCGTGAAAAGATGAAGAGCAAAGTCGCCAAGATCTCTAAGTTCGGCATCAACTGCTTCATCAACCGTCAGCTGATCTATGACTACCCAGAGCAGCTGTTCACAGACTCTGGCATCAACTCCATCGAGCACGCTGACTTTGAAGGTGTTGAGAGATTGGCTTTGGTCACCGGTGGTGAAGTCGTCTCGACTTTCGACAACCCAGAGCTTGTGAAGCTCGGTACGTGTAAATCCATTGAAGAGATCATCATCGGTGAAGACGTGATGACCAAATTCTCTGGCTGTGCCGCTGGTGAGGCATGTACAATTGTCCTCAGAGGGGCTACTGAGCAGGTGTTGGACGAGGCCGAGCGTTCCTTGCACGATGCCCTCTCTGTGCTCTCGCAGACCACAAGGGAGACCAGAACCGTGTTGGGTGCTGGGTGTGCTGAAATGATCATGTCCAAGGCCGTTGATACAATTGCGCAGAACATTGAAGGTAAGAAGGCCCTTGCCGTCGAAGCCTTTGGTAGAGCATTGAGACAGCTGCCGACAATCCTCGCTATCAATGCTGGTTTCGATGCCTCGGAGCTTGTTACCAAGCTCAGATCCGCCATCTACAACGGCATGACTACCTCTGGTCTCGATCTGGACAACGGTGTCATCACAGACGTGAGAGAGCTTGGGATTGTGGAGTCCTACAAGCTCAAGAGAGCTGTTGTGAGTTCTGCCGCTGAGGCCGCTGAGGTGCTCCTGAGAGTGGACAACATCATCAAGGCCACGCCAAGAACCGCCAACAGGGCTTAATCTGTGGATCCTATAGAAAGTAAGCAATATTTGGGCATTGTTGATTGTGTAGTAATTAAGCTGGGCTGTTGCCCTGAGTGTTGGCCCTACCGCGCGCTTCTTCAGATTCTTCAACTCCTGCCGCGCGCGCGGGCATCAGGCAAATTTTTTTTTTGTTCACCAAATCTTTCTCGCTACTCTATGCCTATGGAGAGGGGAAAAGCGTCAGCAATTGAGAGCCACCAATCGGTAGAACCCACACTTCTACGTGCTGTTCCCGATGCTCTCCGCCGTGTAAAGCGACAAATCCGCCTGTTTTCTGGGTGTTGAAACAGTAAGTTATAGATCTTAAAGAGAAGATGAGGCTTTAGGTGATGACAACACTTTGTTGCTCGAAGACGAAAGTCGCTGTGGGCACAATGATTTCTCAAGACTACAACGGTATCTGATCAAAGCTCTCCTCTTCTGCATTGCTATTACCGTGAAGATCGCAAGCTAACAAGGATTTTAGTGTCCAAGAGAACTCCGTTGAACGTGCGGTATAAGCACCCGCTGCCCGTGCACCCAGTGGTCCTTCCCAACATTGTTCCACATAACCCAATCTCGTGGTTCCATTGCCTCTATGTACTGTGGACGTCAACCGTCTCAGTTAGTAGGGCTGTAGTGGAGTGCGATGGCCATGGATACTTCCTAGTGCGTGACCCAGAACACATGAAACTGTTATGGTGTGAAGGGTTCTTCGGCAAGGGAACTCTCAGCAGATCCGACCCAACATGGCTCGATCGTACGCAAAAGAGATTGTGCATTGGTGAGTTCAAGAATCTGACAATGGAGGAAATCACTGCGCTGCGCCGTGAAGAGAGAAAGAAGTTCAAGAAGGAGCGTGCCAAGTTGGAGAGTAAGCAGGCCGAGTTGAAGAAACAGGGCATTGTCGATCCTTTTATTGAGGAAAGACTCCTCCTGAAGGAACTAAGGGACAAGGATATCAATGTGAAGATTGAGAGGAAGCCATATGTCCGCGTTGAGGAGGATGCTGAGTTGTTGGACGGCAACGGACAGTTGATGAACATTGAGTCTGTGCAATTACAACCTGAAGAAGTGTTTTTTTTAAAGTTTGCCCTGGAGTCTGTCGATGTCACATTCAACAGTGAGTTTTTATCAACTGAGCAACTGCTGCAGCAGCTGTGGCCCTCCAGACTCCCAGACGACCCGTTCATCATGAACTACGTGGTGTATCACCACTACCGCTCTCTCGGGTGGTGTGTCAGATCTGCCATCAAGTTTGGTACGGACTGGCTGTTGTATAAGCGCGGACCTCCGTTCCAACACGCTGAGTTTGCCCTACTGATCTTACCGAACTATCAGGATGAGCAGAAGAACCAGGTAGTTGCTAAGGACTATACCTGGCTCTCGGGCATTGGCAGAGTCGTCTCAGGCGTACGTAAGAACCTGGTTCTTGTCTACGTGGACATCCCTTCGCAACAAGAGATCGACTCGTGCTCCTCTATCAGAGATACGTTGGAGCTGTATAATGTGTCCGAGGTGTTGTACAAACGCTGGGTGCCTAATAAGAACAGAGACTGAGGGTCATATCGTTTCATTAAATAGCTGAGAAATAGTATGCATAGCTGTGTCTAGACAAGACCCATGTAGGCCTGTGCGACCCATCCACAGTCTCTTAGCCCCGGTGTGGATGCCTTTGGGCCCTTGACTGGATCGTCATACAAGGTGATGAGCTTGTCATCATTGGTGGCAGGCTTGGAGATGCACACAAACTGCGACGTACCAGGAAGTGGGCACTTCAGTTGTGACTTTGGGAAGGGGCACGGACAGTCCTTCGCACTTGAGACACAAGCCTGTGTATCAGGACACAAGTAGTCCTTACACTGGTTGTTGAGGAAAGTGTCTTCGAACTTCTCAAGCTGTTGTTGTTGTTGCTGCTGCTGCTGTTGGTTGCCGAAGAAGTTGAAAAACTGTGCGCTTGCTGTAGATGCGAGCATAATAGTGGTCGCCAATGGTAACAGCATCTTGTAGAGTCGATCAATTGTTTTATTTTAAAAGACAAGGAACACAAACTGCAGAGTGACAAGCTGTTCTCTTCACTAAAGTCTGTGGTCGGAAGTCTGCACAACCGAGGGCACCCTCCCAGCCAGCGCGAGATCTACGCGGTGCAGTCTACGCGGTGAGGCCTGGCCCACTGACGCGTCAAAGTTGAAACCAAACAAACATTGGCTTTATTTGCTGTTCATTGTAACCAATCGGCCCAGAGAAGCACCAAACAGGAAGACGAAAGGAGAGAGAAGGGGACAGTGTGATGTACTTGACACGAGGGAACTTCCACCGAGCGTTTGACGACATCAAGAAAACTTCGCTATCGCACTCAACGTGTAAGCTCATCGTCTTTGTTGCTTGTCTTAACGTTGATGCGCTTTGTGCCACAAAAGTGCTCACGGGTACGTTCAAGAAGGAGCTCATACAGTTCCAGGTTGTCCCCATTGTGGGCTACACAGATCTGAAAAGACACTATGATGCGCTGGATGACAGCATAGCGAACATCATCCTGTTAGGGTGTGGTGCCATGGTTGACCTGGAATCCTTCTTTGAGATCGAGCCAGAGCAGTTTTTAGACCAGGAGCACCCCAATGACGATGGAACGTTCAACTCGAGCAGGAATATCTACGTCATTGATGGGCACAAGCCCTGGAACCTGGACAACATCTTTGGATCACATATCGTGACATGTTTTGACGATGGTTTGATCGACAAGGAGCTCGGAGAAGTTAGAGAGGCATACACTACGCTGCTTGGTCTACAAGAAGGCGAGGAGCAGAAGAATAGTGATGACGAGAGCGGAAGCAGCAGTGACGAAGATGAAGACGAAGATAAAGACGATGAGGAAAGTGAAATTGAAGGCCTAACGGACGACGATGACGATGAAGAACTCACAAGCTCACAAGTACGAAAGAGGAAACTCAAGCAGGAGTCCAAGTCGAAGAAGCGTCAGATCAAGACCAATGAGAGAGTTGTGGAACAGTACTACTCCACTGGTACGACGATCTCTGTGTCGGTGTCCCTACAAGTGTACACTCTGCTGTCAGAGATTGGTGAGACCAACATCGAATCTCTGTGGCTTACGATCATTGGCACCATTTCATTGGACTCTCAGTACCCAGAGGTGTATCGCAGTACATTTGACGCATTGAAAGCCGAGGTTGCAAGACTGAGTCCTACAGCACTAAACTCTACGAGAAACGCTGATTCGTCGAGTCTATCCATTGATACAGATTACTACTTGTTCCTTCTGCGGCACTGGACGCTCTACGATGCCTTCTTCTACTCGAATTACGTGAATGCGAAACTCAAGGTTTGGCGAGAGGATGGTAGAAAGAAACTCCACAAGATGTTTGCACGTATGGGTATCTCATTACAGGATTGTAAACAGAATTGGCTGTACATGAACAGTGACATCAAAAAGAACCTGAACGTGACGTTCAGCAAGGTTCTGGGTCATTATGAGCTGGAAGAGCTTGTGAGAGAGGGGTTTTTGAGAACTTATGGGTTTAGGGGTTCTTTATCGGCCAGTGAATGTGTCGAAGCCATAAGTGCATTACTTGAACATGACAACACACCTGCATCCAACAATAGAGACGATGAAACGGACGAAGAAGACATTGATCAGCTGATCATCAAGAAGGAGGAAGTGTGGATCAACAACTTCTGGCAGAGTTGGGACGCATTGGATAACAACATGGACCATATCACCAAAGGGTTGGAGTATGCAAAGGACTTCCAGAAAGCTGTGTTCAACACCGGTATGGCCGTCTTAGAAAAACGCCAATTGAAAAACTTGAAGATCTACAGACTTGTTGTGCTCAGGGGCACACCAGACATTGAGATGTTCAAGAACCCATTGATCCTCACAAGATTGGGTAATTGGATCCTGGAGAGTTGTGCAGAACACGATAGAACACTACTACCGTTAGTGATGGCCGCATTTGACGAGGTCACCGACACATACTTGGTCATTGGTCTTGCGCCACGTTACCCAAGAGGAAGAAGAGCACTTGAGGACATTGATCAAACCACTACACTACTCAATACTTTCAGTGTCGCATTCCAACAAGTGGCCGTGTCCACTGGCGCCAAAGTGAGAATAGACTCGTTCGAGAGTTCCATCATTGAGATCAGGAAGGAGGACCTCGCCCCCTTCCTCGAGAAGCTCACACTCAGTGGTCTTGTATGATATAAAAAAAACCCATGCATTTTAATACAAAAACGCTGCATCTTTTCTGGAACTACAGCTATAGAGTAGTGCCCCTATCACCCGGGACTGCCGTTTATAGTAGTTCGCGCCCTCGGAAGTACCCCCCGCTCCTGTGAGCCGACCAATACAAAACTACCCGTTAATTCTCCCACTGGAGTTTCCTCCATGAGTACTTGAAAAGTGTATCAAATTGCTTGATTTTCTTGTCTGAATACGCCAGAAGTAACCGCAATGCTTCGCCCGGGGATCAAGGCTACCAGCAGAAGTTTGGGGAAGATCAGTGTGGCGTCTGCTCGTCGCGTGGCCGTTTGTGGGGTGAAGCGTACTTTCTCCCAAACGGTGGGCACCAAAAAAGAGGAGCCACTGCTGGATCTCAAGAGTCTTCCAAGAAAGCGTGAGTTCATTCTCTCTTGTGTCATAGGAGTTGATTTTGTTGTGCCCCAATTGAAGAAATTACTAACAGCGCCCGCCCCACAGCGTCCGGCCCTTATTATGAGCCTATTGTCAACCCCGCAGACAAGTACAAAGAAGTATCTGAAGAGTTGCACAAGTTTGGTCAGTACCTGATGACGTCTTTGCCGAAGTTCATCCAGCAGTTTTCCGTGTGGAAGGACGATCTGACCATTTATGTTGCCCCAGCTGCTGTGATCCCAGTGATGACTTTCTTGAAAGAACACACGACTACTCAGTTCAGATCAATCATTGACATCACCGGTGTGGATTACCCTTCAAGAACTAACAGGTTTGACGTTGTGTACCACTTGTTATCCGTGAAATATAACTCGAGAATCCGTGTGAAGACGTATGCGTCAGAGGTCTCTGCAGTCCCATCAATCACTTCGCTTTTTGAAGGTGCTAACTGGTACGAAAGAGAGACGTATGACATGTACGGCATCTTCTTCGAGGGCCACCCGGATCTCAGAAGAATTCTCACGGACTACGGCTTCACGGGACACCCATTGAGAAAGGACTTCCCAACCACGGGCTACGACGAGGTGTTCTGGGACGAGGAGAAGAAACGAGTCGTCTATAAGCCATTGGAGCTCACCCAAGCTTTCAGAAACTTTTCTGTGGGCTCCAGTGTGTGGGAACAGGTGGGTGACGGTAATGATTTGACTCCGGAGACGTTCAAATTCCCTGCTCCTGAGCCTGAGCCTGAAGCGGAGGAGCCTAAGAAGTGATACTGCTGGAGGCTCCTTATTTATATTTATTTGCCTATTTATTTGTCTATTCACAACTATTTATAACAACAACAATACACTATCTATGGATACATTTTGTGCCCTTGGCGTCTCTATGTGGTTTCTGGTTTTTGTGTCAAATCGAGATCACAGTGCCGCAATGTCGGAAGCACCTTATAGAAAATGACAAAGACAACATACGAATAGAGACCTACACAGTTGTCTAAGACTATATAGGCTGTTTGTCATTGCTTACTATATATACATTGCTTTCCAGATATGCTTGGACACTATACACAAGGCGTCGTGGCGAACTCTCCTTCTTCTCTCACGGGACTCATCATCTTCCTTGCCATACTCACCATCTGGATACTCTTGGACTGGCTCGGTATTGTGGGACCCAAGCGAATCAAGGGCCTTCCTATGGTCCCCGGTTTACCACTCATAGGGAACCTTCACCAGGTGAGCCACAATCCGGCATTACAGTACATCGAATGGGCCAAGAAATATGGAGATGTTTTCCAGATGCGATTAGGAACACGTATTGTGGTTGTCGCAAATACGTTTGACTCAGTGAAGGATTTGTGGATTCTCCACTCGAGTGCTTCAAACTCTCGGCCGGTGTTGTTCACATTCCACAACGTTGTCTCAAAGACTCAGGGTTTCACTGTGGGCACAACGCCATTTGGTGATGACTACAAGGTGATGCGTAAGATTGTGGGTACGGCTCTCAACCAGAAGCGCGTTGACCTCTACAGCGCGTTCATCTCCACAGAGTGTCGCAATTTGTTCCGCAGGGTAAACAATCTGCTGGAAACGACTCAATGTTTGACCGGTGAATCTACTGACTTGGACTTGTTCAAGTTGCTTCAGGGGTTTGTGCTTAGAGTGAGTCTCTATATGACATATGGTTACTTGGTCAAGGTGGAGCACGGGGACACATGCCGTCTCTTTGAGGAGATTACACATGTGGAGAACCGAATTGTAAGATTGAGAGGCCACTCTTCCAACAAACAGGACTACTTACCTGTGTTGAGGTGGCTTGGGCTCAGTCTCAAGACTGAAAGGGCCAATGACTACAGAAAAAGACGTGACGTGTACATGCGCAAGTTTCATGACGAGTTGGTGGACAAGATGGAGGAGGGCATAGATGTGAAGGACTGCATTGTGAGTAGGGTATTACGCGGTGGAGCTGAGTATCCAAAGGATGTGACACCGTCACAGCTTAGCTCTGTGTGTTTGACTATGGTGAGTGCCGGCTTGGACAACACTCCGTTGGTGTTGAATCACATTTTGGGTCATCTCTCACAGGCTGATGGATACGGCATGCTGTTGCAACAAGAAGCGTACCGTGAGATCTTAAAACACTACAAGGGGGATATCATCCGAGCATTCCATGACTGTGCTGTTGATAGGGATGCTGTCGGCTACATTGCAGGGTTGGTAAAGGAAGGGCTACGTTACTTTTCAGTGCTTCCCACAAGTCTTCCTAGGGCTACCACTAAGGAGATCATCTACAAGGGAGCATTGATTCCGAAAGATACAGTGCTCTTTATGAATGCCTATGCTGCCAACCACGATAACCATCACTATGGTAACCCATTTATGTTTGATCCGAAGCGATTCTTGGACGACGACTTGAACCTTGAGGACACTGATCATCGCAGTGGGCATTTCACTTTTGGTGCCGGTGTGCGCATGTGTGGTGGTCTCCAGTTGGCATGGAAGGAGATTTACATTACCTTACTCCGCTTCATCTTACTTTACCACATTGAGCCTCCTAAAGAGCGTAAATTTCTCATGGGGTTGGATATGTTTGAGATGAACAGTGAGACAGATTCCGTGGCATTTGAGCCTCGGCCGTTCAAGTTCCAACTCCGCCAAAGAGACCCGGAGATCTTCAGACAGTTGATCTTAGTTCCGGATGTCACGATGTGATGTGTTTGTGTTTTTGTATCCTATTCTGTACTATTGCATGTAATCTCGGTATTAAAGTGTCTCTGTTTGTTGTGTCGGCATTGATTTTAACATATCTCGGAATTCCGTCTGTCCCATTGCGGAAGGACAAACCCCCTGAATTCACTTTTCTTTATAGAGTCCTATCTAATTGAAATCATAGATGCGCCTTATTACAGTGGCATTGTGTTATCCGGTTGTCCAAACAAGGGACAGCTGGGTCAGCATATAGAGGAGAAGCCGGGAAACTCACTTAAATGAGTTCCCTCCCAAGTTTTTCCCTGGACCCTGAGAGCTCAGAGAGAGCGCGCTCGGCGGCCAAGCGGGACTTGTTTACCTAATTAGGCAGGCAGGTAGACAAGACAGCGGGGATATGAAAGGGGATTTTTGGTATAGACGGGAAGTGGGAAGCGTTTGCTGATAATCGATGGAGTTTGAGGGCGAAAACTATATAAAGGGTTGAGTTTTCCACTTTGGATTTCTAAGAAGTCAATTGATTTTAAGCAAAGTATCCAAACAACCACTTGAAAAACAATGCCTCTCTACCACACACCAGCTGCCGACTGCTTCGCTAAGCAACAGCCATCTCTTCCAAACAGAACCACCTCTTTCCTTGGTGACACCTACACCTCTGAGGCTCCAGTTGAGCAGCAGATCTCCTGTGGTTTCTACCAGGAGTTCTCCAACGTTGGCTCCCCATTGTCCTACCACTACGACTACGATGAGATGAAGATCTGTTTGGAGGTTGTCTCTCCAACTGAGGAGCCAGCTCAGTTCTTCGTCACTGATGAGGAAGGTAAGAAGGTTGAGGTCAAGCCACACGACGTCCTTTACTTCAAGAAGGGCTGTACCATCACCTTCGAGGTCACTGGTCCAGAGGGCTCTTACGCTAAGAACTTCTTCACCGGTTTACGTCCAGCTGACTCTGCCTAAGATCAGTCTATGGTCCATGGATTTCTGTTGATCAGAGATTTTGTTTAAAAATTGAATAAAAAGATGTAAGATAATATTATGCAATAGAACAGATAGCTGAATCATCAGAATTGTCAGATCAATATATTATACGTATCAATTGGTTATCCGATACCGTCCCAAATTGGAAAAGCTAGATAAAGTTTTTTCATTAATCAATCCACGACCACGCATAATTTGCTAAGAAATACCCGAGATCAAAAACTCCGCGCAGCCAGTAAATCAGACTCTCTCTCGTCCATCGCATCGCCATACTGCTTAATCTTCTTATCGCGCGTGGACTTTTTTGCCCGATTCGGACTTCCGTGGATAAAACTCATCGGGGATCGGGGGGTAGAGTACCTCCAGTTTGATATAAATACACACTTATTGGCATTTTTTCTTCTCTCTCTCTCTCTCTTTTATTCAGTCAAGATTTCAATAGATCTTCATCTCTCCATACTTCATACGCACAACAATGGTCGCTATCGAACTCATCCCAAGAGCCAAGGGCTACGAAGTCCTCCCACCAAAGATCTCTGACAACTCCTTCCTTGGTGACATCGTCTCCGTTGGTGAAGAGAAAGAAGAGCAGATCACCGCAGGTTTTTTCAAAGTCGTTCCAGGTGAGCCATTGGTGTATACTTACCCATACGACGAGGTGAAGATCTGTCTTGAGGTCCAAGGTGACTTCATTATCTCTGATGATGAGGGCAATGAGATCCACCCAAAGGCCGGTGATGTTATCAGATTGCCAAAGGGCGTCAAGGTCACTTTCTCCGTCGTTGGTGGCGAGGACGCTTATGCTTACAACTTTTACTGTGGTAAGAAGTGGTTCGGTCAGTTGTAAGCTTTGATCGACTGAGTCAAATATACAGCTGAAAAAAAAGCCGGACATGCAGGCCCATGCTCAGGTACTAAAAACATATTCAATATACTAATGCATGCTTTTCTTCATGTAATTTGCTATCATTAACAGCGGTATCAGATGTGTGTGGGCTTTGGTATGGAACACATCATGTCAAAGCTTGCTAAAGTTCTCCTCAACACCATGACAACTATGCATATTATCTGAAGGTCCAGACAATTTGTATAAGATGTCCTACAGTTGAGACACCAGCTGTGTGATATTTCCAGGACAAAACCTTAAAGCATGGTGAGCTGTTGGAATATCCAGTCAAAGAAGAGACCTCTAAAATTGCTTGATCTTCTTGAGCAATATGATGAAAGTATCAGTGTCCTCCTCCTCCCTCCTCCCCTACGGCGCGGTTAACCGGACTTGTGTATCAGCTTAAAATCACAAGATGGGAGTCTACGTAAGAGTCCTCGGCGAAGTCGTACTGCATGACTGGTCCATCCGTCAGTTGGAAGATGTTGATAGCCGCTGGCTGTTTGTTGAAGAACTCCAGTCGGCGGCAAACCGTATATCAGAGCCATTGAACATCCAGCTATTCATGGTGACGCTTTTGGAGTTTTCCAATAGTCAGACAAAGAAGATCCTCGAAGTTCCAAAGCGTGTCTGTCATTTCGAGATGCCATTGACTAAGGCAGCCAGCATCAAGGAATTGATGCAAGCTGCAGCAATACGTTCATGGGATAAGATCGATACTTTGGGAGAACTCTGGTTGTATTTATTGGTTGTTGATATCCCACCTCAGAAGTTACAAGAATGGTTGGAGGGTGTATACTGTCATTTACAGAATCACCCAATGATCACCTCGTTGGACAAGTTGCAAGACTTAGTGGGTTTCTTCCAGCAGAGGTCTCATTTACTTCAATTTGTTCCCGGGTCGGTAATGTACTCTCTCCTTGTGGTTTCAGGGTGTCTCGAGTCTATCATGGATGACTTTGAGGAGTTCACACTTGATATCAAAGAGTGTTCGTTCCAGGAATTGTTGCGGGTGCTCGAAGGTATGATGAGCCTCTTTCCAGAGGATATTGAACAAGAACGTTTATCCACAGAGCGCCATGACCCAGTGAATGAGGTTCAGATGGTGGAATATCTCAGTGCTGTCGCCAACGCACCAAGCAAAAGTGAATTCGTCTACTCGTTATCCGACTCATCTGATGATGATGACGGAGCAGACACACCACCTCTCAAGACTCACTCTGTTACTTGTCCTACCCCACCAGAGGAGTTTTATGTGGGCGGTCTCGTGTATGTTAAGAGCAAGGATCTCTTTGGCTCTATGGAGAACCCACTATTACCCTCTATGATGGAACTACTTGGTCCTTATAGTGTCTTGGTCGCCTGTGACGATAGATCATACTGGGTGTCAATTCCTGAGGAACTTGGGGGTAAGAGACCAATACCATCCGAACTCCTTGTGACGCTATCTGCTGTGCAACCTGCATTGCTTCCAAAATCTCATGAAGGAGATCCCATTGAGACCCCGAAGAAGGCGCTTAATGGGCTTGAGAGTTCGCATACAACTGAAAATGACGTTCGGGTACTTTCAAGTCCCATTAACCTTCGCCTCCGCAAAAGAGTCAAAATTCAGGATGACTTATAAATGCTGGTCTTCTTCTGATAACTCGCTTGCATATATACGGCCATTTAGAGTTCCCTAAAAAACGCGGACACCTGCAAATCTATATGCCAAATATTTCACGGGACAAAGGCCGATCTGATCTCGAATTCTCCAGTTGACAGATCCCACTCTTCCAAGCATGGAATTGTGGAGATCGATGCGTGCCTTTGGTTTTATCGCCTTCTTTGGCATCTCTATGGGTTTGCCATTGAGATAAGAGGTAAAGCAAGAGATGGACACGAGAAGAAGCCTTGTACGAACGTATCGCACGGTGATCCACCACACGCTCAGGGATAAGTTCTGGTCCTTGAACCGGATGAAGACCATGGAGAGCCGCCTTCAGTTCTTGGAGCTTCTGGAAGACTCTCTCGAAGAGCTCCATGGCCAGTTGGGCTCTGTGGATATGCCTATTCTATTACAGACGATGCTTGTATTTGCCGATGAACACACCCAAAGATTCATTCACAAGACCGTCAGGGGGTTCGGCAGTAATAGTGACGTTGAGCCAGGGAAGCCCATTTTCCACGGATGTACGAGTATGGCGCAGGTTTTGTCGCTAATGAGGGCCTCGGTGAACTGCTCGAGATTAACCATCTCTACCTTTGACGACCTGAAGTTGTTTGTGCTGTTGGCTAAGTTGGACGAAGGCGTCGTTGTCACATGGCTTATTTCGGTGCTGTCCCCTATAATTGGAGCTCCTCTCAGCAGTACGAAGAAGCTTGAAGCATTAGTCTCTATGCTCTCTGGACAATCTCTGCTCTTGAACCATGTGAAGGACAACGTGGACCACATCGTCAGAGGCACACAGTGTTTAGAGATGAATGACCAGCTCCTCTTCACCCGCTGGTTGTATTTCAATATATCCATTGTATCTCCTCTAAGACCAGAACTGTCAATGACTGTTACCACTCCGGAGACCACAAGACCTTCTTCTCCAATTGCTGAGCCATCGAGTGCAGTGAGTTTGTTCTCCGCTGTATTCGACCATGAATACGACAGTTCTTTGGATGATATGGTTGAGAACGAGACCTATGAGGACAAATTATCGCATGAACTTTTTGTCGGGCCCTATGAACAGTTATTTGTGAATGAATTGAAAGATGACGCTATTGAGGAGCCAATTATGGGCATTTTCTCCAGTGCTGAAGTATTACCAGCACACCATGCCATTGGGGATATGGTGTATGTTGATGCAAGCTTCCTGAGATCTCTGTCGAGCAAAATGCAACTGGTTGACAGTCCACAATTCGTTGGTCCCTTTGAGATCACTGGTGAAGTGTCTGGTGGTGTCTTTATAGTTGAGGTCCCACCATGCTTCAACTGCTCGGCACTACTCCCACAAGCAGCACTCCACAAGACACTACAATACCATGGGTCCAGTGTCGAGAGACTTCTACTAAGAGAGATCAAAGAGACTCTGGATATCAACCCGATGAAGAGAACTGCCAGCATTCAGTATGTCGATGGCCGTATGAGCACTGTCAAGCTGGACGATCTCAGAAGAGTCCAGAAGATCTTTGAGTGGTAGTTGCAACAAATTTTTGCTAAAGCATAACTTTGCTACTTAATGACATTGAAATGAAACACTTGCATATATACAACACGCATATAAAAATAAAGGAAATACCCCAAAGAGGAAACTCTTATAAAATTGCCTGTGCGGTTCGCACCACACACGTGCCATGCCTCGTTTTGTCCACCCTTCAAGTTAAGCATGCAACCAACAATTAATTCATCAACAGAAAGTAGAGTAAACCAGAGGATTCAAAGTTTTTGCTACATTGTTACCCGCCCCCCCCCCCCTCCCTCTCTATTTGCACTCGGAACAACAACTATGGGCTTGAAGCACGCCGGCCCGAGCACACCCAGCCATCGTGGTGGTATTAGCGGACTGTGGAGTAAGGTGTCAATAGCCGCTGTTCTGCTGGCGGCACCATCGCTCTGGCTTTATCAGCATCCACATCACATTGACAACTTCAGCGCGTCGATATACACGGCGGTAAGCCTATGGCATAGCACTGGAGCGCCAGAAGTACCCGAGCCGCCAGCACAGGTTGACTACGAGGTCCACCGACTGGATATTGACGAGGATGAGTACCGCAAACTGGGGCTGACGCCGAACAAACCAGTACACATCGTCCCGCTGGGGAACGATCACAAGCCGATGACGATCCATGGGAGATTCCTACACATCACAGACATTCACCCGGACGAGCATTACCGTGAGGGAACCGACATCGACAGTGCCTGTCACAGCGGCAAGCCAGAGAAGGGCGAGAAGGGAGCATCCAAGTATGGAGATGCAATCCTTGGGTGTGATTCGCCTATGATTTTGATGAACGAGACGATGCAGTGGATTGACCGGAATCTCAAAGACAAGGTCGACTTTGTAGTATGGACGGGCGATAACATCAGGCATGACAATGACAGAAAGTACCCACGTACGGAGATGGCAATCTTCGATATGAACAGAAGAGTCTCTGACCTGTTCCATGACATCTTCCACGGCGGCGACAGCCTTGACCCGCGCCACTACGATGTGCCAGTGGTGCCGAGTATCGGGAACAACGACGTGTACCCACACAACTTGTTTGCTCCTGGTCCAACGCTACAGACCAGAGAGATGTGGCGCATTTGGCAGAGTTTTGTACCACAGGAGCAGATGCACATCTTTGAGAGGGGCGTGTATTACTTTCATGAGGTGATTCCTAACCAGTTGGCAGTGCTATCGATCAACACGCTCTACTTGTACAAGGCCAACCCGCTGGTGGACAACTGTGACAACAAGAAGGACCCCGGGTACCAGCTGCTCAAATGGCTCGGTATCACGCTGCAGGAGCTCAGAGAAAGAGGGATGAAAGTGTGGCTCAGTGGGCATGTCCCTCCTATCCCAAAGAACTTTGACATCTCGTGCTACAGAAAGTTTGCCATTTGGACCCACGAGTACAGAGATATCATTATTGGTGGTGTCTATGGCCACATGAACATTGACCACTTCATTCCGGTGGACGCACAGAAGGCATACCAGTCACTGCAACAGTCACTCATCGCTAAGGGGTATGAAATCGAAGAAGGCCTGGCCAAGGTGTTTGACATTGAGGATGAGATGGACTTGGACTTGGACTCACAGTATTTGAATATGGGATTCAATGTTTCCGAGCATGACCTCAACGTGGCCATCGCAGCCAACGATGCTCGTGCGATGGGTGGTGCACCAACGAACAAGGAGTCCTACATGGACTCTGTCAGGCAGACGTTCTACGCTGATATCAAGTCGAAGAAGAAGTCTGGAGACCACTATGAGCGCTATTCTATCACAAGCATTGCTGCTAGTGTCATCCCGACATTTAACCCTGGTATGAGAATCTGGGAATACAACATCACGGGTGTTGAGTCTGCATTTACATTTGAAAGAAATACGTGGACTGAATTTTTCCTGGATCTTGATAAAAAAATCTTCGAAGATGACATTAATATGGAAGAAGACTTTGAGATGGATGCCATCATAATGGGCAAAAAGGGTAAAAAGAAACCATCAGCGCCTGATCCGTCTCTTCCAGACCCACTGCCTAAAGGGTCGCCATTAGGTCCAGCATACACACCACAGACGTTTTCCCCATTGAGATTCGCACAATACTATCTCGATCTTGAGGCCGTTAACAAGGGGGAGAAGGATTTTGAGTACGAAGTCGAGTACACCTCTGACGGCGCGCCATACAAGATGAATTCTCTTCTTGTGAAGGACTTTATGAAGCTGGGCCGCAAGCTCGCTGCTCCACTCAAGGACGACACCACAAAGAAGGACAAGAAGTTGGAGAAACTATGGGAAACGTACAAGACACATGCATTTGTGAGCTCAGGGTACCACGACCCCGCAGATGGTTGATCATCTCTACATAGCATAATTATATGATTTCACGTTATATAACACACATTTCTTTCATTATGAGGCAATTGTCCATATGCTTTATGGCTTCAACTGTTTACTGAGCGTCCAGTATCTGTCATTGTCCCTCAGGTTCAACTGGTGCACTCTGACGAATTGCAACAGTGTGTACTCCTGCAACACCAAGATTGGAGATAAGCTTTCGTCCAATGAGCTCGTCGAGCCAAAACTGAAGAGAGAATTTCTGTTCTTTCTCACAGTCTCGTCGTACCCAGCTTGTAAGTACTCCACATTCGAAGCCACCTTGGCCACCTTCAAAAACTTGTCAAAGTTGATGATGCGGGATCTCAAGAAAGAGTCGGAGTTTCTGAAGTCCTTATTACCCTCGTGAATCATCGTCAAGTCCTGGAGGAACAAGTTCACATATGGCACGACTGGGATAGGAGACTTCTTATCACCTTCTTTCATGATCTTCGAGATTTTGTATCGGTATCCCTTGTAGTTGTTGGAAGGATGGATGATTTTCTTCAAGTCACGGAACAAGTTTTGGTACTTCTCTGGCAGTACAGTCCACAACTCATCAATTCTCGACAACGGGTGGTTCTGCAAACTAATAATGATTGCGGCAAGAGAGTTGAAATTCCTCAAGTAGTAACACGACAGCGCAACGTTGAGCCACGCCTTGATTCTTAAAGAGCGCTTCTTTCCACTTATGCCAGGCTCAAGAATGGAGTCCAGAACATACTCGCTCAGTAAGTTGGTGAATAGCAATGACTGGGATACGTTTGGTGACAGCTTTGGACGTTTCTGGAAATTCTGATTCAGGAGCTCATCTGGCTTGATGGAGAGGAATATCTTCGATTCCATAATGGTCAACTGTTTAGCTAGTTCAAAGGAGTTAATGTCTGTCAAGTTCATCTCATTTGATGGACCGGTTGGCAGCAAAGTGTGCGAAACCTCAAACCACTTGTTCAGCAGAGTATAGATCTCCACTGGGTAAAAGCGAGTGTCGTTGTGATGTGGCCAGCTCTCCGTACCAAGCCATTGTCTGTCCTTCATGACCAGAGTCTCAAGCTCCTGGATCTGCGACTTACTGAGAAGAGCATTGTTATTAAAGCTGAGACCTGGCAATGGCAGAAGCATCGAAGATCTTGAGCCAGCGCTCATTTTAGCCAACTCATACTCCTCAAATATGTGCTCTTCGTCATCCAAGTTCAAATTCAAAGAAGCAAATGACTTGATAGAGCTCGATTGTGAAATCATCGACGTGTGCTTGGCACCAGAAAAACTTCTTGAAACTAACTGCATACCATTGTTGTCGAACGTGCCGGCAGTAGTACCAAACATAGGAGTGATCTTCTTGAAAGTAGGAGCCTGCTTAATCTTCGTTGGTGTAACCACCGTCAGCTTGGAGCACAAAAGAACCAACTTCTTGGCCTCGATAGGTAAGAACTGAGAGACACCCTCGTTGAAGAAGTTCACCAACGTCGGAAGTAAGTTGTAGTCGTGCTCGTAGTCCCAGTAGCTCTGCAACCACAACTGGAACATCCTACAGATCATTCTTCTGCGGTTCTTCAATTTCGACTCATAGGAAGAGTACTCCCCAGTCTCGTCGTGGTCGTCATGTGCATCAAACTTGTTACTCAAGTTGAACCTCGAGATAAGCTCTTCAATCAGTTCATCACCAGTAGCAAACAGCTTGAAAGTGAGGAAGAATGTAGAGATAAAGAACTCATCTGGCTTATGAAGCTCATCCGTCAAGAGATTCACCAGTGCTCTAAATGAAGCACCAGTGAGACGACCATCAGAGTCACGTATGACCTCCGTCTCGGCATCATATGCAATCTCAAAGGACTCGTTGGACTCATTGAGATAAGGCTGGAACACAGAGTTTCTTAGGAACGACTTAGAATCTGGAAGAAACTCCTGAAGCAAGTTTGAGCCGGAACTGGTCAAAGCAATCTCGTTATTAAATCCAGATCTCACCATTGAGAAACGAGACTGTCTCTTGATGTTGTTTCTCTGGAGTGTCTTCAAGTCATGAATCTTTCTCTTGTCCATGGATCTGATCATACCAACAGAGCAGGCTTTGATGAACTGTTCTGGGGATATCTGGATGGCATGAAAGTCTGGATACTTCTTCTCATCACCGAGTCTGAAATCGCCGATGAGAGACAAATATTTGTAACAGTTATCCACAGAGAGCGAGATGGACCTTGTCATTCTCGACAGGACGCCGATAAGGTCATCGCCTTCTGGAGTGTAGTAATAAAGGCCATCTTTCACAGTGACAGACTCGGAGTTGTAGTCCTCAGTGATAGTCTTGGTAACAAAGTTCTTCACACTGGAGACCAACTCCGACACTAGGGACAACAGAGTATCCAAGTTATCATCAAATTTGTTCTCAATCTTTCTGTTTCTCGAGTTCAGGATCTCAACACACGACTTACTGATGAACAAAATCTCTCTCAACAGCAAGATCATCTGATGTGTTACATTCTCAAGCACTTGACACCCAACTGGATTGTGCTCCACCATATCCAGTCTACCCAATAGCAAACCAATATATGTGAAGAGCAAGTTGTGAATCTCATTAAGTCTGACCTTGGCCATTGGAGGTTGTTCAAGCATGGCGATTTCACTTCTCTCCACCACTTGAGCCTTCGCCTTTTGCTCGGATTCCTCCCTCTTCAACTGTTCAGACTCAATTCCCCAGATATCCAAGAATGCGACACCTTTCTTCAGCACTTGTAGAACCATAAGTTGTAACGTCTCAAGATGGGTCAAACTCTTGGAGTGTTTATAAGAATCTGCCTTGATCATTAGCGAGTACCAATCGGCAAGCATGCTCTTCCTCATTCTTCTGATGATTGGCTTCTTTCTGACAATTGGGGTCGCTCTCGAAAGACAGTCTGTGTACTCCAGCAGGTATCTCACACCATCTCTGATGGTGTTAATGTGTTCAATGGAAAAGCAACTGTCTCCGTTGATTGGGTTATCCACAGGGTTGCACAAGAACTTGGCAGCGGATATCAACAATAGCTTCAGTGGTAATCTTGACTTGGTCAATGGCAGAGACTTATCCTCCTGGATCAATTCGCTGAAGAAATTGATTGGAACCCAGCCTCTTTTGAATGACTTCAGTAGTGTAACTTCACTCCATCCGCTGGTATCCACTGTGTGTACGTACACAACGTCGCCCTTGTCAAATGACAGGCAGATAGAAGAATCATTTGTCTGGTCCAACGAAGACGCGTCAAAGGTGTGGAGAGCACACAGGAAAAGTGATGCCAATTCTGTATCGGGATCAGTCAGCTCATCAGCCCCTGCTGGAGATGAACTCTTCGTCAAAGTGTTGGATAGCATATTGGCAGTCTGATGGCGATCACTCTTTACTGACTTGAGGTATCCTGACTCCTGTGAATATGTGGTATCGTTGACCTCTGAGTTGAAAGAGCTCTCATTTGTGTTTGCAGACGTTGACCTTGTTCTGTTTTGTGACCTTGTATTACCCCGTGTCTGATTTTGCGATGAACCGGAGGACGAGGACTTCTGCGACATAGAACCAGTTTGAGTTGATGAAGTTCTGCTGAACGACTCTTTCAGCCTTGTTGGTTTCTGCTCTGCTGGTTCTTCCACAAACGTCTCCGCTGGCTCCAACACAGGCGTCACATTGTACCGTATGTTCTGGTGGTAGAAAGGGCCCTCTGTCGCTGATAGCTTCGGCGTAACGTCCTCATCGTCATCATCAGTTGCCTCAGAAATGGCCGGCTTCGTCGGTAGAAAGGCATCCCTGAATGTTCCCTGTACGACCACTGGCGTAGGGTCATCGTTGTATGTGTACTTCTCGTGCGATGGGATCCCCGAATGTGGTGATGCAGACCTTTGCACAATCTCATCATCGTCTCTTACTGATAACTGCTGGATTCCGAGCCCTCCAACCTCGTTGCCTTCTGCATTTCCATTATCACTTCTGGGTGATGAACTATGACGCCGTAGTGTGTTACCGCTACTCGTGTGGTCTGGGGAAGTGCCCATGATGGTCTGCTCACCGTAGCTGTAGTTGTGCTCTTCATCGGTGGCACTCTCCTGTATGCTATTGTTGTCCATTGCTGTGTGGTATGAAGCTGCCGTTGTCTGCTGTGACACCAAAGACTGGATAGAGTGCTGTGACGGCAGAGTGCTCTTTTGCAGTGGGATATGTGTTGATGAGCTGGACTTGATGTTCAATGGCTTGGTTGGTGAGATGTCTCTCAGATGGGCTTCCTGATCCACTAGCAGTGGTGTCAAGAAATTGCCCGGAAATTCGCTCATCACGTCGTTTTGAGCCATTGTTGCCCTCTTAGACCTCTTAGCACGCGGTTGCTTGGAATTTGAACGATGATCGTCGTTGATGCGGCCACCACTATATATCTGATCTTTGATAGGAAAAGAAAAAGAAAACGATCAACGGGAGGATATAAAGACACGAATGGGCAGCTTTCCCGCGTATGAGTCTACTGGCAATGTACAATTTTCTTTCTGCTAACCGCCAGGTGCAACGCCTGTTTAATCAAAAATACGTAACGCCGTGTTTCAATCTCGCGTCGGCCTTTTCATAAGGTGTTGATGTGGTTTTAAAAGGAGCCCGCCTTAAAGCGGTGAGCGGCTAAAACTCTGGCTAGGGCCACGCTACACGCATGGGAGTTTTTTTTTCGCGAACCCCTGTCTTTCCTTTGAGACGCGTCAGCAGCAGGGACGCGTCCTCTGGTAATAAATAACATCAGCCGCTGGTTACAGTTTCTGTGGTAATTCTTGTAGCGCATCCTCACGTGTGTATTCTGTTGTCTTGCTTTATTGGTTACATCATTATTCATTATTCATTATTCATTATTCATTATTCATTATTCATTATTCATACCATATAGAGCTGGAATAGACCACAAGTGTAGCATAAGAGACACAAGAGAGACACAAGAGACGCGCCCACTGACCATATGCGCGTTCCTAGCTTGCCCATATACGCGCGCAAGATGAAACTCTAACTGATCGTGTTTCATTACATCTCTCAGATTTTAAATAAGCTACGACAGTGTTCATATGCCTGTGTATGTATTCGTTGATAGTTCTATATATACATCTAGATATATATATATATATATGTATGCTCGTTACTTCTTCTCCATCTCGCTCATAATCTTCATCCCCATGAGTCTCTCTTCATATAGCTGTGCCAACTTTGACACCTTTTTGTGACCTTCAATTGAAGAATATCCATCTGCAAACTTTAGCAGTATACTGTCACGTTTCTTTTTGTTCTTGGTAGGGTCCTTTGGCAGTCTGTTGAGTGAAGCAGTAACATCCGCCAATACCTGGGCGTCGTCAATTTCAACGTCGATTGATTTAGAATTCTCTGATTTGAACTGAGTCTTAAAGTCTGATTGTAGCGATTCATTCGAAGATGATGAGGAAAGTGAGATGATGGAATCACCAGATGTACTTCTCTGGGACTCCGTATGTGCCTGTACTGGTCTTTGTGGTAATCTGGGTTTTTCAACCTTATCCATCTTCTCAGATTGCTGACTTGATATAAATGCCACTTTCCGAGATTGTGGTACAGCAGGACGCCCCAATGTGGTGCTGCTCTTGATCACATCATCCCACTGTTCCAACAAGTTCTTGATGTACCTCTGTCCAACCAGGATCTTATCGTTCGTTCTGATGGACACTTTCTCTTGGCACAGCGCAGGGGTAATGGCCTTCGCCAATGACTTGTATGTATGTTTGGTCTCCATCGTATGCACCACCATGTTGATGAGTATCTCAAAGAATGTCGAGATCTTATCCAAACCACCGTTCTGTTTGATAATCTTCTTGAATGTCTCAGTTGTATATTCCAAATCGTCTCTGATGGGAAGTTGTATCAGACTAATTGGTATCAATGGCTCACCGAGGTTTTTCAACGTGTGTAAGCATAGCGATCCCATTACGTAGATATCCCACTGCGACATGTCCAGGTAATTGCGCCTTTCGATAGCTTCTATCAGTATAGTGAACTTGAGGGAGTTTCCCGGGCGTGTAAACACCAATTCGCTTTTTGGACCTTCGGTCAACAATCTAGATGTGACTCTCTTGTTGATGAGATCAATGTAGTCCTGGTAGCCAACTGATTGTTTGCTCTTGCCGTATGGGATGTCGAGCGTCTCTTCGAACTGAGAGTCGTAGAGATACACCTCTAATCCGATTCTTAACTTGGTGATATCAATGAAGCGAGATAATTCTGTAAGGTCCTTACAGTACACAATTCTTTGGTCCGTTAATGGTATCGTTGTCGGTGTCGAGTAGCTCTTGAACAGCTTCATCTGGAACACATTTGACACGATGGACGAAAAAGATCTCACCAACCATGACTCATGAACCATATATGCCCTTTGCATATTAGACTTGAATTCATCTGGAAGTAATTGGAAACACTTCAATGCCGTGACCCATGTGCTGTCTGTCTGGTTGAAATTCTTGAACCCGGAGGTAAAGCAAACCAGAGCGTAATGTTCCATTGGGATTCTCCTTATGATCTTCTTGAAAGCCTTGACTAGTAGTGTATCAATGGTCTTTTTATCATATGACGTGTTGGTCAAATTTGGTAAAAAATTCGAGTCAAACACATAGATCGGCAGCTTTGTATACGGATCGAGCGTATCGGACTTGAAGAACGCCTTGTCCACGTGGAACTCCATCTTAGGCTTCTTTTTAGTGATATATGACGCGTTGGAGAAACAGGAGCGGGGGAAAGAACTAAACGGATCTCTTTGGAATGCACCAGATTTTGCAACTGCCTCTGTGTGATACGTCAGAAAGGCTCGGAGTATTCCGGTCTGAAAAACAGTGTGCACTACTGCAATAAAGTCCTAGCTCAAATTGGGCCGGCAGTTAACACCCACATTGTTCGATCTCTCAACAAATCAAACATAAACAAAGGTGACGCGAGAAACTGCCCCCGGGGCTCATAACTACATTCCCCCCTGCCCCTCCCTGGAGAGAAAAAAATTAAAAAAAAATTAAAAAAATTAAGTGGAACTCCCAATAGGGGGCTCGAACCCCTGACATTTCGGTTTCCTGTAAAATCAGAAATGAAATATAAAAGCCGAACGCTCTACCGACTGAGCTAACCGGGACGAGTTCCGGTAGGTCAGAAATGAGTGTTTGAGTGATCGAATGAAATGGGGCTACCTGACTGGAACTTTTGAATGAAATTTTTGAAGCCTTATATAAAGTATTTTGTAAATTTTATAAGACAAGTTTGTAAAGGGTATATACATATACCTATTCACCTGTTTTTCAACCCCTCATTTCCCTTAAAACGTTCCTTTAAAACTTCCCCAAATGCTTCCCTCAGATCATCAAGGCGCGTCTCTGATCTCCAACCGCCGCGCGTTAGTACTAGGGAACAATGAACACTTGGCCATAGATTGTACACTTCTTTTTTAGATAAGTCTTTAGATAAAGAGGCAGGCTATGAGCAAGGAAGCGCCGAAGCAATCTCTGGCAGACACGCTGGTGTCCAAGTCCGCCAAAGGTGTGACTTTCCTGCTGTTCGGGCAGGTATTCACGAAGCTCAGCACGTTCATCCTCAATCAGATCCTGGTGACTTATATCTCCCCGAAGTCGTTCGGTATCAATGCGTTTCTAGAGTTTGTGATGAATTCATCACTGTTCTTCAGTCGAGAGGGCATCAGGCTGGCGGCACAGCGCATTCATGATACGGAGGACGACCACTATGCTGAGCAACAGCAGGAGTCACTACACAAATACAACCACAACAAACTCACTGAAGGTTCCAGGCTCGCCATCTTACAGAGCATCATCAACATCGGGTTTATACCGCTGATGATTGGGCTGCCGATCTCCACGGTTGTAATTGTGTGGCAATACGCCAATATCGCCGAAATCTTCAAGCATATGCAGTTATTCCACGCAGCGTTGTGCTTTGTATGGGTTGCCATCATTACCGAATTGCTCTCAGAGCCATTTTATATCCTGAACCAGTTCAATTTGAATTACGACAAGAGAACAAGATATGAGACATTGGCAGTCACACTGAGCTGTTTTACAAACTTTGGAATTGTATTCTGGTTCCGTAAGGAGAACATCGATGGTATCCCCATTCTGGCATTTGCAGTGGGTAAACTCGTGCATTCTTTGGTGTTGCTGACTGCTTATTTCCTCGATTTCAGACGCTACAAAGGGTCCTCACATAGCGCTGCCAGATTGCACTTGCTTCCCTCGAAGATCTTCAAGAACGAGGTCGATTTTTACTACTTTGACACCGAAGCCATGAGCCATTTCTTCAAGATCTTCTTCAACATCACTTTCAAGCACTTGCTGACGGAGGGTGACAAGCTGATCATTAACTCGCTATGCTCGATTGAAGAACAGGGTATTTATTCCCTGATATCGAACTACGGCTCCCTATTGGCCCGCCTGGTGTTTGCCCCAATTGAAGAATCCCTCAGGAACTTCCTGACGAGACTACTGCTCAGCTCAAAGTCCTCGAAGAACATGCAGTTGTCCATTGACATTCTGAAGAAGATCATCGCTTTCTACATCTACCTGTCCATCATCATTGTGATATTCGGCCCACTGAACTCTGGGTATTTGATCCAAAAGCTGATTGGCAGCAATTGGTCCAATAACGTTGCCGAAACGATGCCACTGTACACCTTATATCTCCCACTGCTAGCATTCAATGGTATCTTTGAGGCCGTGCACCAGTCGACGGCTTCGGGCAAAGAAGTGGTCACATATACCTACTTTATGGTGTTTTTCTCCGGTATCTTCATGTTGACCTCCTACGTTGCCATCGCTAAGCTTCATCTCTCTCTACACGGACTCATTCTCTCCAATATGGTAAACATGATGCTACGAATCTTCTACTGCAAGAGCTTCATCTCACAATACTTCATCAGAAACAACAGCAAGTTTGACATCTTTGTATGGGACAGCAGCATGAAGAGCATTGTCACTGTCGCTGTAGGCGTCTTCTCCCTTGATGTTCTATTGTTTGGTGTTACGAGAAACGTCGTTGAGCTGTTCGGTAATGTTGTGCTAGCGGGCGCCCTTGCCTCTTTCATCTTGTACAAAGAGAAGGATCTGATTCTGTCCATCATCAGAAGAAAGCCGTTGGTCTAGAGCACTACAGGCGCAGATGCGTGGGGCGCATTATCTTCTAATAAATACGTGATTTCTTTATAGAATTGTATCACTTTGCAGCCTGAGAACGACGAACATTACCAATGTGGTTGATAGCGGAACCGGCCTTGAAGAAGTCAACTTGATCCTTGGACATTGTGTGCTTAGCTTCGATCTCGAATGTGTCCCCGCCGTCCTTCTTGTGCACTCTGATCTTAATGATCCCACCGTTGTTACCCTCCTTGGCAATCATGTCTCTCAAATTCAAAGTCTCCAACACATCACCGGAGCTCAACTTGTCGTAATCGGCCTCATCGGCAAAGGTCAATGGCAGCATACCTTGTTTCTTCAAGTTGGTCTCGTGGATACGTGCAAACGACTTGACCAGGATCACCTGACCACCAAGGAAACGCGGCTGCAATGCGGCGTGCTCTCTAGCAGAACCTTCACCGTAGTTGTGCTCGGCAACGACGTTCCAATTACGTCCTTCATCCTTCCACTTGGACATGAGGCCTGGGATCGAATAAGCCTTCCCATCAAAGTCGTACGCCTTGTTAACCTCGCCAGTCTCCTTGTTCTGGGCACCAATCAGTGTGTTGTAAGCGATGTTCTCCAAGTGGCCCTTGTATTTAAGCCACACACCGGCGGCGGAGATGTGATCTGTCGTACACTTGCCCTCGACTTTCAAGAGGATGGTGGTCTTCAACTCCTCACCGTTCCATGGTGTCCATGGCTCCAACAGCTGCAGACGGTCAGAGTCCTCTGGGATGCTGATCTTCACCTCTGGGTTCGGTTGTGGGTCCACTGGTGGGTAGAACTCCAGTCTACCGGCGATGAACCCTTGTTCTGGCAACTCGGCACCGACAGGTGGATTAAACTTAAACGTCTTCCCGTCGTCGGTCTTGATGGAGTCCGTCAATGGATTGAAATGCATGTCGCCGGAGTAAATCATCGCTGTGACGAGCTCTGGGGATGTCAAGAAGTTCATTGTGTTTCTGTTACCGTCGTTTCTGGCTCTGAAGTTTCTGTTGAAAGAGGTGAAGATGGCATTTGTCTCCGTAGAGGTCTTGTCGACATCGACACGGTCCCATTGGCCAATACATGGCCCACAGGCGTTGGCCAATACGATGGCGCCACTGTCCTTGAACGTTTCAATCAGGCCGTCTCTCTCAATCGTAGCTCTGATCTGCTCGGAACCTGGAGTGACAAAGAATGGGATCCTTGGCTTAAGACCTGCGTCCGCAGCCTGTTTCACTAGAGAGACGGCTCTGGACATGTCCTGGTAAGAGGAATTGGTACAGGAACCGATCAAACCAGCAGAGACGGTTTGTGGCCATTCGTTCTCGTCGGTCTTCTTGCCGAACTGACCCACCGGCGTGGATAAATCCGGAGTGAATGGACCGTTGATGTGTGGCTCCAAAGTGTCCAGGTTGATCTCAACGATCTTGTCGTATACGGCACCTTCATCGGCTTGGAGGAAACCGAATTTGGCATTCACCTCATCAGCGGCCTCGGCCAATGGAGCTCTATGTGTGGACTGAAGATAACGCTTGTGTGCAACCTGGTATGGGAAAGTCGACGTAGTGGCACCGATCTCAGCACCCATATTACAGATGGTGGCCATACCGGTACACGAAAGAGTCTGTACACCTTCACCAAAGTACTCGACGATGTAGCCTGTGCCTCCTCTAACGGTAAGCTCACCAGCCAAGTAGGTGATGATGTCCTTTGGCGACGTCCATCCGTTCATCTTGCCCGTGAGTTTGACACCGAGCACCTTTGGGGCCTTGAGCTCCCATGGGGTGCCTGTGAGGGCATCGACGGCGTCAGCACCACCAACACCAATGGCGATGGCACCGAGGCCACCAGCATTTGGAGTGTGCGAGTCTGTGCCGAGCATCATCAACCCGGGAGCAGAAAAGTTCTCCAGCACGATCTGGTGGATGATACCGGAACCTGGGCCCCAGAACTGGATGCCGTACTTCTCGCCGCACGACTGGAGGAAGTCGAACACTTCCTTGTTTGTGGCGATGGAAGACTTCAAGTCCTGCTTCTCACCATCCTTCCCGACAATCAAGTGGTCACAGTGGATCGAACCCGGGACAGCGGTCGACGGGAGGCCACAGGTCATGAACTGGAGCAGTGCCATCTGTGCCGAGGCGTCCTGCATGGCGACACGATCTGGGTTCAACTTCAAGTATTCCAAGCCTCTGATCTTATGGACATCTCCTGCAGCCAAAGACTCCTCTGGGTTGACAAGATGCGAGTATAGGATCTTCTCCGCAAGTGTCAGTGGCTTGTCATTGAGCACTTTCTTCACAGTGGTGAGCTTCTCGATGAGCTTCTGGTACGGTGGGGTACGGGACTTGAACTCAGGTGGGATCACAGTCGTAAGGCCTGCTGAGGTAGCGAGGTTTCTCAGCTGGTGGTGTTAGTACTGTATCTCTCTATATAAGAGAAGTTGGGGCTACGACATACCTGTACTCTGTGCACGGACTGCAGTCTTCTAGATGCCAACATCCTGTGCTTCCTTGCCGTAGAGCTGTTAAGTAGTTGAAATTATATAAAAGCACTTAAAATTTAACATCATTTTTCACTCCAATGGAAACCGGCCAATTACTCACCGCGGATGGCCCCGATGGGCGCCGTGACCGGGCCGGAAGCGGGATATGTGCCTGACGTTCTGCACTGTGCAAAGGCTAAGTGGGGCCCTGGCGTGGGACACAAATACGAGATGGGCCATAAAAAGGAGATTAATTATATATATATATATGGCACTTTTATATAGGCGATGTAATTATTTTTTGTAATAAATCGAGAACTAAAGAGAATCTCTATTCATTATTTATAATATATATGCTAAATTCCATTGCTTTTTCCAAGGTGCCTCGAAAATATAAATCTTATCTTATCAAATACACAATAGGAGATGTCCTCTTTGAAGAGAAGAATCTAAAATAATTTATATATAGACGTATACTTCCAATGGTGCTATCACATTCTAAATCGATGCCTCTGCAATCTCTGAACTTTTGCAAGCAATAATCTACAAGTAACTAACGATTTAATGCATATTTGGAGTTATCCAAAGAATTTATGTCTCATGACTTTATGGGAGACACCCGCACACCATATGACATAAAAGATCATGGCCATCACAAATTAATAACGTGCTAACCACTGCTTTAATTTGTTACTCAAATGCATTTGAAAGTGGAGTATATATGGGCTTCCTTGGTCTAGGATAACCTGATCTGTTGCCCTTGCTCAAATGCCAGCTCTAGCTCTGCAATATTAGTGAAATCAGAGAGATCCGCGTGATCTTTCAGATCCAGAATATGATTGCACTGAAGCAGATCGATCACTTAAACATTTCCGCCTCTTCGGAGATATGTTTGGGATTCCAGGACCCTATATATTCATATATAGAGTTCTACACATGAGGTGGTCATTGGTATGAGCAATTGCTGCGTCATCCCATTTGAATGTCAGTTAATTAGTCGTAAGACCCATTCACGTCTACGTTGAGTTTAGCAATTCGGTGGTGTTGAGTTGAGTATATTCCTGGGCTTTAATATATGCATTCAGTGACTACGATCGTGCTGTTGAGAGAGCTTACGGATGGCCCTTGGTGAAGTCCGAAGACGTTGGTATTCGCATGGAACTTGGATATAATATGTCAGCTATCTGAATCAATTGAGAAGTTGCCCTTTGCGAATGCAGTACCCTATTTTTGAAGAGCTGACACTAGCCAGTAATGCTAGTAGAGGGTATCAAAAGCCATGTTCTTTCGAAGAATAGGCCTATTTTGAAAGTCATTCGTACTCTCGGATCAAAAGTGTGAAGTCCGCGATGTCAGTGAAGACGATAGGATACCCCAGATTGTTTTGTCCGATGCAGTTCCAGCCAAAAGCTGCAGAACCGCGCTTATAGTAGCATATCATTGTGAACTACTGAAAGATTGTGCAGCTTAGAGACTTTAGAAGTAGAATCCAATACACGAGAAGAAAAAGTGTAAGTTCTGATATCGTCGTCAGCCATTTCACTATATATAGTCCGCTATAACATATCTCTTCCACAGTTTGAGGGAGTTCTTACTACTACAAAGCTCCGCCGCCTCACTGAAATTTGATCGCGCTCGCTTCCGGGTTGTGCGGTTTGTTCATATAAAAAAGGATTGAAGCGCGGAACTTCCTCTTGTCAACCATATTACTGCTTGTAGTTTGCCATATTCAACGCTGACTTGTTTGTGGAGGAGAAAATCACTCTGTTGTCGTCTCTTGTCTCATAAAGACACCAGAAAGCTACCCACCAGTGGAAAATTTGAGCTCAACCGCCCGTCAAATCACCGTCGAGCTGTGATTCTTAAAAAGAACAATAGGCCGCTGCTTCGTATAAACTGAACACATCATTGGCAAACGGGCATCCGCCACACCAATTCTACCCATCCGCTGAAGAGAATGTCCACCGTCAAGAGAAAATTGGTGATCGTGGGAGACGGCGCGTGTGGTAAAACCTCTTTACTGTACGTGTTTACCCTCGGGGAGTTCCCGACGGAATACCATCCGACGGTGTTTGAGAACTACGTCACAGATTGCCGAGTCGACGGCAAGGCCGTGCAGTTGGCGCTCTGGGACACGGCGGGACAAGAAGAGTACGAGAGATTGAGACCGCTTAGTTACTCGAAGGCACACGTGATACTGATCGGATTTGCCATTGACCAACCAGAGTCTTTGACGAACGCCAGAAGGAAGTGGAGCGAAGAAGTCACCAGATACTGTCCAGGAGTGCCCGTGATTCTTGTTGGTTTGAAGAAGGACCTGAGAAACAGTAGTTCCGAAAAGACTAATAGCAAAAAGTTCGTACAGACAACACAGGGAGAAGAAGTGGCCAAGATCATCGGTGCTAAGAAGTTCTTGGAATGCTCTGCCTTAACGGGGGAGGGCGTCGACGATGTTTTTGAAGCTGCAACGAGAACAAGTTTATTGGTGAGAGAGGAGAACGGCTCATCTTGCTGCACCATCTGCTAGTTCTTCTTTTGGATTTTATCATTCCCATGCCCCATGCCCGCATTTTATACCCCTCCGGTGTGCTTCACTTCCTCCTCTTGGTACTCTCTGTACGGTCACTCTTTACATTCACGGTTTAATATATATATACAGTTCACTTCTCGGGCTACACAACCATCACCTTGATGTTATATACTCATGTATAGGCAAAATGTTCAGTTCTTCAATGGGATTCGTAACTAGTGTATACAACGAGACATAAAAAAAGAGCAGATCATCACTTTGAAGTGACAGCTGGTGGAGATGGAACCACCGGGAGGTTCGACCTGTTCATACCAAAGAATAGCTTGGTTCCCGGTGGCTGGAGACGTGCCATGATTCTTCTCCCGTGTGGAGTGTTCTTCACTTGAGATAACAATGGCTTAAGAGCGTTCGACAACTGGTCAAATTGCGTTGTCTGAGCAACATCCAAAGATGTCTGAATGACATAGTTACCAAATGGATCGTTCAACAGCTTCACCATCTCATCTTCGTTCTTCAATAGCTCGTCAATCAACTCCTGTGAGTGACAAGTTGATCTCAAACACTTCTCAATGACATTAGAGCCAAACTTGTGTAATGCCAATTTGATAAAGTCAGACTTGACACCATGAACGATCTGAGCAATGGCATCTGGCTCGTCTCTGGATAGGACGTACTGTAAGACGTAGTTCCCGAATGGATCTAATGACAAGCCCACGGTGTACTTCGAAACCACTTCAGAGAGCTTCTTACATTGTTCCTTGGATCCATGATCCAAACATCTCTGTAAGACACAACATCCGTGTCGATGTGTTGCAATCTTCAAACAGTTCTCCTCAGCGGCATCATAGATGAACTGTGCGTTCTCGGGCTTGAGTCTATGTAGACACTTTTGGACAACGTGGTTCCCGTTCAAATCAGTAGACAAGGTAGTGATGTCGTTTTTCAAGGACTCAACCACGATGAGTGCTTCCTCGTCAGAGCTCACAAATTCGACGAGCTTTTGTAGGGCCCTGGTGCCATGTGGGTCCAAGGCAATCGTGACAAACTCTGAAGAGGCGTTCTTCACCAAAGTCAAACGTTCTTCGTCGTTGATTTTCTCCAAGAGCTTCTGGACCAAGTAGTTCCCGAATGGGTCCACCATCAATTCCACAATGTGTGATTGGGTCTCCTCAAAGATCGGGGTAGCATTGTTGTCATCCAAATCCAGCTGTCTCTGGAGGAAACGACACCCATGCTGGTCCTTGCACAGCGAGTAGATCTGGCCAATAAAGTCCTCCAGTTTGGCGTTAGCAAAGCGAGCAGCATCCTCTGCTCTTCTGCGGCCGCCCATCACCCGTCTTCCACCGTGATGGCTGTTGTTGTTATGGTTATTCTGGCGATGATGATGATGGTGGTGATGATGCCCACTGTTCTGGTAGTAAGGATAACGGTCACCCTGCGGGTTGTTCCCACCAACGGTGCCGTTACTGAACGCTGCCTGGTCCATTGTGTGGCCGTTCTGTGGCTGCCCGTGTGGATGTCTCCCGTTGAGTGGAGGCCACATCTGGCTGTTGTTATGTGCGGCGAATCCCTGGTGGTCCATTGGCGTGAACGGAGGCGACTGCTGAGGCGCACCAAACCCAAAGTTCACGTCATGTGGAGACATAGGCCCTGAGACTGAACCGTCTGGGTGGTGGAACTCGAACGGTCTCATTGCCATCATCCCCGGTGGGGGCAGCGGTGGCGTGTGGCTCATCGACTCAAGCACAGGTCCACCCATCGCACCACCAAACGGCTTGGAAGGCCATGGATGTGCCATTGGAGTCTGCGAACCGTCCATCGAGGCTGGTGAAAAGGCACCGTGCAGGGGCTGTCCAAACTCGTTCACAGGGAAGAAAGGGTGCATTGGCTGGTGCATTAGCCCAGGGCCAAATGGGTGCATCGGCAGCTCGTGCTCTCGCTGTGGTGAGTCGTCTTCCTCACCGTCAGTGGCAGCAGCAGCAGCAGCAGCAGCAGCAGCAGCAGCAGCATCCTTGTCGTCGGTCTTCTTGTTCAGGGCACGGGAACCACCGCCAAAGTCCAAGTCCAACGCACCGAGCGCTAGGTTGATATCGACAAGCCCTGCCGGGATCGTGGTGTGCAGCTCGCCTGGGTCTCTGAAAAGTGGTGGTGCTGTGGAGACGCCCTGGCTCAGTGAGTTGGTAGTCCTCTGCACTGGCGTGTTGTCGTTGTTGTCATTGCCGTTGGTGTCCAACAGCGTGCGCTGCGCACCCGCATCGCCCAAAGCGGCGGAGCGTGGTGGCGTCGTAGTCTCCACAGAGGGACTGAGCGGCTGCTCAGGCTTGGAGTCCTCCGTCAGCAACGTGTTGGCAGAGTTTTCAGTGGACATGGTTTGATAATGGTGGAAAAAAAAACGTGGAATCAAAACAAGCGGAGATGAAAGAAATAGAGCGAAAACTGAGGAGCAAAAAACAGAGATCCAGTAAGCACAGCTTTCTGAAATGACTAATGTACAAAATGAGGAGCACCGCTGGGACAAAGATTTGTTTCTTAGCGCCGGTCGACTGGTGGGTGGAATCAAGTAGTGCACCAAATTTGGCGATGTTTGTTTTTGTTGAAAAGCGCGACCTACCGTGGTAAAGTCAGTCAGTATATGCTCCGCGGACAAAGCCGACGACGATAAAAGAGTTACTACCAAAGGTAAATACTAAACGTATAATTAGTGATTACGCAGCAACAACGGCTGATGATATAGAAAGAAAAGTGAAAACGTGCTCGAGAAAGCCACGTGAAACCAGAAATCAGCTCTATCAAAGACCTTTACCTAAATGGGTATCGTATGCCAAAAACTTAGGTGGACTTCTCGTGCTGAGTGGAGACACGCTGCATGGCAACAACAAAGTCCTCAAGGGATCTCTGCTCTTGCTTCTCCTTGATTGGCTTACCGTTCATGAATCTGTCAAAGCCCTCGGACTCGGACATCAAGTAGTAAGCACCACCCATGACACAGAAGACACCGAAGGAGAAGATCCAGACACGAACAACAGTGACAATGTCGTTCCAGTTCTGGGACCACCAGCCAAAGAGACAGAACATGGTGGCAATGATGTCGACAATGAAGACGGCACCAGCCAACTGCCAAGATGGAGCAGAGGACCAGAATGGACCAGCAGCTCTGGTGATGAAAATCAACCAGTTCTCAGTCAAGGAGATCTCCAAGAACAAGACACCGTCAAGGGAACCAAAGTTCTGGATAATACCACCCTTTGGCATGAACATGGTGGTCAAGGTGATCCAGGTACCAACGGCAAGAATGACACCGAGCACAATGGACATACCCCAGAGACGAGGCAAGTTCCACTTGACTGGCTTTGGAGCATATGGTGCATTGTCGTAAGCAATGGCAAGAGTAGCAACATCGGCGAAAATGGCAATGAAGACAACCAAGTCAATGTCCAAGGACTCGTTCAAGATAGCAATCCAGAGACCCAAGAAGATCTCCAAGTGGAGAGACAAAGCGATACGGTAAACAACGTAGGAGTACATTCTGTGGAAAATCTGTCTCGAGGTCTTCAAGGCATCGATAATGGCAGACAAACCTGGAGCAAGGAACACAATGTCGGAAGCGGAACGGGCAGAGTCGGAAGCACCCTCAACGGCAATACCAGTGTCGGCCTTCTTCAAAGATGGAGCATCGTTGACACCGTCACCAGTCATGGCAACCAAGTAACCTCTCTGCTGCAAGATCTCAACAACGTTGTACTTGTGCTGTGGGAAAACCTCAGCGAAACCGTCAGCGTTCTCAACAAAGTCAGCAATCTCAGAACCTGGCATGTCACCAGCACCACCAAGACCAAGTCTCTCAGCGTTGTAGATGTTGGTACCAAGACCAAGCTGACGACAAGTCTCCTTAGCAATACCAACGGCATCACCGGTAAGCATCTTAACTCTCAAACCAAGGGATCTAGCCTCGTGAACAGTCTTAGCAGTGTCATGACGAGGTGGGTCCATACATGGCATAATACCCAAAATCTCCCAGTGACCCTCACCTCTCTTTCTGGCAACACCAAGGGAACGGAAACCTCTGGAAGCAAACTCAGCAACCTTGTTCTCATAAGCCTCGTGAACATCCTCTGGGATTGGGTGGTCCTCCTCAACAGTCTTCAAAACAAACAATGGGGCACCCTTAACACAGATGATTCTCTCACCGGATGGGGACTCAACAATGGCAGTAACCTTCTTGGAAACAGGGTCGAATGGGTGGAACTCAATAACCTTGTACTTAGTGAGAGCAGCCTTGGCACGTGGGTAACCAGCAAGGGACTTCAAGAAGGCCTTGTCGATAGCGTCAAGACCCTTGGTCTTTCTGGAAGCAGCCAAACAAGCAGTCAACATAAGGTCATCGGCATCAACACCCGAAACAGTGTATGGCTCGTGGAGGGACAATTTGTTCTTGGTCAAGGTACCGGTCTTGTCGGAACACAAGATCTCGACACCGGCAAGGGACTCAATGGCAGAAAGCTTCTGGACAATAGCCTGCTTCTTAGCCAAGTAAGCGGCACCGACAGCCATGGTGGTGGTCACGACAGCTGGCAAACCAACTGGGACACCGACAATGGTGATGGCCAAGGTGTATCTGAGCATACGAACAATCTTGTTGGTTCTGTAGAAGCCAGCAACCCAGACGAGCAACAAGGTGACAATAACCAAAACAAGCAAAATAGTACCAATACCGTTCAACACCTCGGTGAAGTGACCCTGGCCACCAGAGGCCTTGTTAACAAGGGCAGCAGCTCTACCGACAAAGGTGTTGTCACCTGTGGCAGTAACAATCATGAAGGCTTCACCTCTCTTGATGGTAGAGGAGGAGAAAACGTTGTCACCAAAGTGCTTGTCAACAGCAAGGGACTCACCGGTCAAAGCAGACTGGTCAACCTGAAGGAAACAACCCTCAGTGACAAGACGACCATCAGCTGGGATGACGGTACCGTCCTCCAACTGCAAGATTTCACCTGGAACAACTTCGTTGGCTGGGATGGTAACCATCTGACCGTCACGGATAACAACAGCAGAGTGAGCCAAAGTCTTCTTCAACTCCTCAACAATGGAACCAGCCTGGAACTCCTGAACGAAACCGACAACGGCGTTAAGGAGCAACAGACCCAAAATGACACCAAAGTCAACCCAGTCCTCAAGACCGGCAGCCAAGATGGCAGCAGCCTCCATAACGAACTGAATTGGACCAATGAAGAAAGTCAAAAACTTAACAAACAAGTTCTCTTTCTCCTCAGCCATCTGGTTGAGACCGAATTTCTTTCTTCTCTTGACAACCTCGTCGGAGGACAAACCGTAAGCTGGGTCGGTCTGGAGCAACTCCTCTGGCACTGGCTTGGCACTGGCGCCGGCCTCAGCTTCCTCCTCGAACTCCTCCTCGCCGTGGTCGGACTGGAGCTCCTCAATGAGGGCGTCAATGTCATCATCTTCCTCCTCTGGGGCCACCTTTGGCACCTTCTCAACGGTTGGTTCTTCAGAAGACATCTGCATTCGTTAGTATATGAACGTCAAAAACAAGCCAATGGGCAGGCGTACCCTGTTGTAAAGGTTGGTAGAAGAAATCAAAGAATGGGTGGGAAAAAACGTAGAGAAATAATGAGAGAAGCGCTTTGGTTCTTATACGATGCGTTGCGTTGGTGGAGGATGGATATGATCGCCGCGACCAATCATCGCGCTCAATTTTTGCCGGAGCGCCATTAGCCAATCCCGCACTCTCCGAACGAGCCGTCCCATTCTGAAAAGCTTCGCGCCGCCCAATATGTGCGTTTCGCGACCCAATTCGGAAGTAGTGTTGCCCTTCCCGGGCGACACGCGCCCAAAAAGGCAACGCGCACGCCCAAAGATAAACACATGTGGGCGCTTGGGCGTAGCTGAAGCCGTGAGAGAGGGGGGAGGCCTCAGGCAGAGATGAGCTTGTGGAGTGGCCCAGGGACACCCAGGCAGCCATATAATACAGAGAGAACATCTGATAAAGCCAGCGACACCAATTGGGCAGCTCCAACGAACAGTGCAAGCCTGTCAGGTTCTGTGCAATTGCGGTGTACTGAACTTCAGTCATTTCCCCTTTATCTTCCTTCCATACAACTCTGTAGACGTTTCACTTGCTTTTCTTTCTTCCAACCACAGAAAACGCTGATAATGATAAAGAAGCAACTTACTTTTACAAATTATTCCCAAGTGGTTAGATAACTATCAGATCGACTGACAATGTAACTGATGGACCTCAGGAATGAAAATGTTTGAAGATATCAAAATCCTTAAAAAGAGTTTCCTCTACGTTAAACGAAGGACCGAACATTTCGGGGGAATCATTTACTTATATACGTTTTTTCCGGCTCACGACACCGGGAACCAGGCCGGGGCAGAAGAGCCGACGCAGGACCCCAAGCTCAAATTGGTAAATCCATCACAAACCAACACACAAAAGGAAAAATTTCCACAACTGAACCACACGACGGCCGAAATTTGAACCTCCGCACCGATCAAAACGTTATCAGATATTTTTCGCCATTCGGTTGCATCATATCGCGCATTGCAGCGTCTGGCTGGCTGTTGTGTTAGCGCTTTTAGCTTTTGGCGCTGCGTCCACCGGCTTTTGCGCCAAAAAGTTGCGCGCGCGGGTTTTTCATATATCGCTCAGTAGGAGAGAGAGAGAGAGAGTGAGAGGGCTTTCTTTTTTTTTTCTTGGTTCGGGGAAGACAAGAGATGCTTGTGACTGAGAGAAAAGTGCCAGTTGTATAGGTTCATGGGCTTTGCCCGCGGGGACAACTTCATATTCCGGTAGATCAGATACTCAAGGAGGCAATTGGCTGCTTATGATTGGAATACCCTAACTTGCTGGAACGCCCACCAAATAGTCCCTCGGTTCGCTATCTTGTGTGTCCTCTCAATCAGTCAGCGATTAGCTCTCTGTCCGAAGAAGCACCGAGATCGAATTGCGCAATTTCTACGAGTGTCGCATTTCTCGGTGGGGCCGGCTGTTTTGCGCCATTCGTTGGCGTAAACTCGATGACATCCACCGGTCTCTTACGCTCTTGTCGAGAGATGAGTTGGTGAGATCCCAAATCAGCGCTCAAGCATGAGCTTCTATCCTCGGCTAGCCTCAATTATCCTGACGCCCGTTCTCGGGTATTTCTATGTAGCTTTGTATGGTGGAAGGTCTGTGTACTATAAGCCTTTTCCTATTCAATCTAGCACTGCTGTTGTGTATAAGGCCCGCTATCCCGAGTCGTTTAGTACTACTAGTTGTAGCCCTGCGATGGGCTCCAGACTTCCAGACTTCCAGCCGACTCTTGACTCGATGACAATTACCCAAACAGGACACTCAACCGAGCGAATGTATAAATTTGTTTGGCCCCGATGGAAAATCCCATCCGTGGCTCATTTTGAGATGTAACTAGAACATAAAATATACGGCTAATATCGTGCCCCGTTGTTACCGCTCGGTGGTTGATATATATATCCGGCTTTAAACCACTCATCGGCCGTCCAGCGTCCCTATTGTCCTCATTCTCTAGTTCCGAGGACCGATACGTCATACAGTTTCGTGCGGTTGGGTATAGATCTCTCGGTTCAAAGAGGTGACGGGATTCTTTGGTGAGTTGTCCGATTGGTAGATTAAGGGCATTAGGGTATATAGACTATGGTAGCGTACAAGTATAGAGTATGACTGTGTGGAGAGAGAGAGAGACAGAGGGACACAGTGGGCAAAGACTGGCTAGTAAGCTATATCTAGTAGTAGAATCATGTCAGCTAAAAGCCAAACCGAAATATCTGTAACCAAACTTATCGGCCGCATAATCCCCTGGCGATTTGGCCTGTGTCGTCTCAATTGTCTGCAATCTGATACAAACAAGGGGGTATCTTTGCAGTTTGTGGAGTTTGACACAGTCGATAGGCCAGTATCTGTAGACCTTATAACCCTGGATCATGGGTTTAGGTCATCTATGTGGAGTCTTCATACTATACTCTTCTATACCCTAATATCTGCTCTCTGTCGTATAGTCAAGCTACTTGCCTATACACACCAATTAGCCCCTCCTACCAATAGGAAGTCCCAATCTGAAACTATACATCCATGTAGAGGCGAAATAGAATGCCCTTTATTTATGGTTCCCATGGTTCCCATGGTGACAGAGTGGTGGGTGATGTCCTATTCGAGCGATCATTTGTTTGTTTACCAACAAACATGCAGCCATCTCAGGCTGGCTCTGGGCCGTGGGGCTCTGGAAACATGGGGCCATCGCCCCATGGGTTGGCAGTTGGCCTCTCTACAAATAGAGGGAAGTCACAGACAAGGGATAGATGCCTGAGCTATATAGATTAAGCTATCCACCAAATCTATGGCATATATGTGGCTTATTGCAACAATCTGTAGACTGCAACGGTGAAAATTCCCCCAATAAACTTAAAGCTTTCACTTCACATATGCGCACTGCAGTTTCGCCAATTTGCGCAACAGTGGGCGACGTTTCGCACAGAAATCTCAGCGGCAAAAGGAATTTTGGGCGCTGTGACATTCGCCGACGCTGATCTGAAAAATTTCTCAGTCTCGGAAATGACATGCCCTGTTGATTCGGGGCCTTTTCGGCTCTGTCGGTGCTCTGTGTCGTTCCTGGATTCTTCAGCTTTTCTTGTCTTGAGGTGAGCTTGATCTCCGTTCGGCTGAGATTTAAGTACTCACCGCACGGGACTTCGGATCAACAGAGGTGTTTTGTGTCCTCTCTCTATAGCTATATAGTATTGCACATGGCTGACTACTAGGATTATGAGCCTCATATGTAATTGGACTCGTTGCTAATATAATAATACGACCAGACCAACACACATGTTCTCGCCCAGTTCGTGTGGGCAACTGGTAGGGGGCCAAACAGCCTATTCTGCCTGCCTAGAAATATCTGTCAAATAGCTGCGATGCCGTATACGGGCGCTTGACCGTTGAGGGGAATATACTTCGCACGAGAAGAGCCCGCCATATATATATATAAACGCTCCAGCTGATTGGCCCTCCGGAATCAATGCCCTCACCTGGTTCCCAAAGGAGTTTTAAAGCTCAGGGCCACATGCGAATTGCCAAGCAAAATAGAAGCTTCGCCGTTGGTTTCGAGTGCATAAACAATTTAATCGACACGTCATGATTAATTTACCTGATGGTAGGCTCTCTTTATATTCTCTTTTTTTTTCTCTGGTTTGTAGAGTCTATGCTCTCTTCTCTGTTTGCTATGGAAGCCAAAGTAGATGCTTGCAGCAGCCATATGAATCATTGTGCTCTAGAGGTGGAATGTTGAGCCTTTCCGTAATTGGGGCCGATCGCCTTGTGGCTGCCTCGTAGATAAGCGTAATGGCTGGCTGATAAAAGATTCTAGAAAGATATACAGAGTCGAAAGACAGAAATGGACAGAAATGGGCACGCGATATAAAAGGTTGGTCTATGGAAATCTGCTATCTACTTAGCTTGTAAGATATCTCACACTCACTCCATGAGAGCTATGCATTTAGATGGAGATCAAGGCGTTGCGCTGAACTCTACTAGGCTGCTGTTGCATAGTTTCATGGTTCTATACTACAATACAGCCATTCAACTCAAAACAGAGCGACGCTGTATAAGAACGCATTGGCTCATACTGGAAACGAAGCTGGATGCTGAATGAGCACTAGAGGTGGGAGAGATACATCAAATGGCGAGAGAAGAGATCTGGAAGTCTCTTACTCAATGGAGGAGGACATATAATATTCCTAGCGGAAACTCGAGAGTCTCCTGTATACCACCTTATCATAGCCTTATAGCATGAAGTGAGAGGCTTGAAGATCTGCGAATCTTGGATCATCAAAGACCATGAGAAGAGCAGGGCCAGGGTCCAGTAAATACTGCTGTATATGGCAATTATTCTCCATAGACTCAGTATCAAAATGGCTTATCATCAAAATCCACATGCATATAACGTTCCTGAAATTAAAGCTCATATGGCTTATTGTTCCTGAGTTCAGCCGTTCTGAGCTCTCTCTTGGGATCAGCTGTATTGCGTATAGGGTTGTACAAAGTGTACCATTAAATAGCTGTCATGCTTATGGACTAAGCCCTCTCCTGATCGAACTTGATGTTTCCTCTTTATCATCATAATCCGCCTATATTTAAAAGAATCTATAGCCGAATCAAATAATCCATATGGTATAACTGCACGTGTTGCCGCATTTGGCAATGGCGCTGTTGGCCTGAATACCAAAAACCTACTTGGGCTCTCAGTGAGCACACTTCCACCCCACAAGCCTACCCGAAACAAGTTGAGTTCCGACAGCGGCTCAGATAGGGATAATCAGTGGCCAGCCCACGGAGTACACACCCTGGTGGCCCTTCTGCGTTTTGCAGTCTTTTCAAAAGCTGTGAGTTGAGTGACTAATTTTTGTGCTTAATTTTCCAGCGCCAACAAAAAACGATCCTTAAAAGACTCCTCCGGTTCCGCTCATGTCAGAACTATTGAAAAAAAAACCGGGGCCGCACGCTTAAATTGGATCAATGGCCTCAACTCCACACTTCTCGTAGAAGTTGATGGCCTCTTCAAAGAAGGTGGGAGCTGATCTTGGTGGCTTCGTTCCTGGGTCGGTAAAGATCGCTTGCGTTTCAGCTGGCAGTTGGACGATGATTTCTTCACTCAACAGAGGGAACTCGTGGGGTCCGAACCGGCGGGTGGCAGTGATCACCTTGTTAAGAAATTCGATGAACTTCAGGCGTCTGTACACTGTGCGTAGGTCGTCGGGTGTGAGAGTGGTCTTCTCGGAAGTCAAGAGCTTGTAAATGGTCTCGGCGTAGGATCTACGGAGGAAGGCCTCTGTTGGAGCGGAATCGTTGTCTCCCATATCGTGGTCTCCCATGTTGGTGATTCAGGCGCGGGTCTGTGTTGTTGCAACTGTGGATGTGACTTGTGGCCGGGCCCCCATGTAAGGTCGTATCCGAG